>CM055962.1:58947087-59547087 GCA_029531755.1 Holothuria leucospilota
CCTACTATATGCCGTGGAACTTTCTAGTACATTCTACCAAGCATACCGTAGAACAGCCTTTTTCTGCATGCAGAGCCAATAATGCTTTACCTGCACGTAGTATACACTCAAAACATTAGTATGACATGAAAATCCCTAGCTATGTCATCCGTTCTGCCTTCTGCGGCAGTAACTAGTATAATGCTCCACAGCAAGCTCACCCATATTCGTACGTTCGTACGTACGTAGCTATAGCTTCGTGTTAACATCCGGGCAGCCTCTCAATCTCAGTGTCAAAAACTTCGCACGAGCGCCATTTTGGTGCAAACTATGATGCAATAGCGCATTGTTCGGTCCGTAACTTTTCATGAATATTAACAGTGTTTATTGGCATATCTTAGTACTTCACACACGGCAAAGTGTTGATTTGCATAATGGTGACACACTTAACCGTTCATCGAGGTGTTTTTTCTTTTTGGTACACTCGAGGTATTAACGAAGTGAGGTGTAGGCTAGGCCTAATTTAGGCTATTGCAACTCTTGTTAGGCTGTCAACTTTTTTGTACAACGGAGGCGTATATCCTGCAGTGACTGTCATTTACTACACACTCGCAAGGACGACGGGGAGTCGGTATATTGGGAATGTGATTTCATAAACACGTGAATAGATGTTTTCGGGGGCTTTAGACAAAAATTCCGATTTTTTATCAAAAGTTTTGAACGCTAAATTAACAGATGCAAAGTTTGAGGAATGTTGATTTGCGTCACTTATTACAGCGTGGGGGTTTTCTGTTTAGCTTTCACGAGCCAATGACCGACCAGAATCTTGTAAACAAGCTACTACGTAATGATGACTTTGTCATGCTTTTCACACATACAGTAAGACGTATGTTTCACATTTGGGGAATGGACCCTATAAAGGTCAGTTGATATACTGCGCACTATTCATTACGTATGTGAGCTGTGCACAATAGCAGTTGATTTGGCGAAGCGTAGATATCAGTTCTGTAGAAAACGCGACCTCACAACAAAGACTTCAGAAAAAACTCTGAAGTGGTAATATCTATGATAATTTTAATCTCTTTCATTGCGTTTCTTTTTTCAACGAAAAAAAAAAAACAAGCAAACAAGCAAGTGGCTCAATCTTCTGGGGAAATGACAAATGCAGAATGATTTTTTCGCATGAATCATTTTTTTCGGAACTGGGAAGTAAATTTGGAACTGGCTTAAACCATCGGGCGGACGGGTACGTACACGGGTTACCCGTGCAAACACTTTCTATAGGCCTATTGAACACGTGCAGAGCATATGCAGTGAGTCTATGTATACCAGCCGCTCTTCACTACAAGTATACGGTGTAAAAATTTTGCGATGTGGAGGTCGGAAAGTAAGAGAATCTGCGACAGTTGCAATCGGGGCAGGATGATGAGCTAAAAAAAGTAAATATATCAGGGCTCATGGTTGTGTTGGTTTAACTGAAAGTCCGCGTTTTATTTACAGTTTCAGTAGTGCTTAATCCATAGGCCTACAATTTTAAACGGGGCGCACAACTTTCAAACCGGGCGGAAATTTTTCAAACCGGGCGCTGAGAAGCGAAATCAAATTCAAACCGGGCGCACCGCCCAGTTAAAATGGGCTGGCTAGAACCCTGCATTGCATTCAACTTCTAAATTTCAGGCACATAAAACTGTTGCTCAGTTATGCCTCCACCTGTTATCTCCCACCATGAACGTTCTCTCCGTTATGCTGCATTCAACCTTCCCCCTACCCTAAAATGGAGGCACAAGGGGCGTATAAGCATTCGTGTTGACCCATTTGCAATGTGTGACTTCGCTATAGCGAAGCAGTGTTGCGATCAAGTCACTGAATAGTTTGTTGATAACGATGTTCACCTGTGTACTATGTGTACACGTGTACCATGCAACTCAGACTACATCTGTGAGCGCCTGCGTTTGGCGAAGCCATCTTACGTTTTACATGTAATGAGTAGCCTTCTGCTGGGCCCCAGCTAGCCTAGCTGCCCGCACTCAGTGGTTGGTTGTAGTCCGCGAGCATAGCTGCAAGCTTTATAAACACCGAACTGGTTTACGAAACCCGCCCAGCAACTTCACTACTTCATGCCAAGCCAGTGCATACTGTATAGACCTCGCTTTTAGCTTCTTGCAACCTCTTCCCAGAAAATCGCGTAGATAACTTTACTAAATTATGCCATAAATATGCGAGAAACTTTTCCTAAATATAAGATGCTGAGTTTGGCGTACGGCGAACAGCGGTATGATTTGCGCAAGTGCAGTTGAGAGACTGGAGTTCGAGACAACAGGCGTTAACCTACAGTACGTACAGCACGTGAGAAAGTTCGCTCAGATGCGAGCGTTTTTCCACACTGTACATATGGGGAATTTTTGAAGGCTGGTCGTTGAATTAGCCTGCGTAGCGGATCTCCGGGCTTCTGACACACAACATTGTCGTATTCCATAGCTACAAGCTGAACAAACAACTTTGGGATTGCAGGTCAATGCATGGTGCTTCGATAATAGATTGCAATGTGAACAACACGCTGTACGTTTCTATAGTAAGCATAACCACTGACATATAAACATGTTCAGCTGTCTTGTCTCTGCCATTTTAATAATTTGGCCTAGTGCAGAGCGGAAAATTACAAGGGCGGCTGAAAGAAGGGGCAGGGCGGGGATAGGAAGTCAGGAGAAGGGGCAGGGCGGGCGAAAAGAGGGGCGGGGCGGGCCGCCCCTGTGAAACAGCGAAGCTAGGGCACTGCTGTTTTTATGATGAGAAACGATAGTTGGATAATAAAAATATTTTCATTTCACTCAAAGAGAAATTTAGCCGAAAATATCTAATATATTCTGTGTATGATCCAGCAAAAGGTATAGCTTAAAATTAACCTGCCGCTTGCAATATTAAATTAAATACAATGACAATAAGTTTCCATACAGTGTACACACAGTACATATAGTACTAGAATAACCCATGTACAGCAGCGTAGTATATAGATCCTGCCCTCGATGCAACATATAGGCTACTGCAGAGATTGGAAACTTGTAACGTTAGACCTACCGGTTTTAGGTTTTATTTATTGTTACAGTAAACTAGTGGAATGCGTAGTGTGAAGAATATTATTATTCAGCAGGTGAGTGTTTAGTGAGTTGAATTTTCTGTCGTAAAGATGCACAAGTCAAAATTTATAGTTACGACTGAATTGTGTTTTCGGTCGTAAGTAAAATTTCTGCCTGCGTAAAAAACGCCCATTTTGGCATAAAATGCAAACCCTGTTTCGAACAACAGAAATACAGGTATATACTTTTGGTAAGTTAGTGCTGGGCGGTTAGGCTTTAATCGATCTTGAGTTCTGGGCGCAAATAACCAGTCCCGGGCGTGCCCGCCCGGCGCCGCCCACCGTAGCTACAACCCTGCCCTTGTACTACATTACAGTACTGTAATGTATCTATATCAAATACTTCCTGTTGCAATGGAACTTACGCTGAATTGCCTCTACTGGATCTGACAGCAGGATGCTATCATTTGTATGGTCCAGTCATTGTACTGGAACTGATGAAATGTGTAGGAAGTTACCAAAGGATGTGGTATAGACTCAGTTTTATTTAAAAAGACAAAGAAACTATGTGCCTCCTACAGTTTGTGCTTCTCTGTATAGCTGTAAGAATGCACTCTTCCATGATGCTTTACAGTAGTTAAGTTGCTGCAAATGTTGCATCTAGTATTGACCAGAGCATATGAGTGGTTTAAGTGTAGTCTCAAATTGCCCTCGGGTGCAAACAGTTAACTATTGCGACTTTTGCTTTCTCAGTGTAGAGTGGGTGTTAATGTCCTCTCTGAACAAGTTAAGCAGTACATACACCATTTCCTGTTCTATTTTAACTTTGATTGTTTGGCATTCTTTTTCATCATAAAAGGATCCATAATGGTTAAGGTTGGAGAGTCATTTTAGCAAGATAGCTCTCCCAAAGTGGGGGTGCACCAGAATTGTTGGGTGGTGATAAGAGTTCTTTCACAAAAAAATGAATGGCTCTGCAGCTTTGAGTAAACATACATACAGTACCCTTCAGACTTCGGAACATTTCGTCACTTCTTGAGGTTTGGAGCATAATGTGTGAGTGGCTGGGTTTTTTAAAACAAAGGTGCACATGTACATAGCAGGCTATATATTTTTGGCTTTCATTTAATACCTTACTGTGACTGTTAATCACAGTGCCATGGTGGTCTGCCTGCACTGATAGCTGCAACAGTTACTTATCCCTCTATCCCTTTAATCAGCCTCTATCCTGTTATTCCAGCTCTATAGCAGGTTTTGGGCTTGTGGTTTGGCTTGGAAAAAAAAAAGAAATTGTCACCAAGGAGAAAAGTAAAATTGTGTTCTAGTTAAGAAAAAAAACAAACAAACAAAAACAAAAAACAAAAAAAAAGAAAAAAAAGAAAACCCTTTTGACTAGAGCTCTGTTGCTGGTGGTGGGGGTGTGGTTTGGGTCAAAAAAAAAAAGAAACTCAAAAATGGTTACCATGGTAAAAAGGCAAATTGTGTCTGGTTTGTAGGGTCAGGCTGTTTGAAAAAAATTCATGTCGATTTGTGGTCAAAATATCACCAAAAATTTTACAATTTATATCAATATTGCCACTGCTTGGTTTTATACCTAGGCAAGGATTACTATGGGCCAATAGGCTACTATGCAAATAAATTTGCTAGGCTTTATTTTCTAAATGGCCATCCAGTATCGATGATAACTGATTATCAATACTGTTTCATCTTCTAAAATCCCTAGATTTCAGTCAAGTCGAAGCTATGATCTATCCATTGATCAACTAGGCTAACTGCTTTCAGGTCTATACACTTATGTGTGCAATACTATCCTCAGACCCAAAGACCTCTGAACAGTATTAAGAGGGCAAACTTAAAAGATACATGGGGCATGTGTAAAAGACTCTCACTAGGCCTTGCACAACATTTTGAAAGCTTGACTTGATTGCTTTTTTCATATGATCTTTTTCCTCTGAGTCCTTTCTTTCATACAGCTTGCAAATTTTATATATACGATCATACAGTATTGTGTAGGTTCTAGGCCAACAAATGATAATGAGGTCTCACAGAGATTGTCAGATTTCGAGACCTCAAAAAAAAAAAAAAAAAAAAAAGATCTGAACCATAGCTTTTCCTCAGAGGTACATTTCTAGTAGGCCTATGGCTTGCAAGTACGGTACTTACAGTATTACTGTACACTTATACTGTGTAGGCTACTGTAGGCCTATATGTGATAATAGGGTCTAGTAATGATCATCAGATTTTGATATCCTCCAGAAATTATCCAGTGGGCTATTTCTTAAAATATTTATGGGGCATGTGTAAAAGTCTCAACTAAGCCCTTTTGAATATTTTTGAAAGCTTTACTTGGAAGCTTAGTTTTTCTACATGTATATGGAATGATATTTTTTGTTCAGACTTAATTTTACTAGCTCTTAGGCTAGCCAAACATTTAGTATGGGAACAGGTGTCAAGCTTATACTGTGGTCACATCATGCCTCCCAGTTAGATTTATTTTGTGATACTTATGTTGCATCTGCATTAACAACTAGGCATCAGAGTGACACTGTCGTAATTTGTATATTTATGTAACTAACTCATCAGTGTACCCAATCAGCATTTCAGTATGTTAGTTTTTAGCTCACATTGTTAAATCAGTGCAATTTCTGCATTGACTTTGTGTGTGTTCTGTGCAGCCTGCAGTCTTCATGATTTTATGGAAGTTTTTCTACAGCGTAATTTTGTGACAACTTGCTCTGCATATTGTTATGGCGATATTAATTCCAGGTGACTATATACTATAACAACATATCACCCAACCCTATTAGTTTAGAAGATTGTTGTGCAAAAGTCGTAAAAAAGAAAAAAAACTTAAAAAAAATATTGGTCATCACAGAAAAAACTAAAATTTTGCCTGGTTTAGAAAGAAGCTATACCTTTGTTCCTGATTTGGCTCTAATGTGTTATTATTAAGACATTTAGCAAAAGGCAGAAAAAAAAAAATAAAGGGGGGGGGGGGGAGTACAGTTCAGTATCATTTAAAATCTACTGGAATCAGTTCTTTTGCAAAATTCAAAATTTCAGTAACAAATTTTAGAATATTTCCTTGTGTGTACTGTTTTATCCAAAGCTATAGTTTGCATTATATGTAGTAAGTACTGTAATTGTGCACATGACAGAACTTAACTGTTATTCCTAGGGTTGATGGTCATGTAGTCAACATAGATACAGCAGCCAGCCTTTCTTGATTAAGGTAATGAATGTTTGTATTTGACCTTGGTACACATCTGTCTGTCATTTAAGTAACAGTAGATCTCTATTCTGGACTTGAACCCAAGTACACACTACACTACACAGTTAATAGTACTTGGTGCATGCAGTGAGGTGTAAGTACTACAGTACTGTGCTTTGCACAGAATACAGTACAGGGGAAAATATTATTTAAATTTCGCCCTGCGTAGGCACAGTTCCAGTAAAGGTTTCAAGTAAATTATAATTTAATTACAACATGTAGTGTTTATTTAATGGCTATGCTGGAGTAGTGAAGTGAGGGTTTGTTACAGAAAGGACTTAGAAGTAAAGTGTATGCCCCTATGATGTTATGTTTTACTGTATATCAGTTATCAGGGGTGTGTTCAAGACCAACTGAATTGGTGGCCCTAAAAAGTCTAAATTATAGAGCATCTAATGGTTGAAAGGAGTGAAGTATACTGTATTCTTCATTTATTGGCCCTGTATTGGTGTAAGAATATGAGAAAATGAACAATACCACTCCCAAGATCCTTCATAACCAGTTTACAGCAGTACATCATCATACTACATTTAGCACTTGGTGAAGTTCATGGGAGGAAAAAGTTGGGAAGCTGGGAGGTTCCTTCCTAGTAAGTTTGGGTATTTGGGAGGAAAATTTCACAACTGGAGGGAAATTAATCTTGTCTTGAAATACAAAGGGAAAAATGTATATTCCATTCCTGGGAAATAAAAATATTTCCCAGCGCAGGTGAAGTTAGCTCTGATAGTTACCTGGCATTGCTAGGAAGATAATTAAACCATATAATTAAACCTTTCACTTAACTGTGAGTGTAGCCATGGGGCAGATTGGTAGTCCTGGAGGCACCAGCCTAAATTGAGTTGCCTGTGCATACAGAAGGTACTGTACTGTAGTTAGTTTGTAACAAATTTAATGGTGTTTATTGCAGATAAAAGTATTTCTGGTGTTACTTTTCATTTGTAGTCCATTGGAAGTAGGGAACTATTCCACAGTCATCTACCTGATGTTTGAAAATTAAATTCTTGGCATTTCTGTTTCTGGGACTTCGTGTGGAGGGGGGTTAAACTGTAGTACAGTTACAGTATGTATACGTATACATGTTGCACCACCTTTGGAAACCAGTGATCTACATCGCCCCTCTCTTACCTCCTATTTACCTATGTAATCCCCACTTACCCGCAACTAAACCCTGGTAAACTAATAGCACAGTAGACAGGGAGGGCGCCCTCCGAGAGGAGGCCGACCTCCCAAGTCCTCTTCCTGCTTACCACCAGACGGTTTGAACGCAACTTTGGCCTTGGTTTTTTCTCCTGCCGATTCCGACTACTGGATTTCCGCGGGGGACGGATTTTTCCGACTTCGACTAATAGCTGGCCCTTTCCAACGCCCTTACCGAAGATTTTGATGAGTATCCTTTTCTTTGGGCGTTTTTTCGGGTCCCGTAGTTTTCCCGCCTTTTACGGGTTTGGTCCTCTCGGTTTCCCTTAGTCTCGTCTATGGGTACCGGTTCCGCGATTTTGTATTGCGTCATTGTATCTCTTTCAGCTGGATCTGTATACTGCGTCATTTTGTATCTCTTTCAGCTGGGCCTGTTTAGCTTGACTTCCGATCTGTATGATCGTTTTTCCCAGTCCTTTTGGACTCCTCCCCCCCTCCCTTTTGGGTGTCCCTAGTTGTGGTTTTCGGGGATTTCTGAGGCCATGTTTCTCATGGCCTATGACGTCTTCCCGAGACTACCTCGTCCCGGAGCGGGAGTTTCGGGTTCATGCCCCCTTTCTGGCATGATTGTTCTTGATGTGCTATATTGTGTTGTCACATTACGTTTTACATTTTCCACACGGAGCATTTCCCAGTTTACAATCATACTCTTTCATTCTACATGGAGCATTCATGCACTTGTTCATACAACCCTTCGGGGTTAGCTATTGTGATTGTTTTGGTCGTCTCACGGTCTGCTGACCGCAGCTCTCGAGCTTGGAGTTTTTCTCAGGACGACCCTTAAGCCGTTCGCTTTATTGATTCCAGCTTCGGCTGGCGATGTATTGTTGTTTTCTTCCTTGACCGTTCTTTCAGATGATGCAATCCAATTCATCTAGATGTAGATCCTGTAAAGGTGGCATCGCTAAGTGGGATCGTCACGATCTATGCATTGACTGTCGGTCATGCTCTGAACAATCCTCCTGCAATGTTTGCAGAGCTTGGAAAGAGGAATGGAATAAGTTGGCAAAGTTTAAATCCGATCGTGACAAAAGACTAGCCAAGAAGAAGGCAAAGGACAAGGATAAGGATAAGGATAAGGATGAGGAGGGCGCAACGTCTTCAAATGCAAGACAAGCCCGAGCGGCCACCGTGTTTACGGACGTTAACGGTCGGCTCTCCTCAGATCAATCAAGGGTTACTAAGTCCCTAGCTAGCCCAGCTAGCTCTTCTGAACATCGTTGTCAATCGATGAATTCCAACTTGCCAACTCACCAACCTGATCCCACTCCATCAACTTCACAGCCTTCACGCTCCACCGAATCCTTTCAACAAGGTACGTCCGCTCTCACGGCTGCTCAGGTGAACCGTCAGGAGTCATCTATTCTATTGGAGGTCATTGACCCCGAGGCTCGTCAAAGTCAAGTTGGTCAAGTGTCTAACCAACCAGCGGAGGCTATTCGTGACTTGCTTCTAGTGTCTGATGCTAGCTCTGTTTCCCAGAGAGATTTTGAAGGATTCTCTGATCAAGCCTCTCACTCTAGACGTAGTAGGTCTAGATCTAGATCAAGGAGACACAAAAGGAGACATCGTCGTCGTCATTCCTCCTCCTCCTCTGGTTCCGTCTCTTCTCCTTCACCGAAACGAAAGAGAGATCACTCCAAATCAAGTACTTTGGACAGTATTCTGAACTTATTATCTGGTTTAGTCCAAAAGTCTTCTTCTCAATTGGAACCAAGCTCTCAAGCTTCTACCTCATCTCAGCCGAGTACTTCCTTTCACGATCAGCCGGCTCCTTTTTCTCCGGCAGATTCCTCTGATCCTGGTTCTGATGTTGATCCAGTTTTGGAAGATAGGGAGGGTATAGACATTCTCTCAGTGGTTAACCAACCTCCCTCGGACGAAGAGTTGTCAGCCTCCGGTTCGGATGAGGAACCATTATATGGTACCGATATTTCTCAGGACGTTTTCGCCAGGGCAGTCTCTATTGTCAGGAATCATTTGGGTTACGAGGAACCAACCTCGAAAGATCCTCCTTCTAAGTCAAAACTGTCACTCAACAAGCCTGCCCAGAGCTCTAAAGCCGCTATGCCCGTAGATGCTGAGTGTGAGGATCGTTACAGAGCTTCAGCAGCTTCTGCCACATCTTACAAGTGGACAGCCTTTTCAAAGGCTCAGAATTTGTCCTTCAGAGTTGAAGAGAAAGATTGGCTCACTCTTTTCAAAACTCCTGCTGTTCCTCAGGCCGCTAGAGATTATTTACGCTCCGTTGGTTCAGTTGACTCTTCTGGAAACTTTAAGTCTCAAGCAGACAAACGAAGCCTGAAGTCACTGAAATCTTTGGACGCAGCTGCCCGTGTGGGTTTAAAGTTTTCTTCGTCCCTACTGCTCATTGCCGAGATTCTTTCTGAATCCGTGAGACAGCCTTCACAAGTGGCTAAGAAGGATATTGCTACTCTTGTCAGCTTATTGGGTCCGATTTCTCGTAGAGTGTATGACCAGTTTGCAAGAGTTTCTACGAAGGCAGTGATAGATCAGAGGGATGTCATTATTAACGCTCTACGTCTTCCAGAAAGAGATGTCAGAAGACGCTTTAGGCAACTTCCCGTCTCGGGCGAGGACATTTTCGGGGGTCAGTTTGATTCACAACTGCAGGCGGAAGTTAAACGTAAGAAGAATCTAATGAAGGCGGATCTGGGAAATCTTAACTCCAATCGCCCCCGTGCTTCACGTTTTTCGAGGCCAGGTCCTTCGAACCAGTTAAGACGTCGTCAGAATCAGCCTTCCACTTCAACTTCCAAAAGACCCCTTCATCCAACTGGAAGCGGCTCGACTCAGGCTAGACGTGCCTTGCCTCAACGTTCCTTTGCCCGTCCGGCTCCTAGAGGGAATTTCCGTAACTCTCGTTCCAGCAGGGGTCGCGGTTTTTCCAAACCCTAAGGGTGCCCACTCCACTGCCTTTCTTCCAGCAGTGGGGGGGAGACTTACTTTGTTCAGTCGAAATTGGAAGAAAATAGATCCGGACGATTGGGTTTTAAGAGTAGTAACCGAGGGCTACCAAATAGAATTCTCGAAGTTTCCTCCAGCCAAGGGGCTATTGAAGTTAACTCCAGTTCCAAAGGACTTGGACAAAAGAGCAGCCCTCGAGACAGAGATCCTCGGTTTATTGGACAAACAGGCTATTTACGTCGTCCACCCATCCAGGAGTCTCAACCTTTTCCGGTCGAGTTTCTTCTTAGCTCCAAAGAAACCCAACATGTGGAGACCAATCTTGAACCTGAAACCTCTGAACAAGTTATACATCTCAACCAAGAGGTTCCGTATGGAGACACTGGCCTCAATCATTCCGACTCTAGAAGAGGGCATGTGGGCCACTTCAATAGACTTGAAGGACGCTTATCTTCATGTTCCAATTCACCCCCGTTATCAGAGATTCCTGGCGTTCAGGTACAGGGGTGTAGACTACAGCTTCAGAGCTCTTCCTTTCGGCCTGGCGACCGCCCCAAGAGTTTTCACCCGGGTTTCGAGAGCGGTTCTAGCTTACCTTCGTCGGCAGGGAGTTCTACTTTTCGCCTATCTCGACGATTGGTTAATCCTAGGGAATTCAGAAGACCAAGTCTCCAGAGACACAGAATTCGTCATTCAGACCCTTCAGAGTTTAGGCTGGGTGATCAACTGGGAGAAATCCAACATCACCCCTTCTCAGAAAGTTACTTATCTCGGTGCTTCTCTAGACTTCAACCTTGGTCGAGCCTTTCCCACTCCTCAGAGGATAGAAGCTCTAAGTCTCGTTTGCCGAAAAATCCTCTCAAGAAGATCCAGTCAAGCGAGAGTATGGCTCCGTCTTTTAGGCCTCATGGCCAGTTTAGTAGAGATACTCCCGTTTTGCCGCCTCAGGATGCGCCCGATCCAGTTTCATGTTCTCCGAGTCTTCAAACCGGACTTTCACCCCCTCTCTTTACGAATCCCACTGGATCCGGACTTACGTCCCTTCATAGAGTGGTGGCTGTTCCAAGAGAACCTGCTTCAGGGTCGCCCGTTCTCAGAAACCAGACCTCAAGTAACCATCACAACAGACGCGTCCAATTTCGGTTGGGGAGCTGCTTGGGGAGCCAAGTCCCTATCAGGTCAGTGGTCCGATACAGACAAGGTCCTTCACATAAACGTTCTGGAATTGACTGCGGTCCAGAGAGCCATTCAAACTTGGGAACCCCAGCTTCGGGGCCTGGATGTTACGGTGATGTCGGACAACTCAACGACAGTCTCGTACCTGAACCGACAAGGAGGAACCAGATCTCTAGAGCTGTGCAAGCTAACTTGGGACCTTCTTATCTTCTGCCAACAACGAGATATCAACCTCAGGGCCTCTCATCTAGCCGGGAAACTAAACGTGTTCGCAGACGCCCTGTCGAGAGGCCAATTCGACCAGAAGGAGTGGTCCCTATCTCAGGAATGGGCGAACCATCTTTTCCTCCTTTACGGCAGACCTCAGATAGACCTGTTCGCCAGTCACGAGAACCACAAACTACCGACGTTCTGTTCCAGGTTCTTTCATCCCCAGGCGTGGGCAACAGACGCTCTGGCAATCCCTTGGGACAATCTGATGTCTTACGCCTTCCCACCGTTCAACCTGATTCTAACGACTCTCCTGAAGTTCTCTCGCTCCAAGGGCACGATGATTCTCGTCGCTCCTTGCTGGCCGAACCAACCTTGGTTTCCGTTAATTCTCAATCTTCTGGTCGATCGTCCGTTCAAGCTTCCAGCTCAAGGGAAAATTCTGTCCCAGAAGAAAGGCCAGATATTCCATCAAGACCTCCAGTCTCTTCACTTAACAGCGTGGAAATTGTCCACCGACGCCTCGTTGAGGGAGGAGTTTCTGGAAAAGCTGCGGACTTGGCAGTTCTCGCCAGGCGATTCTCTACTTCCAGAACTTATGATTCCAGATTGGCCAAGTTCGCGGACTGGGCAGGTTCTAACTCTGTCAATCCCTTGGATGCTTCCCTAGACGAAGTCTGTTCCTTCCTGATCCACCTCTATGATAGCGGCAGACAAGTTTCCACGATAAAGAACTACAGGTCAGCTATTGCTGCCGTTCATTCTGGGTTTTCAGACGGCTCTACAATTAGCTCGAACACGGTGATTTCCAAGCTTCTCCGTGGCATGTTCAATAAGAGACCACCTCAGAGAAGACTGGCTCCGTCTTGGTCTATTAACGATGTTCTCCAGTCACTATCGAGACCTCCCTTTGAGCCTCTCCAAAGAGCCCCTCTAGATGCTCTCACGAAGAAAACTCTCTTCCTAGTTGCGGCAGCTTCTGCAAGAAGGAGAAGTGACATCCATGCTTTGTCTGTTAAGAGAGGTTTCATCAGGTTCGATTCTTGCGGCGTTCACTTGCTACCGGATCCTGAGTTTCTATCAAAGAACCAGACTTTGTCATTCACTCCGAGCCCGATTTTCCTGCCAAACATGTCAGAAGGCTCTTCGGTTCCAGAAGACAGACTGGTCTGTCCCGTGAGATGTCTGAAGTGGTACTTAGACACAAGCAAAACACATCAGATCCTCAGACGCCTTGTTTGTCCTTCCAAGGACTCCCTACACTGCAGCATCGAAAGACACGATTTCCAAATGGATTGTCAAGCTGATCTCAGAACACACTCAACCAGGGGAACAGGTTAGAGCTCATGACGTTAGGGCCCATGCTTCTTCTATGGCTTGGTTCAAAGGCCTTCCCCTCCAGGAAATCATGAATGCTGCAGCCTGGAAGACACCTTCATCATTCGTCTCTAATTATCTTACCAATGTTGTGTCTTCTGAGGGAACTTTTGCCAGAACTGTCTTAGGGAGTGGCATTCGCCAAACTAGTCACCTCCCTCCAACTTCACGGTGCTAATCTGGATTACATAGGTAAATAGGAGGTAAGAGAGGGGCGATGTAGATTCCCCAAAACTCCCTGGATTGGGAATCTACGAGCCCCGATACTTACCTCCTATTGGATCCCGCCTCCCAGCCCCGCTGGACTGACTAGTTTATCTAATATTTTGGGGCTCAGAACTTTATATCTATTTCGTGAACATATCAGTATGTGCGGGATTATCTAGGTCAAGTTGTCTATGATACCCTCAATGGACCTCACACGAACCTTATGCTATTTTTCTTGGATTCAAACTGTGTTATAACCAATACCATGTTGTTGGATATTTAGTACTGCTATCACCATACCAACTTGGAACTGTCTTCAGACTTATCTTTTGGATGTTTGGTGACTCTCATTCTTACTCGGGGATTCTTAGTTGTTTTAACCGATTTACTTGGACCTTCAACACGGTTTCCTCGGAGTTAAAGTGTTACTTATTGACTTTTACCTTGGAACTTACAAGTTACCTATTGTGATTTACGTAACTTCCTAGTACTCGAACACTGTTGTTATGTCAATTATCTACCTTTGGAAGTTTACTGTATGTGCTACTACTTTACTACCGAGTGCTTGAACACTACTACGTTGTTTCTCCTACAAGAGTTAACTTCACAGACTTATTGATTCAACCTTAGTGCTGAGACACTTTTCGTTACCTACCCGTGAATACTATTCATCTTCAGTGCTTGGACACTTATACTACTTGTGCGAATACTATTCACCTTCAGTGCCTGGACACTTTATTTATCAGTGACACTTGGAGTTGTAACTCCCTTACTCACATCCACGAATATTCGAGACGTCCACCTACTTGAGTCAACCTTATCGTGAGCTTTCTGGATCATGAATTCGAGGCGATGTTACTCATCTAACAGATATCTCACCTTAGAGTAGTTCCGCTATACCATTCACCAATGATGATGTCTAAGAACTACGTGGTGGCCGTTCGAGGATGACGGTTTTGTGAGGTGAGAATGGGTTCTTCTTATCTCCTTCCTAACCATCACTTTGTATCTCTCCTCAGGGGGTTTTCCCTACCAAGGCCCAAGCGCGGGGTCTGGTGGCAAGCGGAAGAGGACTTGGGAGGTCGGCCTCCTCTCGGAGGGCGCCCTCCCTGTCTACTGTGCTATTAGTTTACCAGGGTTTAGTTGCGGGTAAGTGGGGATTACATAGGTAAATAGGAGGTAAGTATCGGGGCTCGTAGATTCCCAATCCAGGGAGTTTTGGGGATTTTATCATTGATCCAAGGAACAAAACTACTGTAAATGTATTTTAAAATTTACTTCGGACTTGAACAATTGTATCATACTGTACCATGGTTTTTGGACTAAATATTTATGCGATAAAAATTAGCTACAACTTTTAAATCTGTTATTAAAAGTATGTGAGATTGCATGAAAGATTACAAAAAGGCCTTTTAAATTGTTTATATCTCATTGTTGCAAGTTCGGTCCCCTAAAACAGCATGTAAATGTAGTCTTATCAGTCCATAGCTGATATAGTGTACAGATGATAGAGATTTGGCTTTTGGAGCTAGACCTTTGTAAGAGGTGTGAAATTGCACTTTACATTCTGTACTCACATTTTGACATGCATTCAGCAATTCTGCCAGAAAGTCAAAAATGGGGGGGGGGGGGGGGGGATTTATTACTGCTACACCTTGAGTCCAAATTGATGCTGTCCTTAGCCAAAATTACAAGTGGGCTCAGGGGGGCAAAAGCTTGCTTCAAGGCCCCAGTAAGGTACGATTTGAAGGGTTTTAAAGGCCATTTATTTATGTAAGTTCAAACATTGCTGCAAAAGTGTCTTCTTAAGTAAGAAACAAAGATATTGAAAATTTTTTATATTTTTATGGAAATGAAAAGGGGGGGATTTTACCCTCCTAGAAAGTAGGGAACAAATCCCCCTTCCCCTTGACGGAAACCCTGGCGATAATTAGACACATTTGATTTAAAAATTGTCGGAATAAATTTATCACTAGCCTAACACTTTCGAGAATTGTAATACTGTACACTTTCATTTTTGCTTCAGTGGAAATATGATATGTAGTAGACACTTTCTGACTGTAATATAGGTCTTCCCATCATGAAGATGCATTTTAGGCTGTAATCTGTACAGTACAAAAAAGACTGCCTATAGTGTACATTACTCAGGGTAATTAGCTAAACCCATGCCTGTACAGTGTCTCTGTTTGAAACTACTAACACCAGTAGTACTTCAGTCACACAGAACAGTGCAAAGTTCCTTGTGTCTAGTTGATTACACAAAACTGCAGATCTGCAGAGAATGATTAGCAAAGAAGTTCATACTGTACTCAACAAAAGTACAGACATAATTGGTTTCCGAATTGGACCAACTGCCTGCCTCAGGCGGTTTTCTCCATTCTGTGCAACATCTATTGGCTTAGACTTGCTGTGTGTTGGTGTATGTGGTGTAGTACACTGTACTCAGTAGCACAGGCTGAACAGTGAACAGCTGCCTGATCATGTGAAATGTTATGAGCATGACAAGTTGTGACTCATTCATTGATCATTGCCTCCAAGAAATACTGGAAAAATGTACCTTTCAAATGACACACGTAGCTTCGTAGTAAATGCATGCTTTAATAGCAGAACATGTACAAAAGTGTGGCATCTTTTGTGAGAATACTGGTTTGGGGTTTTACATCAGACGTATTTTTAAAAATAATTTTCAATGAATGTCATGCAGCACAAAATTATTCACACAGAACATTCAAGTACAACCAGACCTACTGTACAATAGGAATAGTTACAGGACATTACATTGCATATTTGTTGTACAGTAGCTGTGCTGCCTACCATCATACCATGCACTGTATTACTCAGAATAAATTCTTACAAGTGAAGCTTTGCACAGTTGGTTTAGCTTTTGAAAGGTGATAGTGTACAGTACTCTATTTATGCCGTCTGTTGTGTGTACTGGCAAGTGTCTACTTACAGTGCTGTATTGCATACAGCACTCAATACAGCACGTGCTTTGAAAGACTGCACCGTATTGACTCATACAATTACAGTCTGTACACTGAACTCCTTGAGGTCAAATTTACATTGGATTCTGGAGTAATTCTTACTGTAGTATCTCTGTCAAAGGGAAAATTGAATTGAGCAGTTGATACAGTACTGTATCCATGGGTTACCTACAGTATTACATGTATGCCAATACAGTAGACCCACTGTGTAGTAGATAGGATTAAAGTACTGTGCTACTGTTCAGAAACCACAGCTCAGATGTCTTTCTGAGGCAACATACTGTAACATGTGTGTAGTACATGTTAATCTTGTAAGCCAACACTTAAGATTTATAGATGAAATAGTTACCTTTTTCAGAGCCTGTAATTTAGCTTTTGATGTGGCTTGCGATGTCATCACAACATCTTCATTCAGCTCTGAATGAAGATGTCACGATGACATCGCAAGGTACGTCAAAAGCAAAATTATAGGCTCTGAAAAAGGTAACTTCTATCTACGTATATTGATATGACAGAGCCCAATATCAGTCTACATGCTGTTACTTAAGATTTAATTGATGGTGAACCTACTGTAGGTTGTAGTACAGTAAGGCATTAGTGGAATTACAGTCAGAAAATAAATACCGTATATTCTGTAGGAAACACCCGGGGGCGTTGCATTTTCAAAAGGGGGTGTTTATTTGAGGGTATATTTTAATTAAAAAAATAACCTACTGCTAAAGCATACACTTAGTGTCTTCCAACGAGCTACCAGTTTCTTAGATGTAGAGTTGAAGGATAACTTGCAGGGCACCTCTAATCCCCCAGCTTCCTTGCAGTGTTACCATTTCCCAGTAACTGTTGTTTTAGGCCTAGTCCTTTTGTTTTTAATACAAAACCAAAATAATTTTGGCTTCTCCCTCGGCAAATGGCCACTGAAAAATTGTTTTGCCTTTCAAAAATTTATGGGGGGTGAGGGGGGTGGGTGGGTGGGAGGGTGGGGGCATTCATTAGAGAATATATGGTAGAATGGATGACATGCAGAGATGGGCCCTATACTGGCCAATGGGAACTGAGGATACAGTACCATGGTACCAGCTGCTATAGAAGGTCATTGCAACGCAACTGCTAGCAAACTGATTTGATACAAGTACTACAGTACATGCAGGTAGCTGCTACACTGAAAGTGTACTCTGTATGTAGGATGATTTAAAGTGGGCCTTGGTGCAGTGTATGTAACACTATAATATGTACAGTACAGTACACATGTTCAGAATAGTATACAGTATAGTACAGAATGGTACTGGAATGACATCCTGTTATCTCTAACCTTAGATACATAAACAATACAGGAAGACATAAGATAATGAAGCCCAATGATAGTGTGGAAGTTTGTGGTTACAGCTGTAATAGTAAAATTCTGGCAAGAATTAACAAATCCTGTGTACCACATTACTGTACATGAAAGCGAAAGTCTTTAAAGGTAAAGTGGATTTATCAACGAACTATCTGAATATAGCTAAATATGGTTATACAGTACTGTACTTCATCGTCTCTGTAAATGAGTCATGAATTTTAATGCACAAAAAGGGCATGGTGTTTCTCGAATGATTATCCATAATCACATTCATTGAAAAAATGCATGGTATGGTTATGGACAATATTTTGCTCAGAGACTGCAGCCATGGGGACAGGGTGCAAAGGTGACTGGCTCTGCTCCTAGGTTCTTCATTCTCAGCTGTTAACGTCCTCCATTCCCCACCTAGAATGAATAATTCTCTGCCTTTTTGTGAAAAACATTATGTGGAACAAATGCTGTCTCATGTGCTTGGTTTTTTTATACAGGACATTTGGCAATAGGCATTAGGCATATATGATTTTATTTAAGCTATTGGCCACATTTTGACTCAACTGGGGATGTACAGTATACAGGTTCATGGTCAGTGTAAGGAAAGTTTCATGTGTGTTAGTTTGTCTTTCATGTCTTCCATACAAACCTAGAAATGCCATTGATTTTTACGTGATAAGTCACATTGGTAGACATACAGTACATGTTGTCCCCTTCCCCTTTCATCAGAACTGCAGGAGGTACCTAGCCTACATTGTACTTTACTGTAACTTTATTATGCTCCATCTATTCAAAGAGATCATCCATATTTTTTGTCATTTTCACAAGAGTTTAATACATTGAAGGGAGTCAAAGACCCATGTACACTTTTCAAAATGTAAGAAATGATAATTTTTGGCCAAAAATTTTGTTGGGGTCAAATAAGAGGGTTATCAACTAAAGGACACCGAAAAGAGTAGGGCAGTAGGGGGCATCATGGCCTTCAGTATAGGGCTGTTACGTTTAAACGTTTAAACTGTTAAACGATCGATCGACCGTTTAAACGGCACCTAATTCAGCTAAACGTTTAAATGGTTTTCCTTTTAAAATACAACAAAAGTTTTAGCATTTTTCTTCCCCAGTGTTTTCTTTGATATCGCTCATTTAACAACGATGTGTATTTTCAAATTCAATCACCGAATAAAGCTTCAAAAATAAACTGTCCGTGTCTCTCCATTCATAGTATATAATCCTGTGATTGAATTGACTTCCACCTACTCACAGTAAGCCTATCAATTCCCCTAACAATACGCAGTGCCCGCATCCCCGTTCGAAGCAGTAGCCCAAATCTGCTTATTAGGACGCATACACAATATCGCAATTCACTCTCTCACAGTTTACATCGTATTTGTAGCTCAAGCTGCTCACAGAACGAACGTTAAAACAGGCTTACTTAAAAACCCGAAAATTGCCGCAGTATTTCAATGCAGAAACATAAGCATTCACACCATCCTACCATGCGTTACCTATACATAAACTAGACAGTGTAGGCTCGCACATGTGTTTGTTTTGAGTGTTTCATATAGCAATACATAATTCATGCACGCACTATATCCATACGTAAATATCTGTTTGAGGCATGCTAGTGCCCCGCGGCCCGCTAGCTAGCTGTGTGCAAATCAATGGAGCTACGTAGGATGGGACAAGTCTATCTTAAACTTTCGTTCATTGGGGTAACGTTCCAGACATCGTTTTGTTTAAATCATAAAAGTAAAAGACACTTGTTTATTTTACACAAACTAAAATGCATGATAAACATAAAAGTACTCGTAAACTACTGCAAAGGACGATGTAACAACTGCTAATTTAGCGGTACAAGCATGCTTGGTTTCGTTCATTGGCAAATTTGGGTGAATTAAAAAGAAATAGCTGAAATGATCGCTTGATTTTTACGTACAGATTTTAAAAGCTTGCGCATACTGGGAGTATCGTAGTGCACGATCAATGAGGCCATTAATGCACTACAGTGTTGGTTCACAATATAGACACCGTTTAAACGGTAAACGAATGTTTATTCTGAGCGTTTAAACGTTTAGTAGATTAAACGGAAACTGACAGCCCTACTTCAGTATTGATAAAGTTTGAGGGCCATCAAAGGAAAGTAAAGGGGCCTGATGACCTTGACTGCTAGTACCTCCAGCTTTGTCAAGCTCTGTACTGTATGCGCTTTTTGTACTGTGTATATGGTAGGTACCAAGGGGTAGTGTCCTGTAGTTGTTTATGAGCACCCTACAAAGGCAAGTTGTGGGGATTTAGTAGCAGATTACTTATCACGTTTTGTCATTTGTAGCCTTTGCAAGCAAATGTGTTGTACAGTGGCAAGCAGCAAGCCTTGTTTAGTAATGTTCTGTTTGGCTGTCTTTTTTGCAGGCACTGGATCAGCAGCAATTATGGCAGAAGAAACACACAGAACAGGAAGTGTCTCACGAACAAAGCCTTCTACAGGAGACTGCTTCACGGGAGGCTGAGCTGACCCAGCGTTTAGGGGAGGTGGAGCAGGAGCTCAAAATCAAATCTCAAGAGCTGAACCATGTGAAGATTGAGAACAGTAAACTACATGGCAGGTATTCAGACATGACCTCCACTCTTGAGAAGATGGAAGCAGAGAAGAAAGTCCTGAAAGATGAGTTACGAGATGTCAAGTTCAGAGAAAATAGAATGATGAGGGATTATAGTGATCTTGAGGAGGAGAATATTTCTATGCAGAAACAGGTGAGTTTTCTAATGTATGGGGTTGACAGAAATTTAGCTCATTCTGAGCAAATTGCTTATATATTCTTGTAACTTATCAGTTACCTCTTTAACATGTTAGGTTGCAGAGCAGAAGTTGCAAAGATACAGTATGTGTACCAGGGTTGCCTCTCAATAGTAATAACAATGATGATGATGCTGTTGATGACAATACAGCTGATGGCAACAATGACTACAACGTTGATGCGCTATTCGAACACAGAAGAGTGTACCATAGCCATTACATTTTCTCCATTTAGACGTCACATGCATCTTCAGGGTATATAGCTCCTTGTAATTTGCACTGAGGGGTAAAAAGTGACCTATACAGTGAAGTATCAGTCTGTTTTCTAAAATTCAATTTTAATGTACTTTCAGTGTTATTACTACTGTGGAACAGAAAGTTGTTTCAGTCATTTGTTTTAAGGAAAGGTTTATTCTTTATTGTTCTTTGCTATTCATTTAACATGAATAATGTTGAAGGATGGAGTGTTTTCTCTTTTAAAGTGTTCACATTTCCAAGTCAGTTTGAAATGTTTCTAAAGGCAAATGGAGGTAAGGAGGGATTGTGTTCTTCTTTGTATTCCACTTCTCAGTGGTAAATGTAATAGGTTTAATAGTGTTGTTCATAATTTTCCTCCTGCAGATATCAAGCCTCAAATCTTCACAGATTGAATATGAATCCCTAAAGCATGAAAACAGAAGACTCACAGAGGAGATACAGTATCTTAATTCCAACATTGAGGATCAGGTCCGTCTCCGAGAGATCACAGAGAAGCAGATTGAAGAGACGCTCCAGGCTCTGGAGTCTGAGAGGGAGCAGAAACATCAGCTGAAGAAACAAATTGATCAAGCAATGTTGATGGAGCTAGAGGCCATCAACAATGACTTGGAACATAACACTGGTATGGTAGAGGTGGAGGAGGATGAGTTTGATGGGGAATCCCCTCCAGCTCATCCTCTTCTCCAGCAAATGGAGTATGAGGTACAGGCAGGTGAGGAGTCTCATGCCTCTCATGATGGTAGGGCTGGTAGTCTATTCAGTGAGATACACAGCACTGAGATTGAGAAACTAGAAAGACAACTGGCTCAGTTAGAAACAGAGAAATCAGAACTGTCAAAAACTCTTGAAATATCACAGTCAGAACTTGAGAGTACAAAGGGGGTCCTTCAGAGTCTGGGTGATTTACCCATAGAGAATGGAGAAGAGCCTGAGGAAGAGGCTTTCCCACCAGATTTGAATGAAACACAGCAAAAGTTGTACCAGTTGGTCCGTCTGGTTAAGCAATATGAGAAAAAGTACGCCACAGCCATGGCGGAAATAAATAGTCTGCAGTCAGAGATACAAGCACAAGGGAACAAAAATCGTGAAGATAATACTAAGAAAGAAGCACAATCTGATTTCTTGAATGAACAGCTGAGAAAGCAGCAAGATACTATCAAAGACTATCAGAGCCAGTTGAAACAATTGAGTGATTTAGTAGGGGAGACCCAAGGACACCTTAACTGCACCCAAGATGAACTTGTAAGCATTAGTGAAGAAGTGGGTCAGTTATATCACAACATGTGTTTGGTAAATGCTGAGACACCAAACAAAAAGATGCAAGAACATTTGAAATTTGCAAGACAGAATAGGCGCGACAATTTCAAAAATGAAATTGCGAACAGGCTGAAAGAAGTGTCGTCTGAAAATGGAGTGGACAGAGCGAATGGTCTTGACAATAGTAGTTTACAAAAAGGCACAAATTCTTCCCAGACGTCCTCAGCACAAATTTCTCAGGGCTTGGTCTCCAAACTGAATGGGGATCCAGTGACTTGTTCCAATCTTTTAATAACAATCCGTGATCAAGTGAAATTTCTCAAGAGGGCTGTAGAACAGGCAGCAGAGATGTCCAGGCAGCGTGGCAAGGAGCAGAACGAGACGGAAAATGAAGATTTGAAAGAGGAGTTAGTGAAACTTAAACTGCTCCTCCAGACCAAGCGGGAGCAAGTTGCTACATTAAGAACTGTCCTAAAAGCCAATAAAACAACTGCAGAGGTTGCACTAGCTAATTTGAAGAGCAAATATGAAAATGAGAAGTACATTATTGCGGACACGCTGACAAAACTTCGCAGCGAATTAAAAACTCTGAAAGAGGATGCAGCCACGTTTTCCAGTTTGCGGGCTATGTTTGCCAAGCGATGTGATGAATATGTTACACAACTTGAGGAGATGCACCGCCAGTTGTCTGCGGCAGAAGAGGAAAAGAAGACCTTGAATTCATTGCTCAGGATGGCCATCCAACAGAAACTGGCATTGACCCAGCGACTGGAGGACTTGGAGTGTCACAACGAGAGCCAGATGGCGCCCCCTAGGCAGCCAAGGCACACCAGGCGGCAAAAACCTGCAAAAGTGAGTGTTCCAGCTTACATGCCAGGGCTACGTTACCCCACCCCTAACCCTTATCAACATTATCAATTCCCCCTTAACCCACCTAGACAGCCTCTCCCCTTTGGTCAGTATCCCAGAGTACCTGGACCAGCATTCTTTTAATTCTCTCTGTACTGTGTCTCTGTTTTGTTGTCTTTGTCAATAATTTTCTTAAAATCTTTGGAAATTTTGTAACCACTCCACTGCTTTCTTTTAAAAAGATGCTGTTTTTTCACAACAAGACCCATGCTCAGTTTCATCATAAGAAAAAGAAATCATTTTATTAGGGATTTTTTTTTTCAGTTGAAGTCTCTGTTTTCACTGAAGCATTTGCAGATAATTTTAACTACATTTATTTCCCTAAACCCAAAACAGTTTCTTTGTTGCTTGCCAGTAAAAAGAGACAGTTGTCACCTGTATTTTCATGCATCCCTCAGTTGCTACCCCAAGTATGGGCAAAAATAGCCAGATTCTAAAACCCCTTTTGAAATAATGTATACTCTAAAAAAATATAACAAAAAAATAAATCTTTCATGTCAGGAAGTCAGTCCTTGTAGCATAATTTTGAAAGCAACCTAAATGCATTGTGTGCATTTCTCATAAACCTAGACAAAAGCAGTGTCATTTGCATATCATTATTTCGTGAATTGAGTCACTGCTCATCACTACTTTTTTTCTTTTTTTTTTTTATAACTCCCATTGTTCCATACTAGGTACGGTTCTAGCTGAATACAAAAGACCATCTGTTTGTACCACACATTTACCATCAAGCATTTCCCAGTCTATGGCCTTGCTGTGTGAATTTCCTTGAAGTGTTTCCCAATCTGTGGTCATGCTGTCTGTCTAGGCCTACTGTTTGGTTATGTGCATAGGAAGACCATAGATTGGTGTTAGTTTGCCATGATAAAACACAACCGAAAGCGCAATGACTTCACATGATGGAACTTCAATTTTACCCTCAAGGGGTGTGGCAGAATTGTTAGTTATTTAAAGAAACCACACCCTTGGAAGAATTATTAGTGTGTATATGATCAGTTCTCCTCTATCCTGTAGTAGCTGCAGGGTTTGGGATTAGAAGCATACTGTAGAGGGTAATCAGATTTTTCTGAACTGCACTAAAATACAGTTTGTTTGCTGTGCAACAACCTAATACACTAAAATGTTCCTGAATAGTTGTTACAGTGATCATACCTATCAGATAGTGTACAGTAAGGTAAAGAAGCTAACTGGTAAAACCTACAGTATGTTGAAAGTGGAAGTAGACGGGTAAATTCAAGCTGCAAATTCAAAGTCATAGAAAAAAGAGGCAATTTTAATGCTCTGTTAGCTTCACAAAGTTGTTTTACTCGTTGAACATTGCCCCCAAGTATTTTTGAGCCTTGGAAAATGCTTCCATGACAATAGTTAGGGAAGAACAGTCAATTAAGTTCGATCAAAGGAACTGAAGTTCACGTCACGTTGATGAAGGTGAGAATGGGCGAATTGGTAACTTTATGTGAGACAGAAAAATTGAAAGTCTGTGACCATGCTCGGCAATATTAAAACTGTTCTGGAACAGTTTAGCTGCAGTTATGTGGAACATTCTTTGTGGTCACAAAATTTTTGGAATCCCCAAACAAGGAAATGTCAGGAAACAAATTTTACTTGTAGCTTAAAACTCTTAGAAAGGTATAGGGTAATAGTGTGATAGGATTTATTGAGTCACTTTTTGATTGGTGGACAAGAATCTTGGAAGTAAATTTTGGGAAAGCAAGTGTGGTACAAAGTCATTGAGATGTATTTATTGGAGGGATCCCTGCAAGTTTTATTTAAATGTTAGTGGGTGGGACAAATGTTGTATGAAGAATCTGGGAAGATGTTTTGAGTGAGTTGTTGGGATAACTGCAGTATCCTGTCTTCTGTTCTAGTGGAGTGTAATCTTTGCTAAATAAATGTTTTTTAGGAAATGGCCTGTTTTTACCAGTCTGTACATGTACATGCTTGTGGAATGCAGATTAAAAAATGTTAAAACTGATTATATTTGTGAGAAAATTTAGTTGGGTTTATAATATTCCCCTCTGGCTCAACTATGGGTATTAGTTTTTTTCCCCTAGGTACTGCTGATGGTGTGATTGATTGACATAGATTCTAATAAACAGGGTTCCTGTAGCCTAGAAGAGTCATGCACCTTTTTCATTTCACTTTCCAGTCATGCAGAAGTCATGGAATTTGGCAAAAATGACAAGACATGGAAAAGTCTTAGTACTTTCTTTTTGTACTCTTCAAAGAAACTGCCCTTTTTGCTTGGACTTTTCATGATTTGGTCAGAAAAAGATGGTGGAAAAGTCATGAAAATTTAATTTTTCTAAATTTAATTTTATTGTTCTTAAGGTGCAGGAACCCTGTAATGAAGTTTAGACAAAATTCATCTGAGATTTGCCCTTCTCTGCTGGGAGGTTCTGATAGTTTCCTACGCATTTTCATTTGCAGGTGTCCACTGTATGAGCTGGGGGAAACTGTGAGTTCAAACACTGTCCACCATTTGGCCTTTAATATTAAACCTTGAGTAAAAACAAAAATTAATGAGTTGTACAGGTTTTCAAGGGGATCATGGTAGGCCGGAGGATGGGTTATCTGAAGGAAAAATTGGCTTCCTTTGCAAGATTTTTCAACCTCAGGTCTGACACTGTACCTCCCTCTCCTTCCCTCTGTCATGCTGCAAGGCTGCGCAAGAGAAGAAGCTGAAAGATTGATCATGCAGACCCTGTATCCTGAATTTATTGAAAAGGTTCTTTTTTTGCCATCAGCAAAAATATATCCCTTTTCTGGTTCTTAAATGAGAAAATTTAATGCAACAATTATGCATGCTTACATTGCTTTATATATTGCTGTTTTTGCAGTTTTACAGAGTAGCAACCTTTACAATCTGGCTGATAAGTCCCTGTGTAGCATTTATAGATACATTCAAACCAACCTCCACACCCCATATCATTCCCCTATCTGAATGATCTGAATTGTTCTCGCCATCAATGTTTGTTGTCTTGTGTGTTTTAGGAGTCACTGAGTTGAATTTGACTTGATACTTTACAGTACAGTAGGTAGACATTATCTTTAATGGGAACATGGCATGATTAGGCAAAAATATTGACTTCCAATATAAAGTCATTGGATAGAATGGGTATTGGCATTACATGGCAGTTGCAAACTACTGTCAGTGTACACTTACTTGCTTCAGATCATGACTAGATTGAACCTCATGGAAGTATGACTTGCCTTAATAGAAGGACTGTACCTGTGTGCATCTCATCATCTCCCGGAATCTTTTTTCAAATACTTTGCACCTGCACAATTTTCAAATCCATGTAGTCAATAAATCAGTTTTCTCAGTGCTGCAATAAAAAGTTTAGGCTATATTTGGAAAGAAGTTGAAAGAACCCCCCTACGGCAGGTGTTGTTGCTGTTTTTAATAGGAAAAGAGTGTCACTAGGCAAGATACTGTATCAACTTCCAGTATCAAATCGTATAAAATGAGTATTGTTATTACATGGCTGTTGTGCAGTACAGTTTTGTTGTTACTTCCTTATTTTAAATCAGGACTTCATTGAACTGCATTGGAATAACTTCTAGGAATATATTACTTGCCTTTGCCAAAATGAAAAAAGAGAAGAAACATATGCTCTTCGGCATCTCCCAGAATGCATTCTTCAGATAGCCTACGTGATCATATATAAAAGTCTCAAATTTTACACAATTTAGAAGCTTCTTCCTGGATACTGCGAGTACTGGACCTATTCATTTGCAAAGAAAGAAACCCCTATCCTCTACACTGTAAAGTCCAATCTTTTCATTGGTGCTACGTTTTCCTAAAAAGTGACCATTCGGTACAAAAATCTGGTGCTTTTTACAAGGACGTAGGCATTCATAATGCTCATTTCGGTGAGTTGGTGTGTTGGTCAATACTTGTCAACATGTGGTGCTGAACTTAGAGCTAAAAGTGCATTTTACAGTTTTAATTTAGAAAGTTAACCAGATGGTGAGGTTTACAGGATTTTCACATAACACATAAAAGCATAATAAAAATATATAAAAACTTAAGTGAAAAGAATCTAATCCTGTTGGGATTCATCTTTGGATTTAATCACACTCTGAGACATCACTTACTATAGTATTGTACATTCTCCATACAGAGCGGTTTGGTTTACTTAAGCTACAGTACCAGGTAGAAAACATTCACATTCATTGTACATAGTTCATATTATTGCTATGTAAGCTTTGTACATGTTTACAGTTAACCAACAAAATTTATTAACTCACATTAATAAAAGTCTATGCAAACCTATATATATATCCAAGCACAATCCCTGTAAAAATCCCCAGTCAGCAGTAGTCTTCCCAGTTTGGTCACAATCATTTCTTTTCAATTCATAATTTTGCTTTCCTCTTCAGTGTATGTCTTTATGTTTGTTTTTCTTTTGTTTTTATAATGCTTGACTTCTTATCATTACTAACAATTGCCCTTTATTCTTTATCAGATTAGAGACTTTGTTTGGAAATGGAATTTAATGAAAGATAGTACTTCTCAATTTGTTACAAATTAAACAGGATTGACATTAATTGTGATTTCCTGTGGAACATATTTCTTTGTGGATGGTCTGGTGGATGTCGAACAATGGCAGAACTGATGGACATGTAGATTAATACCTTACAAACAGTTTGAATCAAGTGGTACTGTAAAATGTATCACAGTGTCTGCAATCAAGTGGTATTGCATAGTGAAGTACTGCCTGCAGATAAAGTACTGCACAGTACAGTATGTCACTGTTTGCAATCAAGTGGTACTGTACAACACAGAATGCCACTGTGTCTATAATCAAATGGCTCTTTGCACTATTACAGTACCTCTGTCTATTGTACAATCAAAATGGTACTTTACAGCATACCACAGTGTGTGCAATCAAGTGGTAGTGTATAGTGTATCACAGTATCTGCCATAATCAGGGGGTATGCTCAGTTGTCCCCTGGGGATATTGAAAATAACATTACAGGGCTGGAATTAAGGTTGGAGGAGGGCACGGCCATTTGGCCTTGGTCATTCACGAATTTTGGAGGGCACCAAGGCCAAATGTTTTTGTATGGCAGGGCACGACGGCCATTTTTGGAGGTGGTTGATTTTTGCAGTGAATTGATTAGTATTTGCATCGGGTACCCGACCGACGCTCTTACTACATGGGTAGAAAATTCCTACCCGGGTAGCGGTTTTCAATCTTTCCCTTTTGACCTTGTTTAAAATTTGTACTAATGGCGCTAAAGTATATGGTCAAATTATTAATTCCCGTCTGATTTCTAAACTCACGATGTTAAGAACCAACAGCGCATTGTAGATATAGAAAAATGTGACGTATTGTTTTCAACAAATCCATCCAACCAGAGATACTGTAAGTGGCCGATGCCATGCATTAAACTTAGGTCTGATGTCGTAAGGTTTATATTACGGTCGCGTACCCGACAGGTAATGCGTTTTGGGTACCTGGGTACCACTTTTCTACCCGGTGCAAACACTAGAATTGATGTCCTGAACGTAAATATTACGTTCGCTACGCGAGGTACTTAAAAGTTGGAATACCAAGCATACATTGACTTTGTGCGTAGTTTTGCAATTATCGAAAATAACTACAGATTCATCGGGCCTGCATGTTAAAATTTGTAATTAGCGCTGTAAGGAATTTACGCTGACAAGATTTCTTCAGTCGTCCAGTGTTTGGGATTTGGTTGAGAAATTTCAGTGTGGATTCTGCTGGAATTTTTTCATTCAGATGGGAGGGCACGGCGGCCACGTACTTGCGGGCACGGCGGCCTACGTGGCCGTGAGAAATGGTTGTTTTTGTAGGGCACCACGGCCATCCCCTTGGGCACGACGGCCATGGCCGTCGTGGCCGTCGTTTAATTCCAGCCCTGACATTAGATTTCAAGAGTAGTTATTGCAATATACTATGGCAGAATTATCTGTGAGTCATGCAATGTACAGGGCAGTTTCTCTCATATACAGTGATTCTGCACTGTACAATACTTTCAGTATATGAAGAAAATTAAACAAAGAAAAGTTCATTTCATTATGTAAAACTTGCTGGTCGTGGCCACTCTGTTGCATTTGTATCACACCAAACAATCTTTCTGGTCTGCATGAAGTGAAATACAGTGATTTTTTTTTTTTTGCTTTGCTTTTACTACACATACTTGTAAAATGCATGTCACACTTTCCAACACACTGAAATTGCATGTAACCTTCTTTCATTTTTGTGTTCATTGTTAGAGAATCTCTGCCTCCCATTTCATTTACTCGGTGATAATCGGTTGTTGGGTTGCTGCTAATTCTGAGTGGATTATTATGTTGACTAATGTTACATTTTATAGTGCTTATCTATTGTATAAGAGGAAGTTGAGACATTGCAGGTTCAAGATAAAATGGTCATATGGAATTTTATTAAAACAATGTTGCAGCATGTTCATGGGGGCATGCTTGTATGGAAGGTGGCTGTTGTGTACTGCAGTTGGTTAAATATTATGGTATTCCCATCGGTGAAAAAATTTGAGAAGCTGTGAGGCTCTTTCCCAGGAAATTTTGGCAATTGGAAGGAAATTTAATTTTTTTGTACATGAAATTATGTAAGGAATTTCAACTCCCTGGGAAATAAACATTTTGTCCAGCCATGGCTATTCCATCTTTTCCATCTACTGTACAGTATATGCTTGGTGAGGAAAAATGATTGGTAGGATATGTCCAATTTGAATGTTTTAGCTAAAATTTGGGTGCTCTGTGGCCTTGCAGTCATTTTAGTACATTACCCTTGGATGACAAACCCACCTCTTTTAGACTAGTCTGGAGTTGAAAATAGTGTCCTCTTCATTGATATTAAACTTCATTGCTTCAAAGGTTGTGCATTGCTTTAAAATGCCACAACCTGTATCTAATCCAATTTAGCCACAGGAGGGACTGCCTTTAGCTCACAAATATGATTGATCTAGACTGTGTAATTGTTGAACATACAATATCTGAACAGGTATATTACATGAGAAACCATCTGCACTGTTCAAAATTGTGGTAAAATTTTCTGAAATGCAGGCAGTTCTTGAAAACTTGGCCAAAGGTATTTCTCCATGCATTGGGGTAATGTGCCATAGAATTTATTTTGCTCTTACTTACCTCCCCTATCACAGTAAGTTTTGGAGATACACTCTCATGAACAGAGTTGTAGCAGTTAATGTTTGCATGACACATTGATAACTGTGTAAATCATAGAAGGGTAGACTGAGTTAAATATTAAGTGTTCCCAGTTTTCATTGAAGGTACACTGATTTGTTGTGCACCTTGACCAGTGGAACAGTTTTGCCATCACAAAATTTTTCACTTGGAATATGATCCCATGTGTGCAAGATGGATGAAAATTTTGAATGAAGCAGGGTTATTTTTACTATTTTGCATTTCTTTGGGTAGAGGGATTTGATGGTCATATTGTAATACAGTAGGGTGGTGAAAGATTTTTAATTGAAATATTTTACTCTGTTTTACTGAAATAAAAGCATTGATATTATTTTCAGAATTAGGCTGGTATGTTTTTGGTTAGATTAATACTGGATGTCAAGGTGACAAAATTATGAAAAATTTGCAGTTTTAAAATAGTTTCAGCTGTTATTTAAAGTCCCCAAGGTTATTTAGGAGAGTATGATTTTAAAAATTCTTTTCAGCAACCAATATACAGTCACCAATCACTTTCTAGTTTTATTAATAATTCATATAGAGTTAATACTGACCACTGTAGGTGTTGAGGGTGTAAAGTATCATGGCTTTGTTTTGGACTATAGTGTGAAGTACTGAAGAATTAGTGAAATGTTAATATTGCATAGTTGTAGTCTTTAAAATTGAATCATGGGATATTTTGTTCTTTTTCATCATTTTGGATGCAGAAAAAGAAGGATTTCAAGTAGATATAGGGAAAGGTACTGTAAGTTGGTGAAGAATCTTACTGCAACAGCTTACTTTTCGTGATAGAATTGGTGCAATTTTATTTCTGTTTCATTGTGTGCAATTTTAAAAGAAAGGTTTTATTGGCTTACAGTGTATGCCTTTTATGCAATGTAAAAAAGAAGAAACTAGTTTGTCCGATTGGGCTATTTTTGCAAGTTACGAACTTGAGCTACAGTGAAGTAGTTGAGCTATACTTAATTTACAGGGGATTCATTTTAATAACACTATTACTGTATGTAAATATGACCCAAAGCTACAGTGTTATGCGGTATATTACCCCTATTTTATCATGTACATTGTAATTTTGTGGAGGATGCAAATTAAATAGCCACTGTTAGGATGGAATGAAATCAGTGCATTGCAGCAAACAATAATAGTAAGAAGGGGGGGGGGGTGGGGGGGGGGGTTGGGGGAGAAGAGAAATTATCTCATGTTTGTGATGTGAGCACAACTACATAGGTAAGTTGTTTACGTGATTGTGTGTACTGAATGCTAGGTAACTATGTTAAAAAAAACAGTTGGTTAACTATTCCGACAAAATTGGCCACCGATGCTATTTTCACTATTGTTGCTTAGTATTTGGCAAAATTGAACTAATAATTTGATCACTACTTTTGCAAGTTCATATTTGGTGGTGGCCGTCATATACAGTGTTTCTCTGTAGGCTGTTGTTCATTAAAATTACAAGAGATCATGCATGATTATAATCATGTCTTATCAGAATGCTGTAAATCATTTGGAATCTTTGTCATCCAAAATTCATTGATTTCCACGATGACAGATAAATCATGTTGAGTCACTGATAGTTGTTTCTAAAATATTGAAGCTTATGATCTTATTCTGTCAACAAGTGGACTTTGCTTGAATATCAAGAGAGTAAACATACAGTACTGTTGCAGTGTTACATTCAGTAACTTTTGTATGTACTCTAAATGGAAACTGAAGGAGAATGGCTTTTAATTTGAATTGGTCCAAAAACCTGCCTGTCTACTGAAATGCTTTTAGTCACCATCTGGCCTAAATAGGCAGTTACTGTTATGTGTGGCAAAGAATTCCCAATATTTTCCTGAGGAAGGTTATTATGTGTATTCTTGGCTGTCTTCAGTCAAATTAAAGGTTACAATAAATTTCAGTCTCAAAAGATATCATTTCAAAATGACAAATTGAAAAACAAGCAGCAGCGTTAAAAAGAGTGAAAAAAAAAAAAAACTGAAAATCATCGATACAAATTTAAAGTGTTTCCAAATAAAAAATTAGTACCCATGATTGCTATTTGTCATTAATGTAAAGAAGTGAGAAAAACAATCCTTGTATGAAACAAACAGTATGTATTAAACATGGGAAAAAATTAAATTTTGTCTGAATTGTAAAAATGATAGCGATGAAAGCATTTACAATATCAATTTATCACTTGAGGCTTTAATTCATGATTGTATTTTATGATGATTTTAAAACTCATGTGGTATCATAAGATCATTGTCACAAGTAATATTCCACGTTGTTCATCTCTAAAATTATCTACTGTACCATGGAATCAGTTGTATACATGTACTACTATATAGCTTACTTTTTAATTCAGCCTTATGCCTACTATTCATTTCCAAGATGACATTTTATCGGATCATTTTTCATCAGATGGCTCAAATACTTTTGTTACACGTGTTTGATATGTGTCATGTACGAGTGAAGAATTGTTTTTGCAACATAAAAATCTGCTCTGTAGTCTTTTTTTATTGCACTTCACCTGGTTCTTTGTCTCTCAATTCCTCTTTTTCTTTTCTCCCTTTTTGCCTTTGTTTTTAGTCCAGTTAGCTGTTTTTAGCTCTTTTAACTAACTCCCAGCTGCCGTAAATGTCAATAGATAGACCTTTACTAACTACAGCATTTAATGTGACATATATAAATACAGTATGTGTGGTGCACTATAGCAAATCAGATATTATATTGTCTATATGCTATAGTGAGCATTTGGTACCATGAGAAGAGGCATATAGCTGTGTTTTCATTCCAATATATCACAGGATGTGATTTTTTAAATACTTTAGAATTTGAAATGGCCTAATTGAAATTCGTGTACAAGAAATTTTAGCTGCAGGCCCGCTGCTCAACTGCATGCAGGCTTATATAATACCTTTTCTGCTAAGGTGCATCACATACGTCTATTATATAAAAGCCATTATATACACTCATGCATGATATACACAATAGTTCAAGTTATTCTCTGTCATAACACTAACTGCTAATTAATATAGCATAATATCAGAAAGGCATTACTATGACTATAGTAATACCTCCTTGGTACAGTATCAATTTAATAATATATCACATACATACTGTATAACCTGAAAATTAACATCTCATGCCCTTGCTAAACATAGTCGTGTACTTCACAACTATACAGAATATAAAAATAACATAACACTATTAAACTATATAGGAAATTGCAAACATGCTTGACTGACCACACAAATGAAGCACTATGTTATACCATGTATTCCTGATTTGCTCTGCTACCCATAGGTTGACAGGTTCGTTACAAGTGTGCAGTCGACATGCAATGCAATGTGTTGTTGGTTTCATTTTACAGTACTTAAAAAGTGAAACTTCCTGGACAAAATTAAGTTTAATTCAACATGCATTTACTGTTGTAGCTGTGCAGATTTGATCATAACTTTAATTAGTGATGTTTCCTGGATTTAAATGTGGCTACATGATTCCTCTTTCCTACTATTGTTGATTTATGCCAGACCTTTTTCCTTGCTGTAATAATTCTAATGTCGTTCATTATCCTTTGCTTAGATGATCATATCAAAAATAGCCATATCAGTGTAATAGGAAAGTTCAAAACTGCTGAAGTTCTGAAAAATATACCTTTCAGTTCACTAATATCACATAGACAAAGTTATATCGAAACAAAAAAAATAAAAAGAAAAAAGTATCCTTTAATACCACGCATACAGGCAGTATAAACCTATCAACTCATGAGTGCAGTATAAAGTCTAAATACCAAAAGACAGTTCAGTTTTGGCCATGGACATTAGCCTTTGTGACTTTTGAAAGAAAAGCACAATACAAAGCACCAGATTTTTACATGTATCAGCAAACTGTATAGAGTAGTGGCATACAGTAGCTGGGTGGGGGGTGGGGGGTGGGGCTCATGGGTTCCAGCTTCAAGTCTGTCATTCTAGCTACTGTACCTCCTCTTTAGCTCAAGTGAAAAAAAAAGCTAAATATTTCTGACATCACCACTGGTTAAAGGTGGTAATTTTTTTGCCCTGATTTATGCAGGTGTGTTGTTGTCTCCGAAAGGGCGCCTGATGTGTTAGGGGCAATGTGTACATATGCTCCCAAATTTTCCTTTTCATATTTTATTTTGGTCTAGGATGTTTGACAACTTAAAGCACAAAGCATACAACTTCTGTGTGGTAGAATTTTGTTTGGGAATACCTGCAGACAGCCACTATAGGGATCTAGTATTGAAACCATACAGTAAGCTAGAGGCACAAAGTTTAGGGGGCATTTTCCCAGCCCTGTTCCTTTGGGTCCCACTAAAAAGCATCTCAATATTCTTTTCTTTTCATTTGCTCTAAATGAGTAAGAAATATTTAACCTTCCAGTCACATTTTAAATGTTATAAAAGGGTATGAAATGCGATTGCCAGCAAAACTGCCCTGCTGGCTGTGGTCCATATGTCTAGTTGGTTTGCTGTACATAGTATTAAGGATGTTGTAGAAAACAATAGTACTGCTATGAAAATAGACTGTTGCCCAGGTCAAGTTCAGTCAGTACCCTACATCTTACCAAAAGCGAGTGACATAATTAGTTGTTGCAGCCTTGGACCAGGGAGTTGCAGTCCCCCCCCCCATAGTCCCTGCAGCCCTCCCCCGCCATAGTGCTATAGTTCCTTGAATATATACTGTAGACCACAAAAACTCCAACACTTTTGTACCAACCCACTCCATTGAGCAGTATGAAAAAGGATCTCTTGAAGAAGTGGGAGTATTAACTTGGGGTTGGTCATATGGGCATTTCGTTCAAAGGTCATCTTGCTGATAAAAACAAACCTGGCAGGATTAGGTGAGCTGTGCAGCATGTGTGTAATACTTGTTTTCATCATCTTCTTTATCGCTCCCCAGATGTGAGGGTCGTGGTCGACCCCATTAAGTCCTTCCATAGCGTTACATGCGTACTAGCATAGGCATATGAGGTGGGGGATCGAAGGGGGAGGGGGCTGCAGCCTTTTCATTTGGACAGAAAATTTATTTCCAGGCACAATATGTAGTGTTTTCAGACAAAATTTGTGCATTAGAATTCAAAGTAAAAATGCTGCAGCCGTATCCTTACTGTAATTCTTCATCAGTTTCTTTCATTATCCTTGCTTAGATGAACAAATATGAAACAGCCAAATCAATGTCATAGGAAATGTTCAAAACTGCTGAAGTTCCGAAAAATACACCTTTCAGTTCACTAATACCACATAGACAAAGTTGTATTGAAACAAAATAAAAAAAAAATAAATAAAAAGAAAAAGAAAAAAAGTATACTTTACCACACATACTGTACAAGCAGTAACCTATGAACTCATGAGTACAGTATAAAGTTAAAACACCAAAAGACAGTTCAGTTTTGTCCATGCACATGATGTAGCCTTTGGGACTTTTGAAAGATAAGTGGTGTAAAAAGCACCAGGTTTTTGCATGCATCAGCAGACTGTCTAAAGTAGTGGCATACAGTAGCTGGGGTGGGGGGAGGGGGGGGCTCAGGGTTCCAGCTTCCTCAAGTCTCTCCTTCGTGCTACTGTACCCCCTCCAATTAACTCAAGTGAAAAAGAAATAAAGGCTAAAATATTTCTGTCATCACCACTGATTAAAGGTAGTAATGCTTTGTCCTGGTTACTGTGTTGTCTCCAGAAGGGCACCTAATGTGTTAGGGGCAACGTGTACACATGCTCACAATCCTTCCTTTTCATATTTTATTTTGGTCCAGGACATTTGACAACTTACAGCACAAAGCATACAGCTTCTATGTGCTAGAATTTTGTTTGGGAATATCTGCAGGCAACCACTATAGGGACCTTGTATTGAAACCATACAGTAAATTAGGGGAACAAAGTTTAGGGGACATTTTCCCAGCCCTGTTCCATTGGGTCCCACTAAAAAGCATCTTAGTATTTTTCCATTGGCTTTAAATGAGTAAGAAATATTTAAACATCCAGTCACATTTTAAATGTTATAAAAGGGTATGGAATGAGATCGCCAGCAAAACTGCCCTGCTGGCTGTGGTCCATATGTCTAGTTGGTTTGCTGTAGTATTAGGGATGTTGTAGAAAACAATAGTACTGCTATGAAAATAGACTGTTGCCCAGGTCAAGTTCAGTCAGTACCCTACATCTTACCAAAACCTGCAAGAGTGGCATAATTAGTTGCTGCAGCATTGGATCAGGGAGTTGCAGCCCCCCATCCCATAGTCTCTGCAGCCCCTCCATAGTGCTATAGTTCCATGTATACTGTAGACCACAAAAACTTCAACACTTTAACACCAACCCAGTCCATTCAGCAGTATGAAAAAGGATCTCTTGAAGAAGTGGGAGTATTAACTTTTATAGTAATGGGGTGGTCATATGGGCATTTTGGTCAAAGGTCATCTTGCTGGTAAAAACAAACCTGGAAGGATTAGGTGAGCTGTTCACGTGTAGTACTTGTTTCCTCATCTTGTTCGTCACTCCCCGGATGTGTCGTGGTCGTCCCCATACTAAGTCCTTCCATAGTGTTATATGCCTACTAGCATAGGTGTATGAGGTGGGGGAGGGGTCTGCAGCCTTTTCATTTGGACAGAAAATTTATTTCCAGACACAGTAAGTGCTGTTTTCAGACAAATTGCATTAGAATTACAAGCAAAAATGCTACAGCCCATCCGAACCCTGTTGAAAGTAGTCCAGTACACTGATAATGGTAACTAGAGAATAAAACCAACCTTTATGTGAAAAGGGTTATCTGTATTCATGAGTTATTTTATACTGTAGTACCAAAAACGTCTGTAGAGCAGTTTGCTTCAGAAACATTTAATAATGCAATCATCCTGTGTGTTCTGTGCTGTTGGAAGTTTCGCACAAAAGTGGAAAACACTAACGTTAGTCTCGTACCCTGCCAACAATGCATCAACTACAGCCAGTGATTAAATATGGAAAGAAACAAAAGACAGAACATGCGGTATACATTTCAAGTGCATACTTTCAGTATCATTCTGAATCATGATGTATATATACATCTTCAGTGACTGTGAAGTTAAAACCATGGCTTGTTTATTAACTACAGTTACACTGAACAGTCATGGAACGATCAGCTGCTCGTGGCTGTTCTCAGTAGATGTGAATTCTGTTTGCCTGTAATTACTTGGCAATCAATGAAAGCTTCATGTATTAGGTTCAATAATAGTACATGCAGATCCCACAGGGAAGATTTTCAATGCCAGTCACCCAGGTTGATGTGTATGTAATTATTGGAAATAAAGAGAGGGCACTAACCCTTGAAAGGATTGGATTTGCATTCTTACTGTTGACAGTGGCAGCCCACACTTCCTACAGCACAGTGTGGAATAAGACTTTTTAATACTTGGGCACTGCATTTATTCCCGGCAGAAAATTTTGACTTTGAAGAGGTTACTGTGATTGTATAGGGTTCTGTTGTTTGTATAAATCCCTCACATTAGTGTTCAGTGGAAATTTATGGATTAGATACGGTAGGGTTGCACTGAAAATTATAATCAGGATCTAGACTAAATTTCTCTTCAGACTTCTTTTTACTACCTGTCATTGTGACAATTAGATGAACAAGAAAAGTGAGTACATTGTACTTAGAAAATTAAAAAGAAGTTGATTGGAGCGAGACTCCAACCCATTGAAATGATTTCCATTTTGTGCATAGGCACAGGAAAGGGAGGGGGGGGGGGTGTGGGGGGGACTGGAATGGTGCTAAAGCCCCCAGTTAAATATGTTGGGGTTAAAGTAGACTTCTGCCCCAGTTCTCCTTTACCTTATAGTTATGACCAAAAACTCCTTCTTGGCTTATTTGCAAAATTTATCAACTTTTTCAATAAAATATCTGCTTCTATAAATGTACATCAAAAACTGCACAAAAGTAAAGCACTAAATTGCATCAAAGGACCCTCAAATATTAAAAAAATGTTTCCTAAAGGGGGAATCCCACTTGCCTTTGACCCATCCCACAGGATTGTCACATTCTACCCCTTCCCCCACCCCCTTCCGGTGAAGAACAGCTTCCATCTCTCATCATTTCATGCACTAAGTACTCACAAAAAGTGATCTGGATTTACATTCATTCTGTCGATGTCATTGCCTTACTAGCCAGGGGAATATAAAAATTCCAAATTTGATTTGCAAAAATGCCAATAGCAGAACTGTGTTGGAAAATGTGTACCTGGAAAAGATTTAAGATATATTTGTGTAGCATTTAATCAATTATGTTGACTATGTTGATTGTGCATCACAATTGTGGAGACATTGATTCTCAAACCAGGGTTGACAAAACAGCCCCAGGCTCACTGCAAGCTATGGTGTGAAGCATGGTTACCACTAGCATTGGACAAGCAATCAAAGGCCTTTCCACTCCTGCTCACAAAGCCATTCCTGCATCTTTTTCAGTCAAATTTTGGTGTTATAGAATCATGTAATGAAATAGTGACCAATCTATAATCAGAAGAAATTAAGTGTAAGCTTTCTGGTGGAGAGAGTGGAACAGATACAGCACCATATTTTTACAGGAGAAAGAACCTTGGACATCTCTCACATTCCCACCTCGCCCTCTCCTCCCTTCATGCTCCCCTCCCCTCATGCTCCCTTTCCCCTCCCCTCATGCTCTTCTGCCCCTCCCCTCATGCTCAAGCAAAATTTTAGACTTTGTTTTCAACTCAGAAGACAAAATGCACCCCTTCTCCCCATTCTTTTTTACTTCAATATGGCTCCCTCAATATACTCTTTAAAGGTGGTGTGTATGATAGGTTTTCCCACAGGGAAGGTGCAACATGTATGAATATGATGTTGCATAGAAATCAAGTATCCCATCTCACAAAATGTTTTTACAGCATAAACTTACTGTACATCATAATTGCACATAGTCCTTCATTGTAGTGGTATATCTGGAAAATTCTGTATGGGGGACTCAGGGGAGCTACGTACATAATATGATGAACTCCAAGATTTCATAGGGGGGCTTCCAACATAGAAGAACATTTTCTTCAAGTAGTTTTCAAGTGGGGTGGGAGCTCCCCAAGCCCACTCCCCTTAAATAGCCCACCCCCTTTAATAGCTATGCCACTGCTTTCATGAGAATTTTTCTTATAGTTGGTCACTCCTCTTCAAGTTAATCCCTCACCCCTGCATTCATTTCTGTGGTAGCGTTCAACCATTGAATTTTTAAAATCATTCCTATGATGACTAAATGCTTCAATGTCATATATGCTCCTGTATCAGTGTCTTGTAATATCGAGGAAAGTTTAAGGACTGGGAGCAGCCAATCTTTTGAAGAATTATTGGTGACATGTTTTTTGCCATATTGTCTTTCTCAACTCTTTTTTGTCCATTGTATGTTGGGAAATTCTTAAGACTCGTTTGGTTGTTCCACCTTGTAGCAATAGGTATGTTCTCTTCTGTTATCTATAAACACCCCCCTCCCCCCCCAAAAAAAAAATAAATATGGGAATGCTTAATAGCAAAGGTTGTAGGGCTGTGAACGTTTAGCAAAATTACTAAACGTTTAATCGCAAAATTTTGCGATCGTTTAGCGATTAATTGCAAGTACCTACTGTATGATCAACATAGAGACTTTAAACATGCCCTTGAACATGATGAATATGTAAAATGCATTAGTGATGTCCGAATTTCACTTTTCAAAAAGAGTTAAAGTGAACATCTAATTTTCTGTAATGACTGCAGATTGTTTTTTATTTCTTACAGAAAAATGGGTTTTGCGATTAATCGCTGGTAGCTTTGCACTAAACGATTAATCGCTAAACGGTCACAGCCCTAAAAGGTTGATTACCCTGTATTTGCTGTGCAGGCTAGAACAAATTATCTAATTTAAACTGCACACCATAGTGTACACTAGTCACTGTTGCACAGCATGCTTGTGATGCCCTGCATGCTTGGACTATACTCACTGCTGTGTACATCAAAGAAATGAATTAACTTGTCTGTGCATCATTTACATAAATCTAATTGACATGCACAAATTGCCCCCACTAAATTATTGTAAGCAGTGTCTCGTGATTGATCAGACAACGTCTGTCAGAGTTTATGTTGCTAGTGACCTGAAATGCAGCTGGCTCTAGCAGACTTTGTCATCTCATTCCAGCCTTGCCTATGGCTGGTGTTGCTACAATACCTGAAACCTCCATCTTGTTCCCTGCTTGTAATTCCCACACCAATTAAAATTACTTCAGCGGTGAATGTGGGAGTTGCCATTAGATGGCAACTCTCTGGGTGAATGAAGGCAAATCATAATTGTCTTGAGCTTCTTTCCCCATTCCAAAAATTTTGGAGGATATGTTTTAAATTTTGGGTGATATTGAAGTTTTTCCTTTCATAATAGAAGTTTTTTCTTTTCTTTTCTTTTCCTTCATTTATATCAATCCTTAAAATTTCAATCCCTTTTATTATGAAAGTAAATAATTTGAATTAGGTCAAAAGTGCAAAAGTGAAAAACTGGCAAAGGAATATTTTCCATGTGGGGTGTGAGATGTTACATGAAACAAATACTGTACTGGTGGCTATTTCTGTTCAGGTACATATTAACAGCTCCATGCTCATCTAAACCACTGCAGGTATGAAAAAATATATAAGTGAGGAGCCTCTGTAGCCTGAATTACTCTAGACTGCAAAGCAGACTGCTTATAATGTTCATATCATAATGAAATATTGGTAGGTATATCAGCCTCAGGCAGTCCACCAGTTGCATGAAATGAACGTTGAAGGAGTAGTTTTAAGAAAGCTTTTTCAACTTATAGTAGCTAGGAGATGGCAATTAAATAGGGACATGGATGTGAATTGTGATGATTACATATTAAAAGATGAATGCTGTATTCAAAAGGATTTTGTTCACGTCTGTTGACTTCTGCGTACCATTGTTTCTGGACATAGAAGTACTTTTTTTTGAAATATTGCAATACTCATGATGCAAGTATGGAAGCCTGGCAGTTATTGTACAGACTCTACAGTCATTCCAATTTTATAGAGTCTACCCTACAGTATATTGAATAGAATGATACACTGAAATGTCCATGCTGACCTGGGTAAAGTGGTTCAACACTATCAGCTTGAGACAAATTGTAATCAAAGTCCACCTAGAACAATCTACTTTGAATTCCAAAGGCCATGTTAGGTACACACAATGTAGTTCCTATAAAATAAATTTGAATTGAGAAAGTAGCCATCAATGACAGTGTCCTGTCAGGCCTATAAATTTCCATATGAGGGGACTGACACCTGTAGTTTTGGGGGTATGTATTGGCATGGGCATCAATCCTGGGAGAGACAGGGGGACACGCCCCCTTCACATTTTGGAGATGCACCCATTGACTGAAGATTTTTACAAGGTAAACTTTTGACAGAAGTGGCCATGTCCCCCCCCCCTCCCCGTCCCCCACATCAAAGTAAAGATTGATGCTACTGTGTGTTGGTAACTGGAATCTTGGCAGGCAACAGTTTAGGGCCCACAGTAGCTTCTCTTAGGTACCTCAAAAATTAATAGTCTCAGTCTTTTGGTCATGCATGTTACTTCATAGGAAACTGTTCCACTCCATATCAATGTCACAGTTGTGGCAACTTGTAGCACCAGACATGCTTGTGTAATTATTTGGGTAGTTGAGAGAACCCCATGTAGAGATCAAGGTCCACATTTACAGATACTGAACTTGAAGCATGGATGCCACTTTTTCTTGGTCATTCTGTACATGACTTCATACATGTTTATATAGAAAGAGATTTTATTCATAACTGTTGAGAGCATCTCATCTTTGCATTATTCTATTGTATTATCCTTCATGCATTCATAAGGCAAGTTACCCACATGCCAAGGTGGTGGACTCCAAGAAGCCTGTATTGACATTTCCAGACAGGTTTGTTAAAACATACTCATCCATTTCATATTTGACTGGAATCAGTTGTTCTTTCTTTTCTTTTGCTGTGAGTGAATGTGATGGTTTGTATACGTGTATACGTGTGTGCATGTGTGTGTACAGTATCTTGCATCTTGTGCATTTTCTTCTTTCTTATTGGTGATGGTCTGTCAGGGCAGCAGGAATTTGAAAGTGGAGAAGGGGAAGTTGTTTGACCATTTTGAAATCATGGGCAGATTGGTCCTATAGTCTGTCAGCTTCAGAATTATTTTATTTTTGAGGGATGGCTAGGGAAGGGGGAGGATCTAAGTATTGTGGGATGGAAGCTCCTGTGCCCTCCCCCACCCTTGGGCTTCCTCTGGTGATACTATGATCTTCATTACCATACACCAGGCCTCAACATGAACTGTGCATATCATTCTACCAGGTGGATGGGACAGAGTGCTGGTTGGTCAGGCTATTCTTAAAATGTAATTTATTAGGCCATAAATACCATAGCCTGACATATTGACTTTTGACTTTTGAACTAGGTACTTGGTTGACAATCAGCACTGTCATTTTCACTTTGAAAATGCATGTTAAGATCTATGTAATAGATTTGAATATATTGTTATTGGTTTCCACCAGTAAGAAGCTGGATGGGAGAAGGGGGTAGGGTGGGGATGTAGGGTATTCTGGCAACCAAGGGAATTACAGAATGCACCATACATTTCCCATCTTTTCTCTCAGCTGTAACTGTTACCCTTTTGTGTCCAAATGTATAGTATTTGTTGCAGTTAACTGTACATGCTGGCACTGTATTTCCTGCAAGAAATCCTCCTTTGAACTGTCTTACCCTGCATGAAAGAATTGATGTGTGGATTGTGTGAATGATTATCAGTGTTCTTCTTTGTTGAAGTATCTGTTTGGGAAGTTTTTGCTCTTTTTCAAATTTAGACATGAAAATTTCTTTGCCACAATTAGTTTCTGTAAATGCATATGGCAAACTTTCCTTGTCTCAGCAATGAAATGGCTATTAAAGCACAAAGTTACTGGGTCTATACAATTAAGATCCATTTTAAAGGGAAAATGCAGTCCCCCAATTTAAGTGTACCCCATCATCCTAATTCAGGAATGGCTCCTTTCAATCATGTGACAATATTTTTGTTACTTTATGTGCTAAATTCATGCAGAATAACTCCTTGGTTCACCTTCATAATTCAATATTTTTTATGAAGAAACATAACAAAAAATACTTATGAGTGAAATAAGCAGAGATCTGTAAGATTTAGCAGATCTTTGAAAATAAACTTGGGGCGACTGCTTTCTCCCTTTTAAGTTTGACTAATTCCACCACATTTCCATGATGACTGTAAACTAATTCCACTGATGGCCTCTGTCAGGCATTTCTAAGAAACCAGTGAGTTGCATGTTCCTCATGTCTGTGGGAAGGGAGGAATTTTCTCTTGGAAAGGGAGGGGGGAAGGTTTAGGGTAGGGGCAAGAATGTAATATTTGTTGCGAAGTGGTGGTGATTTAGAAAATGAAATCTGTAGACTTGTAGCAAGTCAACTTCAGTCTGTTTGCCGAAGTAGCTTGATTTCTCTGTTTTGTTAAATTTCAGTCATGAAATTTTTAGTCAAGTTTTTAGTCTAGAGAAAGTTGTAAGTTAGAAAAATGTGACAAAAACTCATTTAACTTTACAAGGAGTTAAATTTTATTCATGAATTAGAAAGGATTGCTACAATACCGAATTACAAACTGTATAATGATAATTAGGCTGGAATTTCAAAAGTTCATCTCAAAATCAGGAAGTTTTTTGTGTTTATGTCATGCTCAGGGGAACTCTGAGAGTCTGCTGTTTCTATTGTTGTGATTCATTGTGGACATCAGGATACCTAGAATATGGAAACTTATTTTGGTTTGGTGTTTAGCACCTATGAAAGGAAAATTATGGGATGTTGCCAGTCTTTTTAAGATTAATTATTCCAAAAATCAATCAGACAGACCTTGTGTGAAGATGGGATTGCTTGCATAGGGGCCGATTTGGCTTTCGTTTGCATGTATTTCCATTATACTGATGTGGAACCTTTTCTCTTTTTACTGCATGCATGGTATTTTTGTGGCTTTTTGTACAAAATGCAATGGTGGAGCTTTCTCTAGTTGCAAATCTGAGCTGTGAGTGATGGATGTGTTCAGGTCTTCTTTCTCTGAATGTTGTTTGACTGGGTGCTGTTTGTGTTATTATTCCACTATTGTCTTGTACCTCCCCTATGGAATTGTTATATGGGCTAGTTATTGTATAAACTGACAATTAAATTTACATAAATTATGTACAGCAAGTGATTTGCCAAAGGTTTCCATCATTTTATCAGAAAGAACACAATTTTTTGCCTTATTAAACTTCAGTGACTGTCCTGCATTTCCCTGCATACATTGTTTCTTTTTGATTTTTTTTTCAAGTTCTTTCTCATTATTTTGCCACCTTTATGTGGTTGAGGATGTGCATGTGCTTTTACAACTTGGTTTATGAATGGGATCAACCTGTTTATTGAGAAATGATGTTACTTATTTGTGATTAAATACTTCAAACAACTGTTTACACTGTGTACCTTTTGAAAATTTTTGGAATGGTGGATAAAATATAAAGTGTGAAAAGTGTACAGTGCAAAAAAAAAAAAAAAAAGAAAAAAAAAAAAATGAGGGGTAGGGGTATACACTTTGACTGCAAGTGTTCCAACATTCACACATGACCTAGGCTTTGACATGCATAAGAAGACAGTTCATAGAATGCCAATTACTGAATTGAGCAGCCAATTGAGCAAACTGAGGTGTGTATTCCATATGCATTACAGATTTAACATCCCCCTCAGTGGTATCTATAATATTTGTGCAGCACTGTTGCTCTGTGAACAGGTGGTAAAAGAAGTTGTGCCAAAATCACTTTTACCGTACACACATGTCAATTCAGGCATATTCTGCCAATTGTGAACTTCTTTCTTCATACATGTATACAGTACAATTCAAGATGTATGGGTTTACTTGTTACTAGGGAATTGTGCCAAATGGTTGCCAACCTAAATGTGATTTAAATTAAAATGATAAATCACAGATGACAATAAAGTTCACAGTGTATCATATTGAGATAGTACTGTGTTTTGTTACTGCTGTCAGTCATCACATAAAGGGAAGATGTTGTATTGTAAACTTTTTTGCACTTGACTTCACTGTTCACTAATTGTCTGTATTTAGAGAATTACTGGGGAGGATCTTCTCTGAAGCGTGGAAACCAGTCATTGAAGAATATTATTGGACAAAAACAGGTTGTCCTTCCTAGTCTCTAGTCAAGATAGATTTATTCTTGCTGTAGTTTAGACCTTATGCACTGACATCACACTGACGTCATTTTGGAGGAAACAATGAAGCACACTTGCACAAACAGCGTAGATTTCGCACCCACATGTAGTAGACTTACGCACATATACGACTGGTTGACAAATCAGCTGTCTGCATTTGTTGGTTCAACTTGCAATGGTACGCCATTTTCCTCCAAATGAGGGAGCACTTACTGCTCTGTGACATCATCTGCAAAAGTCTATAGACCCACCTCATGTGACATCACATATTTGTTTATTTGTTTACCTCAATTTTGAAAGAGCACATTGTGAGCTTATATTATGCACGCTACACTTGTGCATGAGTATAGTTCTGTATCATTGAGTGATCATTTTGTGTAAGCATGTGCAAGTGGAACTTGGGAATACTTCCAACCTCTCCACTAGCCTCTACAGACCCTCTGGCCCAGTTGGCAGCAAGGATCTCTCTACACTGTCTGCTGTCCCTGGCCATGTGGATGGCACTTTCCATGTCTTCCCACCCTAATTGTCAGTCACTCTTTCATTCTTCCAATGTGGCATTGGTTTTTTTTTTGGTTCTTTTAGAGACATGACATAGGTGAAATGGGTTATTGCTATCAGTCTGTTTTATATATACTTAGGATGAACCCATTTATTCTCTTAATCTCTGTGTTCGGGGCTTCCTGATTGTTTAAGCTCATTTATTCCAGAATACTGTACATGATTATGGCATTTTTAGCCAGCATATGGTCTGACTGTCAAATCAGAATGAATTTAATATGCTGTATACATCTGTCTCACTACATAATTGTGATAGTATATCATGTGGTATTTTTGCATACATATGTGTGAGTTACAACCTATTCATACTCCATCATTTTTCCAATCAAGTCTGTAAGATATGACAGCTGTGTACTTGCATTCAAGTGTGTGATTTGATAGTGTATGCCCATGTATCTTTGTGCAATGAATGAGCTGAAGTGTATGCATACAGGTATTATACATGCTGCAGTCTCTCATGCATTTCTCAATCTTTAGAAATCCCGGAAGTACAGTATGTGTCTTGATATGGTTATTGCTTGCTGTTAATTGTTTTGCCCACATTTAGAGTAATATTTCACTTACCTTATGGTAATGGAATTTCAATCACTTGAACTTGTAGTGTAGTTAGTTGTACAAGCATATCTTCTATGGTACAGCTATCATAAACAAATAAACATAATTAAAGGGTAAGTGTAGTCACATACCCTAGTTTGAATTAGTCTGTTAGAATGCCCCACTTTCCTGGTTTATGGTTCTCTGCTACCATATAGCAACATTTATGATAGTAGGATCATTAAACTCCTGCAGAGAAATTCCGTGGTTAACCTTTCATTTGCTGTGTTTATGGTGCTGAAACCATGGAAGTACCGAGGTAGTACTTCCATGCTGAAACAGCATGAAAGATACCAGTGAGGGAAATTTAAAGAGGGAAAGTGGAAAATTTAGCTGATGTATCATTTCAAAGTAAGGATGAGTTGAGTTATTATTCCCTTCTAAGAAAAGTGTAGAATAATAAAGAAACAAAGTAAAGGCAGCATATGATAGGGTGATTTAAATGCTGGATCTACATGGATAAACTTATTGTAGTTGCACAGGTAACATAATTCCATCTGAGCTTTCAAAGTTATTACTGTTTTGTTTTTGTATACCTTTTATAAATTTGGTAATTATAACTTATGAATCTTGTCGGCCTCTGATATCAAGATTTTGTTGCTAAATTTGTTGTCCAAACAAAAGGAAATCCTGCTTGTTCTAGTCTGTACATACAAAGTATGATTGTAGCCTCAATTGCTAGTTTTATCCGTCCTATGAGCTATTGCATGGCTTGATTGTTGGGGAGTACAGTACTGTTTGTTGGGTCCACTGTGCATGCAGTATAGTAAACAGATTCAATTTATCTTCAAAAGTTTTTGTTGGGTATATAAATCAGGGTTTCCCTCCCTCCGTAAAGAAGAGATCATCAAACATACAGAGCCTCAAAGGTGTAGCTGCTTCCATTTGTATGTATGCATCATAAGACGCAATCATAAGTCAATGCTGTAATACCCCTTAGAAGGCCTATAAAGTCCATGATGTAATGATGCTGTAGTGCTTTGCTGAGAGACTGCCCTCTACATGTCTTGCTGGTGGCAGTTGTAACCATTCCTCTGCCTTTATACTTATAAAGGACAGTGACCCTTTTTTTTTGCAAAAGTTTTCACAGTGTTGTCAAAAAGGACAACAACTATCATTAGATCCCTAAAAATCAAGTCTTTTATAATTAATTAACTCCACTTATAATAATAAGTCACACAATGTTTTGTATACCTATGGTACCCCTGTATCTTGTCAAGGTTGATAATGGATTTCCTATGAAGAGTTCAATGACATAACATTTGTTTTAAGTTGAAATCATGTAGTCAGAATGTGTGTACATTTGGCTCATTTTAATACATTTTTCCTTTGCTCATCAATTTTGTGCAGTTTTGTCAACAATAATATTTGTCTATTTCTCGATTTTTTTTATGATTGCATGGATAGTGGATTTTTTAAAGGGTTTTTGAGTTTTCTGTTGTTCTTGGAGAAATAATTATATATACATAAGCAAAGCTGGTCATAACTGATATTGGTATTAAAACTGATTGACCATGAAAGCTTATCTTCACTTGCTAATAGCTACCATATAATTGTTTCTCATAATTCACAAGTTCCACTGTATGAATTTTCTTTATATGGATCATCAAGAAGCAGCCATGCTGTGATGACAGTTTGACCTTGCCCTGGTATAACCCTAGGAAACCCCTAGATGCTGTCAAGTGGCATGAAGGACTATAAACCATTAAAGTAAATGAAAGCTTAAACTTGATACACAATTAAGAAGCACTCTGCTATGATAAGTCTCAGTTACCCTCAGGTTCTTCTTCAGTTCCAGATGACCCTTTAAATAAAAAAGTTGAGAGAAAATTAAAATATGGTATCAGTATCCTGATGTCCAAGAAATGAAACTAGTGAAATAAAGTATAACATGTATACGTACCAAATAGGACATACTTTTACCAGGAAATAGGAAATATAGTCCATGTGATCTGAGAAGTTCACAAGTTATTTCTTAATGACCATGATTTTGATTCTGATACTTCAGTGGACTATGTAAACAAATTAGGAGAGTGAGTCATCCTAGTCTAGATATAAATATGTTTTGAAAGTCTGTAATTGTACCAGACGTGGACTGGATACATGTTGGGTGGTATTTTAGGTGTAAATGGACAAAGAGGTTTGTGTGGGAAAAAGTTTACTCTTCTTGCAGATTGAGAAAAATTAAAATTGCAGCAGGTGATATAAATCAGGATAATGGGTTTATATCAACAAATTTTTTGAAGACATAGAGATTAAGATGTGCTAATTATGAAGCTCTGATGGTCTAATGAACATATTAAGGTTTCTTGTCTAACTGGTGTATTACAGCCAGTTATACAATTGAACTGCTACCCTCTGAAAGTATGTACTTGCAGAGATAGGTATCTCATTTGATTACTGTTATACTGTTACTGTTTGTATGATCACACCTTATTGATGCAAAGGTATGATTTTCCAAGAATATGTGGGACCTCATAAAATCTCCAAATTTTGTGAAAGGAAGCAGGGAACCTTCTTCCTTATACCCTTTCCTTTAAACCCTTTTCCCAACTGAAGGCTGTTGAATGGAAACTCATCTGCATTTCTGGGGATATATTCAGGGCCATTGGCAGTGTAACAAGCCTGAAGAAATAATGGTCATCGGGTAAATATCTGTCCCAGAACCCCTTGCATGTAGGCATGCAGAGGACATGGACTGTTAGGTACAATCACACTGTTTGTACCAGGAATGCGGAGCTACGTTCCCTAGCATGTGTCCATCCTGCACACTGAATTTTCTACACCATACTAACAGTGGTAAAAGTACCTATCAGTTCCCTGATTATCAAGTGCAGTAAAGAACTGTTGAGGACATCTTTTTAACATGGGTGACCAGTATGTACAGTACTCTAACAAGCAGTATAACTCACAGCACGTATGCTGTAAATATCCTGCAATTAAAGCTTAATATGCTTCCTTAAAATCTTTCATCCACATGGTCACTGTGGATAAATATCAGTATTGACTGTAATGTCCACTGTGATTAAAGGGAAAATGGAGTCACCCCAATTAGAACTACTATAACCCATTATCCTTATTCAGGAGTGCGCTCTTTTTAATCATGTGACAATATTTTTGTAACTGAATTGTTAAATTTATGGAGAATAACTACTTACTGTAGCTTTTGCTTGTAATATTTATGTTCAAAAACATCATCAGAAGTACTTTTAAGTTAAACCAGGAGATTTGCAAGTGCTTGCCAACTTTCAGAACAATAGTTTTAGTGAGGTGTTGTGTCATATAAAGGGTTTCATTGTTTATTAACATTTTTTTTTTTGCTAAATGGAATTAATGTTTAATTTATTTTAGTATTAACATATTCTTATGATTTTATTTCTCCAACAGTGCTAGCCAGAGAGTGACTAGCAGCGATTTCTTGTGAAATGTGACAGCTGGCGCTGGGGAACTGGTAGTATGTGAACAGTACAGTACCTGATGTGCGAAGTCACCTTGTTGTACCTTGGCTCTGAGTAATATCTATGTACAGGGTCTTTGACATGCACCATCACAACAGGTCATGACAGGACAGGATATAGGGGATGGCAGAATGTGCAGGCCTGCATTCTTGGCAGCCATTTTGGTCATGTGTGAATTATTTAAGCAAATATAAAAAAAGGCATTGTTCACACATTTAACATCAGAACAGGAGTGATTGTAACAGTTCGATCAAGGTTTGATATGAGCAGCTCCATAATGTTGGAAAGTGTGAAAGGGTCATTATAATTATGCTTATCTTGAGTGAAGATTTTGCACTTGGTAATTTGGTCTAACTGTCAGACTATTACGGAGCCTGTATTAATTTGCAGGGCTGAGTTGTACCTTGAGGGGCATGAAGGGTCACTACAGGTAGTAATGTGCTTTATTGATTCTCTTTGCAGACATGATACCCTTTCAACATGAATTATGCTTTATTCTAACCAATAGAAAGCTACAGAGAAAGCTTCATTAGATTTGTAGTGGACAGTTAGAGGAAGACTCTGTGGCAGAGAATTTCATTAGACTTGCTTGGAAACTTACATCCTTGACATTTCATGTGATGCTCCCAATTTTCCTACATACTTTCATTTTAAGGAATCTTCTTCTTAGAGAAGAAAGAGTTCATAGTTTTATTGCTTTCTGTCACAATTTTGTCAAAACGAGCTTTACATCCTTTAGGGCACATGGATTCATATAACAGTTTGGACAGTCATGAACTAATAAAACTTTGAACATAAATGTCATGAAATGTAAAGAAGATCATTTAGAGTGAAGTTATGGTGGTAAGAACACTCATTTTTTGGAGGGAACAGCTCATTTTTGTCTTATTATGATAACAAAAGACAGGATATTATTTACAAATAGAAAAGCAATTTATGGTAGTTTGAAGGAACAAAAAGTAGAGTTGAAGGTACTTTATTGTCCTTGCTATGAAATTTCTTGGTACATAAATTTATTGTACATTAATAGTATAGACCTTTTTCCAAAAAGCAATTACAAAGGATTATGGGACAGAGTTTTAGTGTGCACCATTTTTGTCAATGGCAATTTACGGTGGCCAAGAGTGATGTGAACCAAAACTATCCCACAATCCATTGTAACTGCTATCTGGAAAAGGGTCTATATAGATAATTGATGTAGGCTAATTCAAGGATAAGATTAATCACTTTCCCCACAAAAGTCTAATTCCTGTTTTCTTTAACCTTATATATATTTTAGTCCAAACAGGTGCTCTTGTTATTGTGGGTATTATAAATTAATACAATATTAAGTTATTCAACCTTTGACCTTCTTACAAAACTTGTGAATGGCTTGTGTTTTTGAAACAGGAATGTTTTAATATTTTTACCAATTTGATGTGAAAAATTTGTAGGAAATGATATTTTTGATCCTCAATTCACTATTTTGTAAATTCTGACAGCTCGATTTGTAAGAAACATCTCATTTTGGTACAAAAAATATAAAGTGGGTGAATCTTTTTTGTCACAAGAATCAGTGGAATTGTGCATGCTTTTGCAAAATAGACAGGCAAGCTCTGCAAAAGTGGAACAGTTATGTAGCTGATCTTTAGCTTTGTGTTTTTTTTTATAAGAGAAGTGTAGAATATCTTGTATCAAAAGCATTAATAGTTGATAAAATATGTTTTGCAAACTTTAGCAGATTGAAGAGGGATTTGCATCACCCCAAGTATAATTTTTACTTGGTGGTAAGCCCTGCCCATAATTGTCTTTACTGCTTCTACTTGTGCAGACACAAACATACTTCACTGCTCAAGGCCACATCCTATTGCGCATGAAAGACCCCATGTGTAACCAAAACATTCTCTGTGCATGCTGTGTAATATAAGCTGCTCTGCATCCTTTGAATTGTGTATTAAACTCTGATTTCAATCAAAGAGTAGCCACCAACTGAGACTTTTGCTTACCCCCAACTAAAAGTCATACTTGGGGTGATGCAAATCTGTCTTTAAGTAACTGTAGGTATTGTGGTAGTTTTCAGCAGTAATGTAGTATTCAAGAAAAGACGGGAAGTCTTGTAGTGGCAATGTAGTGTGTAGGAATGCCCAGTGGCATGAATAGGAGGGTTCGGGTCCTGTACCGGCCGCTCACATAGTTACACTACCGGTGATACCTGCTAATGTGATTCATTTATGTCACAATCTCAGTTGTTGAATAGTAATCAGGAAAGGTGCAATAAATACAGAATTAAATTGAAATAAACTTAATAATTAGCATAAATAGAACAGTGGGAGAATTTCAACTTTCGTGGATCTCAGTTTTTCATCTCTAGAAAACTGACTGAGTTTATTTTGTGAGGAAATATGTATTGTCTGTTTGTATGTTACTTTCAACCTACAGTATCTCAGTTTTGGTATTATTTGTGACGAAACATGATTGGTACATAAACTTCCCAATGTAAAGATACCACGTCAAAACTTCAGGCTGTACCTGATTTAGCAAAGCTGTACAGCTTGTTGCAGCCATGCTTTGTTGGTACACACATTACAAGAAGAAAAATAATTTAATACTGCTTCTGTAATTTGTATAGTACCAGAGCATGGCTGCAGCTGCTGCAGCTTGGCTGAGAGAGCTGCAGCTTGGCTATTCTGACATAATGACTAAATTTGCTGATAGATCAGTCATTTTTCATTATCTATGGGCACAGTGTTAGTATCAGGGTCATTTTCTTTGGAGGGGAGAGCTGTTATTCAGGGGCAGGGGCAGTAGTTTGTGACACACTGTACAATACACAGCTGTATATAACACACCTTATAGTTGCACATAATTTGGCTGAAGGCCAGAAAGGTGAATGGAGCAAATGCTACTCCAGCCCCTACCTTGGTGGCACCATTATTGGCATAAATCTCATCAGAATGTAAATACATTCTGCTATTGTAGCAGTGACATTAGCATGTAAATTACAGTGGACGTATTTCACCTTGCAAATTGCATTGTTTCCAAGCACTCTAGTGTTTGTCTTCATATTGCTATTGTTTTAAAAGTTTTGTACATTTACAATGGATATTTCGTATCCACGATATATGCCCAGTTTTAGTCATGTCAGCAGAAGGCCTATGTTTGCGGGTCTGACAACATGTCTTGTATATCAGGTATTTGAAATTGTGCTGAAAATTTGTAAAAAAAATTTTATAGTATTCATTGGGAGTATTTATCCATCCATGTGGTATGGGGAACATATATTTATTCATTTAGAGATGCTAGAAAATACTAATTATCTGCTTGAACTTTTTTGCAAATATTTTAACCAAGTGTTGTGCTGTTATTCCTCTGCATTATGTCAAAGGAGGGGGGAGGGGCTATGGCCCACAAAGTTAACAGTGAACAGGACTTTTTTCTTTATACGTAATATTGCAAAAGGATGAGAGCACCAAGCCCACACCCCACCCTTGCCTACTAAACCCTCATCCTACCCTTGCCTGTTAAACCTCCCACACTACCCTTGCCTGTTAACCCCCCTCCCCACTCTACCATTGCCTGTGAAGCTCCTTTTATACTCTTGCCTATTTAATATGATATGAGAGAGTTGGAGGGTCACATACTTTTGTCCATGGAATAATTCATTGCAATATAACTTTGCTGCTTTAACTGCCTACAGAATATTAAAGGGGGCATTTACAGGTGAAGTTTGTATGAAAGCAGTCCCAACTTCATTCACTTTGTTATGCTCATATCACAAGTATAAATATTGCACATTATTAACTTTCACACATTCTTTGTGTCATTGCTGTGGAGGGTGGGGGTGGGGGTAGGGTTGCCCTTGTGAGATAGAGGGGGATAAGTAAATACATTGGATCACATGTCATTTACCTAACCCCTTTTGCACACATGTAAATTTCTTACACACCCATAAGTTTAACGACCGTCTTTAGACTAATATGGGAAAGGTCTTTCAGTCCGGAGGCATCATGATAATGAGATATTGAAGGTTCCTCTCTATTTTTAGTCGTATACCGTTGGCTGTGATATTTTGTTACTTCTGGATCCTTGGTACTAACATTTGGTTTGAACATTTTAATGTTCTTAATGACTCCTTTTGTTTCTTCATACATAAATTGCTGCTTACAATTCCCTCATGTGGAAAGAAAATATTTATATAACCACAGTATTTAACCTTAATATATGTTATTACTTCACTCGCATCTGTACATTTGCATACAACAAGCTGTTGTTGTTTTTGTTTGCCCTTTTTCATTTAATGGGGTGTGGTGGACTCTTCAAAGGGGGATAGGAGAAAGGAAAGTATATATATACATAAATATTTTAAAAACCTTGTTTGGAAGAATTATATGCCACCATATATTCTAATATAGTGTAAGTATCTGAGGAGAATAGCTATGCACTAGCTATTTCTTGTGCAGCTCAGACAGATATGCTCTTCTGTCTATATTGTGCACAATTTGCTTGAAATAAAATCCCATGTTTTGAAATGTGTGAACACTTAAAAATAATTTAGATGTAAACTTGGGGAAGTCAGCATGTTGTCATAGTGAATTTGCAGTTCTCACAATTATACTATCTTGGACAGTATTCCAGTGAAATTTTGGGCATGAAGTGTGGTTCATCATATCTGTTATGCTGAAGTACATAAATTCTGTGTATCAGAAATGGGTGGCCCACACTGAAGTATTAAAAGTATTTGTTCAGAATGCAAATTTCTTTTCTGCACTTTTTTCATTTATTTTAACCGAAGAAAGAGGAGACTTCCCTCTTACAACTCATTTACAAACTTAACATCAAATTCTAAACATAAAATAAATGCACTTTGTATCATACTTGTAGTGTGAGTACAAGTCTGTTTGGCACCTCCTTACCTCCTATTTACATAAAGATTCCCCTTTATGCCTGTACTTACCATCTGACAATGCTAATTACAGTTCAGTGGGTTGATGTCCTCCCGTGCTTGCTACAGGTTGGGTAAAAAAATTACAAGGGATGAGGAGTGGGGATAAGCCTGGTGGAATTACATCACCCTCTGTGCCATTGGCTTTGAAGGAGGGTTGTGTAAGGAATGAAGAGGATTTGTATATAAATAGAAGGTAGGTATTGGAGCCAGTAGACTTCCTGGTAGTTTTGGGGTCTCATGAGTATGCATAAAGTATTTATTTCGTTGGTTATGAGTACGAGTACAAATATTACAACTTTTGTCAGTAGTATGCATACATTGAATTTTTTTTTTTAGGGGGAAGGGGGACCCATAGGTACAAAAATCAAATTTTGCATCAAGATAAATGCTTAACTTAAAATAAGAAATGTTTTGTAACACAGAATAAGAGTACAATGACCATTCTCATGAGTTCAAATACAAATATGTGTGCCACATTGTGAGTATGGGTTTGTACTCACCATAAGTCTTTTTTCATATCGGTGATTTGTCTTCTGCTAATGGCTGTCATATATCATGTCTACTTCACTAAGCTTTCATTTTATATAATTACTAAATAAGTGTGTAACATTTATGCTAAACATTTTCACACCTTTCAGGCAGTAGATCTGCATGATGTAATGTGAAGAGCCTGAAACATCCATCACCTTAGTATAGGAGGGGTGAATGAATGTTGGCTTCAAATAAAGTAATATATTTATGATAAAAGTAATTACCATAATATGATGCAAAATGGAAATGCACATTGAGGACAAATAATACCTGGCATTTTTTTTTTTTTTGGTACGCTACCCATCTTTCAGATCATTTGACTACTAAAATATGTAACTGAATGTGTTTGTATGTGCAGGGTGGTTGACTAATTGCCTTAGATTTGTGTGTGCATATTATTACAATCTGAAAGACATAGCAAAATAATAAAATAAAATTCAAACAGTAAGTAGTTGTCTTGGTTTCATTTTTTTTTTGTAAAGGACAAAAGTAGATATCTCAACCATGTTTTCAGGTTTGAAAAAGTTTAACCTAACCTTTAACATCCATGATTACCCTTACAAGTATATTTCATGGTGTTTGCAAACCAGGGTTGCATTAAAACCTTAGTGCCTCTCAGGTTCAGTGAGCCTTTCATCAGGCCCTGTCACTGGTACATTATTTTATTGGGAAGCTTATCTGTGATATCATCTTTAGCAAAGCACCACCATCATATTGGATGCATTGTATCAAGAATCCTTTTACTAAAAATACCTGCCATATTGCTAGAAATGGCACTTCTCAGTCCTTGTAAGTTGCATCTAAGCATATTCCTCTGTATATAAGGGTAGAAAGTGGTGGAGGGGGGAGCAGTCAAATGTGTCGGGCAGAAGTATGCTTCCATTCCATTCCCACCGCAATTCCAGGACAAAAATTCCTCATTTGTTCCCTCTGTAAAATATTTCAAAAATTTGCAGTTATTTTTCCTTAAAATTGCACAATATGTTGCACCAAATTTTAAGGACCCTCAAATATTCAAAAGTTTCCTGAAGGGGCAGGACTGCAGTCCAAAGAAATGTTCAGCCCCCTCCCCCACCCCCTGCTGAGAACAGCTTCCAAGTTATTTTGTCCCCACACTAGATGTAGCAGGGAAAGTTTGTGATTCCCCCAAAAATTTCAGGTAGTTTTACCAGAATCCAACCTGTGGCATGCAAGGTTACTCTGATCTTGCCACTAAAGCTTATGCTCTGCAATGGTAAACTCGAAACCATGTAAAACAGGTTATTGTCCACCATTCAGGGTGAATTACAGTAAAATGCTGTCCACTGCATAGACAAGTCCAATGAATGAGATAACTTTCAGTGATTGACCATTGGTGGAACAGTTGACCCGTTCAGATTTGTTGGCCTGGCTATATATTTCAGAATTTCTTAAGCTGTTTTATGGATTCGAGGAAGAAAATGGAAAGATTTATGAGAATCAGAAAAGAGTTGGCAACAATTTGGAATGATGCAGGCAAGAATCAGGAAAATTTGGACAAGAATAAAAAATGGTTCGTCCAAAAATAGGAAAACCTTTCGTGCAAGCCACCTGGAATGTTTTGAAACATTCCCCATAGATTTAAATCTTAAATTGAGTTTTATATCTTGTCTAAACTGCTTCCCGCTATCAGAAAAGTCAGAGGCAGCCATGACGGTATGGGCGGGCCTGAGGTGCTGGGGGCTGCCGCCCCCACCCCCTTCCCAAATGTCAGAAACCTGACCAAATTGGGCAGATATTTCGTCCCAGTTGGGCAGAAAATTGGGCAATTAAATTAGGTCTGGGTTCAGGCAAAAATTACTGCCCTCCCTGAGAAAAAGTCCCGTACCAGGCGCGTATCCAAGGGGGGGGGGCTTTCCTGGCCTCAGCCCCCCTTTTTCGCCACATCAACAATAACAAATATGTGAAAATAAGCATAATGTTAATCTAGGAGAATATTCAAGGGGGCTTTCAGCCCCCCCCCCCCTTTTCGAAGTGTCTGGATCCGCGCCTGATAAGGCCATGTAGGCAGCATCCAGAGAAATTACTGACAGGGTCAAATAGCCCCTGGTCTGGTATGCATGCCTATAACAGCACATTTGTTTCGGCAGGGACCATGAAAAGCACCTTAAATATTCCCCCTTCCTCTTCGTCTGACTGTTTTTGGTTAACGCTCAAAGCCTGAAGATGAAACTTCCTGAAGCAGATCGAATATTGACTTGATAAACTTCTACATTTTCAAGCACGGGGTTTTACTATTCATCCGTCCTAGAAGAACCTGCAGAGACTGAGATAATCCTTGTACGTCCACTGCCCAACGAGCCTCCGTCACAGAACTATATATCGGTCCTGTGGTCTCCGTGTACATGGCGCTCTTTACAAAAAGTCACCTTGGAGGGATGGCGCTCTTTACAAATATACACTACAGTACCATTTGGGACGTAACAGTGGGACCAAGTAAAATACGGTAGTTACCGTGCTTGCAGAATATTAAAAAATTGATTAAACTCACTACATTGCTTCAGTAACATTTTTCAAGGGCCAACTGATGGAATTATAGCAGAATTATTGTTGGCTTACGCGCCACTGACTATGAAAGCGGAGCTATAGCGAGTGAATGGAGGGTCTAATGTTGAGGGCAGGGGCACACTGGGATGCCCTCTGTTTGGGTCAAGGTACAATGCCCTAGAGAGTTTCCAAGGGTACCCTGGCACCTGGCAGAGCTGTAGTTTTCGGGGGGCAGGGGAAAACTTCTCCCTGAGACTTCCAAACCGTGTATAAAAGTTGGTCTATTCTGAAAAGTACTGAAATGCTGAACATTACACTGTCCAAATTATGATTTTAAGGCCCCCCAAACCTGCAGTGGGAAATCGCATACAAGGGTTCCTTTTCTTCCCAAATTTTCGGGGGGTGGGGGTCCCGGAACCCTCCGTGGGTAAATTCTTATGCGGATTGCTCCTCCTCATCTTCCTCCTACAAGATAAATCACTTGAATACACCAGCATATATGCTACCCTAAGATAAAACAGCTAATTATTAGCTAAACTCTATGAGCTGGTAAAGATACTTTTAATTTAAAGGGCATAATCAGTGGACGCAAACTTATTTTGAAAAAACAGCTAAATCTTACGTATGTCCTCTGAGTTGACTTCAAGTCTTTCTTGCTGTGTTAGAACATAAGTGTTGCATATTCAAGGTAAACCAAGGAGTTCTCTATACGTTACTTTCACAACTCAGTGAGAAACATATTCTAACATGATCCTCAAAAGCCATTCATGAAATAGGATACCCGGGTACACTCATTCAAATTGGGGTTACTGCATTTTCCCTTTAAATCAAAACTAGCTTTTCTTCTGGAAATCTAAACGTGTTTCTACAGCATGAAATTTAAATGAAAGGAATGTTTAGATACAACTTTTAAAGTCTTAAATGTGTAATTTCCCCCTCCCCGTATCTTAAAGACATTTCGCCGTATCTTGGAGACATTTCGCCGTATCTTGGAGACATTTCGACCAAACATTTTTTTCTTGCAGGCCCAAGCTACGGCTACTCGCCAACCAACGGTGTTCTCCCAATGGCGTACTGAGAGCGCTGGGGGAAGTCCCCACCCGGTAACAGTCTTGAACGGATGTCATGCCACAGCCGAAAATTTTAATAAATAATTAAAATTTCAGATCATGTTATCAGTCCAAACCTTTACTAAAGATAACACCATTTTAGATCTAGGAAAAGTTAAAACAACAAAATTTCTCAAAGAGTAGAGGTATCTTCCCTCCCCTGAGACAACATCCTCTTCAATTACACCTTATCAAATATAGAACAAATCTCTAAAACAGAACAATTGACTAAATAATGAGAATTCCTAAACTTATAAAAAATTCGACGCTTTACGAAGCTTGCCATAGACAGCACCATTTTGTATACAAGCCACCTTACAAAGACAATTTCTCAAAGAGTATAGAGTGTCGTCCCATTCTCTTAGAGAGCACCTCTTAACTTACGCCCAGCCAAAAATAGGAAGAATATCACTAAATAATGACAATTTGTGAAGATATAAATAGTTCCGAAAGCTTTGCAAACGATAGTACAATTTTGCATCTAAACCAGGCCTTACATGTACCCCCTCAGCAACCCCTCCACGATGGCACTCATGCACAGGTGAAAAGGGAAGAGTCCTCCCGTGTGTCAACTATCTGTAGGCACACCAGTTGGTGCTCCGCTTAGCCAGTGTCATGAACTGCCCCCTACGGATATCGCCCAGGCTACTTCCCTGCGTGGGTTGAGGCTTTTTGTGGCATAGAAGGGCAGGCGCGTAGCCAGGGTCTTCGGCCCCGGGGGGGGGGGGGCAAAATGAAAATTTTCGTCCCGATTTCATGATTTTTCAAACTAATTGTAGACGTGCGTTCCCTCCCCCCCCCCCCACCGTTTCTTTTGGGTCCAGTTCATCACTCCGGGACAAGTCCGGAAGCTTCGGAATAGAATTGGGGGCATGAGAATAAATTATCGACTTGATATTCAAATGGCCTTATCAGTATGCGAACTTATAGTCACTATGATCACAGTTTAACTATTTACCATAACTCGATTTGATGAAGCCGAGGAGGAATCATTCTTGAGGGATCAATGCCTTTCTTCAGAGAGACCCTTTGAGACTTTATCATTGCGGAGCGCCACCACCAGTTGGCGCGAAGCGTACAGGGAATATTTTGGCCAAAATGCCTTCCCAAACTACACTGAGGAAATGATCCTTCCCGGGGTGTTGTACGTTACACCAGTGGCTTGCGCAGGATTTGTGAGATGGGGGTAGACTGTGAATTCCACCGACTGGCACAGAACAAAGTCCAACTGGCTAGACGCAAACTATTAACAGGGGCGTAGCCAAAAAATGGCAAGGAAGTGGGAGGGACGCAGCTCATAGAAAGTCTCTCAGCGCTCCGCGCCAACTGATGGTGGCGCGGATCGCAAGGAAATTTTGGACCAAAATGCCTCCCAGATGGCTGGAAATGGCACTTCCCGGGCCTATTTATCGCATATAAAAAGGGGAAACACTGGCACTATTGTAAAAAGTAAACATAACAAAATACTAAAAATAAGGTGGGCGGCTGCCCTCTTCCTCCACCCCCTGGCTTCACGCTTGCCTAATGACCAGTATAAAGGTAGTCATCTTTATAACTAGATGATTGACCGTTCTTAAGACTGCTATTTGTTTAGTGATTATTGTTATAATAGAGAGACAAAAAATTGATTGTTCGCCGTCCGGGGAAGGGGAATTTTTGCTTTTAGAAGCTCGATGAGATGAAAAATGGTGCTGCATTTGACACATTCTGAAGCATGTTAAAACACCCATAACGGCCAATTGGGGGAGGGAGAGTGCGCCTGATGCTCGGCCAGTCTCGGTCAGACTGCTTCCGATTTCCCCCGACTAGCTGATTTTCCCCCAACTACTTAAAACGGTGGGGGCCATGGCCCCGGCCCCCATTGCGCACGCTACTACGTTACACTCCAAAATTACTACATATTTTGGGTTTTAAGATGTTAGGAGGATTGCTGCCAAAGTCAGCCACACCAGGAGGTCCCCTGAGAACAAAATAAAATGTAAGTGCATAGAGCTAAGATTTATAACTTTATATCTAGTCAGCTGGGAAAGCAAAATATGGGTGGAGCTTGCCCATGTTATATTCAAATTCATGCTTATAGTTCCTCTTGGCAATTTTCCTTGACCACTCATTAGGGTTCTGACACCAAACCCCAATAAGTGGCAACGCAACTGGATACTTTCCACTCATTGTGTGACTTTGAAAGAAAATCTGCACCGGGACATTTATTTTAAGTATCCCTTTTTGATAGTGATTAAAAATAAAAATCGGGACGGTAGCTACTATCCCTATAGCTCCCACACTGACAGCCTTGCTTTACGTCCATTTTTCTATCCCCTTACTCTGACTGCTCTGCTTCATAGTCTGTCCTTCCGGACTCCCTAGTCGTCTAACGCTCTCTATTCCCTTTCCTAGTTCATCTTTTCCTCTTTCTCATGCACAATCTGCCTCGCTTCATCCCTCGTCCCGTTTCTGACTTCTTAGCCCTTCTCTTTCTCATTCCCTTTGGTCTTTTCCACGGTCCCTAGCCCTACCTGTATCAGTATACTCGTCCCGTCGATATCTGAACCAGTGCTCTACCTTATCAAGCCCGTTTCCTTCTCTCCATCCTTTCCTTCCATCGATAATGATTCCTATTGTTATTATTTTATTCCTTTTTCCCCTGTTATTTTCCCTTTTTTCTCTTTTTCTCCCTTCTTCCCCTTTCCTCTTCCCCTTCCCTTTCCCTTCTCCCTCTTTTTCCCTTCGTTTATTTTTTTTTTCATTTTTCCGTCGTCCCGATTTTACTTCGATTTTTCGCCCGGGGGGGGGGCAATCTGCCCCCCTGCCCCCTGCCCCCCTCTGGCTACGCTACTGTAGAAGGGTCCTCCTGCTTGCAATTTTTTAGAACAAAATTCCACTTGTTACAAGTCCTATGATTAATGTTAATTGCTGCATATCTCGATAACTGCCGAATGTTAGTGTTATTACCTTCAATTTTTTAACTGTATGTAGCTGAAACATTAATATACGTAAAAAGGAAACTAAGTGGTTAATAAGTTTCTGCTCAATGTTAGTGCCCGAGTAAGTTTCTTTTTATTACTAAAAATTGCTACCCAGATTTGTTAAACTTGAGACACAGAGACAAGAGATGCACAACGCTGTTTGACAAATTTAGGGAAATTATTCCTTTAGAAAGTTTACTTTCTTCGTTTTTGTGTCTACACTTTGTTTTATTCTTTTTACAAAGTTTGCTTCATTTGTCAGTTCATCCATGCCACGCGCCTTAATTGACGACCACACCACTACGGACCTGAGGATTAATGGCCCAAGAATTTGCTCGACAGGAGACCAATCCTGCTCCTGGACGGAAGGGCCAGCAACCCGAAGACCCAACAAAGGCAAGGGATGCCGAAAAGATGTTGAGAGCAAAATTTGGGGTTCCTATTGAAGGAAATTTGAAAACAAAATGAGTTCATATTAAAGAAAGGTTGAAAAATGTGGTTTAGGCCTATTGTTTAGAAAAATTGGAAAATGTTGGATTTTATTTTGTTGAAGAGTCTGCTCTCATTAGGAGCAAAACCAAGTAAATCGTCGATGGAGACTGATCACCGTCAGGGAGTCATATGTTTTCGTACCCATAGAGGCTTGCAACCAAATTGAAAGAAAGTATTTTCCCCCACCTCACCACCCACAGGAGCCTGGACCTGATCAATCTCCTCTAGTGACATTAAAAACCTCATGACAACAAAAAGAACACAATTGCGCTCGAATTAAGAGCTCGATTTTTGCTATAATGCATAGGCGTACAAGGAGTAAGGGTGAAGGTCGGCGAATGTAACCCCAATTCGGCCCGAATATTTTCTATACTGGGCAAAATTTACGGTATGCTATTTTGGAGCAATGCATGCAGGTAAAAGTGCCCAGCCCGCTCACCCCAAGTGAATTGTTTCCATACGCTTGTAATAAGGCTATAATGCCGGAACTTTTACTTCCTTTCTTGAATTTCTGTTTTGTGTGTGTGTGTGTGTGTGTGTGTGTGTAATTTTTCTTTTCAAAGAACAGTACCTTACAGAATAGTTGCCTACTATTTGGAAAATGGGAGCTCGGCCGGCTCACCCGAAAACTCGACTTTTGCACGCCGATTTCTCATTTTAAATGTTCGTCAATTTCACTTCATTTGGGGAGGGGGTTGAATATCCCAAACTCCTTTTGCTTTAAATTAAGTCAAGTATGAGGACGGCTTGATTTCCTTTTAAATAAGAACTATTGAAAAGGGTGACATGGTCTTTCTGACGAGCCACTGCCCAACAGACATTGCCTCGCGGAGCGGACGAAGTTTTTTGTTCAGCTCACCGTTCCGCTCCGATAAAGGACAAAGAAGTCAATCCCATGTGATGGAAGCTAAAAGAGAATCGCTATGCAGGCTTATGCAGCAAAGGAGGAAGACGCCCTCTATGGTTAGAGCTTCTTACACGCTGCCTGCGTAGATAGTCGTGTTGGGCTCCCTGATCAGTGCCAGAGCCTGTTGGTTAATAACATAAGACTTGTGGCCAAATTCAACCACCACTCAGCGGGGAATTTAGGACTGGTTTATATTAGCAGCAGAAGTTTAATTAAACCTAATGTAGAGAAGTTGTTTACGAGCTTTTACAAAGTTACAGCTCTTCCAGAGGGTTGCTGTCTGAATGAAAGCTAATCCATTCCTTTATGGCTTATCTGCATTATCCTGGGAGTTTATTTGCCTAGATACTGGAAAATACCTTTTGTTTGACTAGGTCAGGCTGGTATTGCTCAGGCATAGAGCACCTGTGACATCTTTTTATTTAAATTTAACGTCATGTGATTCTAATCGCGGGAACGGCAAAGGGTGGTGAATCAAATTCAATGACGACATTAAACTTTGTGACTTCGTTCAAGTAGGAAGTATATGCTATTGGTCTCCCAAGTCTAGTTTTCACTGCACTGACTTAGTACAAGATTTTTCGGAGATTGTTCTGCTGCACGACAGAAACCAGAAATTTCTTAAGAGATATTCTACCAACAACCATTCCAGCTTGTCCTTGTTTTTACCGTCGAAATTCAACGGAGGCAGCCGACGTGGGAAGGCCTTATTACAAGCTGAAAGTCGACGGTGAAAGTATTTGGTGTCTATGGTAAGTTTTCAAAGTTTCATTCCTTAACAAACTATGTTCTGAACTGATGTAGGGCTAAATTAAAGGGAAAATGCAGATACTCTTATTTAAATTAGGGTACCCCATTGCCCTTATAGTAATTCAGGCGCTAATTCATGTAGGGATCCTTGGAATCATATTTAAAAGTCCCCTCAACTCTCTGGCGAAGACCTGAAGGGCGAGAACCAAACTTAGGTTTACTCCTACTCCTGAAAACGTTTCTGCTCTGAAAATTCTTTTCATACTTTGAATTTATAAATCCATAAAGAATAAACCCATAGTTTAGGCTGTCTTGCAGTATGATGCAATATTTCCTATTCTGAACTATCATGAAAGATACTCGTAAGGAAAACTAGAGGAGATTTAAAAGATTTAACTGATCGTACAAAATATCTTTAAAAAATTCAAATGAAATAAGATTTTATCCACTTAGCTGCGTAGCGGCCCTCTGTCCCCCCTTGCCCCTTCGATGGAGCGATCAGCTGATTGAATCACTCTGCAGTCTATCAGCCTTTAGGCTGTTTAAGATTTAGAATCTGTGTCCTGCACAAATCAAGTTTTTAGCTGTGCAACAGACAAAATTTATCATTTAAAAAAAATACGGTTTGGGTGAGGTGGGTGGTCTTACGTCACTTCCGGGCACATATTTTTAATTAGCATCTTTATGCCTGCCTTAGTTAGGTTACGTCACAATACGTGAACATTACGTTATTGCGAGATTATACAGAATTGGCATGATTAGGATAGGCCTACTCACTTTTCCGAAAAGAGTATTCGATTTCAAAGTATACCCAAATTTCACAGTAGCTTTTTTCTAATTTGAACACTAAGTGCCGTTTTCACAGTAGCCTATAGCTACAGTCCTCTTTCAATTCAGAAGAATTTTAATGCATTTCTTTCTTAGATCAAGGACGGCCTGTTTTAATTTGCTTCATTTCGAATAGAACCTGTGTATAGTTGTTGGCAATTTTTAGTTTTAAAACATCCGCCCACAAGCTTATCCGTACATGATAGCCCAGTTACGTTCAGGTTGGTTAAGGTTCACACCCATTTCTGTGAAGTTGGGGTGTATTTCTTTTAGATGAGTGGTCGTTTTTTATTGGTTTTCAGGCTTGGTATGTATGACATTTACAATATCATCACAAAACATTAAACAAGTAACATCAGTGCTCGAAACTGTACGCGTAGCAAACTGTTCATCGACGGGGGGGGGGGGATCTTTGTTCGGAAGGCCGTCCCTTTGAAAAGTTCAAGTTTTGAATATTTAAAGGTCCTCAGATACAATAGGGTGTGACATATTGGGCAAATTCTAAGGAAAATTTCTGCAATTTTCAGACATTTTTAGAAGAGGGAACAAATAGTTTTCGTGTACTTCCGTTGAGGGGGAAGAAGCATACTTTCGCCCCAGGCCACGCTTCTTACGCCTATGACATTTGGTAACACTCTTAATAAGACAAAATTGCAACCTCATAACCAACTTTAAAAAAAATGTTTACACTTATTCTGGTAGGCGCACATTTTTTCAAGAGTGGTTTACGCCCAGTGCAATTTAGTTATATATAGGCTTTACAAGGAAACAGAGAAATAGGCGATAGCTATTATTATTTGTACCTGGAAATTCAATTTTGTTTAGACAAGTATAGGTCTCAGGGAGTTGCTCTTTCTAAAACTTTATTGAAAAACTAAATTTGATATGTTTCACAGAAGGTACAAATTATAAAGGTCTGTCTTCCTCAGAAATTTTGGGTGGGGTTGGCATACTAAAGCCACGACATTACTGATTGGTGGACTAATGTCCTCAGCCCCCGCTATCTACGCCTATTAAAAAGAGTTCTTCTTAGTCTTATATTTAGCAAAGGGTTTTCGTTCCTGAACTGAGAGGGGGGGGGGTGGAAGCATACTTCCCAAACACATGTTTGACCCGGGAGGCTTTAGCCCCACCCCAGCCCCGCTTACTATGCTGTTGCTTAGTCTTGCTAGGGAGTCAACTTGTTTCGCAGTGTGATATCTTGTTGCCAAAACATGATCCCCTTGTGAGTCTTTCATGGCCGCTCACCCCCAAACCCCATTGCCATATCACTTTTTTGTTTTAAACGGTATCTCCCTTTTATCCTGTCGAGGAGGGGTTGTGTGGTCAGTTGGAACCCGGGTAGAGCGAAAGTGTTTGGGGGCACTTTGTGGTAGTCAGACAACCCAACCAGTAAACCATTGGCGTAAATCCAGGGGGTAAGGGGATATATTCCCCCACTTTTTTGGAAATTGCCCCATTGATTTTCAAGTTTTCACACAATAACTTTTGCCTCAAAGGTCCATACCCCCACCCCCACTTTTTCACAGAAATCTTCGCTACTGGTAGACATCATGATCCAATTTTCTAAGAGAAGAGTTATAATAGGTTAGTCCTGAGTCAACATTCCATAAGATTTATTTAAGGTGGTGGTTACCCCCCTCCCCCTTCACCCATCCGACTTTATGAAACTTGGCAACTGCGGTTAGCAACAACTGTTGAAAAAAATCACTCTTATCCGCCAGTGCTCACTTAAAGTGGACTTTGCTTGGTTAAGCCTTTAGTCGCTATGGGCAATAACTTTTGAACTACTGTCCAGTATGGACCAGTTTAATTTTTATGGCAGTGTCCCATGTAATTAACTCTCTTTGATCATAGTGGGATTTCAGAAATTTCCAAGTAGCCTAAGTTACCAGTGCCCTCGAATAAACCCGTTTTCTCCCCAGATTTGTCTCACCAGAGGTGGGGATAACCTTCTGACCCTCTGTCCGATTGCACATGCTACTGTAATGGCAAAAATCTGGGATGAACAGCAGTCGGAAAAGTCTTAGGTCAAGGTTTTCTGGGAAAGACCGTTGTTTAAAAAGTCTATTGAACAAGTTGGCCGGCCTTCAGCCAGACATGAAGTTGAATGGAGGGGGGGGGGGGGAAGATGTATTGAGGGTATGGTAAGTTACATTGTAAAATTATTTTTTAAAGCGTGGGGTGCCCAACTATGTCTCCAGGGGAGTGTCTATTGTTTGCTTTATTTTCCACCATTAAACAAAATGCGCAATAGTATATTTTGGTCCCAACTGCATGATTAGGATAGACCTTGGTCAGTTTTCCGAAAAGAGTATTCACTTTCAAAGTATACCCAAATTTTACAATTTTTTTCTACAGTGAGTGAACATTAAGTGCGGTTTTCACAGTACAGCTACAGACCTCTTTCAATTCAGAAGAATTTTAATGCATTTTTTTCTTAGAACAAATGTCGGCGTGTTTTAATTTGCTTCATTTAAAACAAACCTGTGTTGTTGTTGGCAATCTTTCGTTTTTTGCTATAACATCCCCCAAGCTTAGTTGAACCATAGATCAGTTACGTTCAAGTCTGACAACTAACGGATTGGTCAAGGGGTTGCACTCATTTCTGTGTCCCTTTTTGGGGGTGTATTTCTTTTAGATGAGTGGTCGTTTTGGTTGGTTTTGGGTCTTGGCATGTATATATGACATTAGTAATAAAAGACAAAGCATTAAAAAAGTATTATCAGTGCTCGAAAGTGTCCTTTGGCATAGGCGTGGGAAGCTTTCATCGACAGGGGGGGGGGGGGTGTGAACTATGTTTAGACCGCAGTCCCCTTTGGAAGTTCAAGTTTTGAATATGTAAGGGCCCTTAGATGCAATTTGAAGCGACATATCGACAAATTTTAAGGACGATTACTGCTATTTTTGACATATATTTACAGAGGGATCAAATATTTTTTGTATACTTCAATTGAGGCGAAAGTATACTTCCATCCATCACATTTTTGATTGGTGGCCGTTGAAAATAAGATTCCTATCTGTCAAGTTCCAAACCATACAGATGGCAAAGCAAAGGGAAAAAATATCTGGTCAATGTGAGGAGATGTTTTCACCTGCTCGTATATATCTTGAGAATCACATAAAGTAACCGAAGGGGAATTTCACCACAATGATGAGATTATTTTCATTTAGAGAGTTTCTTTTATGAAGAATACATTTTCTATGTCTTCAATTAAGCAAAGAAGTTGTATGTGGGATAAATGATTCGTAAATTTTGTACTGTAGTCTACGATTTGTTAGAGCAGACGTGGGAAAAGTGACCTGGGCCGGGTTGGACTTTGTTTGCCCTTTATGTAACCGTTACTGGCCTTTATGAAACTACAAATAGTTTTGCTAAGGAGTTAAATGTTTCGCAGTGTTATATTTAGTTGCCAAAACGTAATCCCCTCGTGATTCTTTCATGGCTGCTCACTACAAAATCCTATCGCCAAATCACGTTTTTGTTTTAAACCGAATCTCCCTTTTAGCTTGTCGAGGAGGGGTTGTGTGGTCAGTTGGAAGGTGGGTAGAGCGAAATGTTTCGGGGCACTTTGTAGTAGTCAGGTAACCCAACGCGTAGACACTATAGGGGTAAACCCCTGGGATAAGTGGGATATATCCCCCCACTTTTTGGAATGCTGCCTTTGATTTTGAAGTTTTCACACAATAACTTTTACCTCAAGGGCCTCTACCCCTCCCCCACTTTTTCACACAAATCTTCGCTACTGGTAGACATCATGATCTAATTTTCTAAGAGAAGAGCTATAATAGATTTGCCCACAGTCAACATTCCATAAGATTAAATTATGGTGGTGGTTACCCCTCCCCCATCCGACTTTATGAAAATTTGGCAACTGCGGTTAGCAAAAACTGTTTGAAAAATATCACTTTTATTTGCAAGTGCTCACTAATGTGAACTTTGATTAGATAATCCTTTAGTCGCTATGTATTCTCCATAAAAAGTGGAATAATTTTTATACTATAATATGGGACCATTTTAACTTTTACGGTAGTGTCCCATGTAACTAACTTGCCTTTGGTCACAGTGTAATAGTAGCCTGGTTTGAGTTACTGTATGTTTTGAGTCTGGACTGCATGCAGGGCATCTTATATGGGGCTTTAGCCCTCCTTTGCCCTTTATTATTTGTTATGTTATGTACAGGATTTCAGAATTTGTAGGTATGTTATCATTGCCCTCGAATAAACCCGTTTTCTCCCCAGATTTTTCTCACCCTAGGTAAGGACAAAATTCTGACTCCTGCCTCATTGCACATGCCACTGTAATGGCAAAAATCCGGGATTGGCAGCAGTCGAAAAAGTCACGGTTTTCTAGGAATAACTTGTTTAAAAAGTCTACGTATTGATCAAACTGGCCGGCCTTTAACCCGACATGGTGTTGAAGAGGGCGAGTTAACTTCGGGGGGGGGGGGGGAGGGTGGTGTTGAAGATATAGTAATTTACATTGTTGATTTTTTTTAGAGAGTGGGGTGCCAAATGCTTCCAGGCCTATTTTTTGCTTTATTTTTCACCATTAAAATGTGCAAATAGTACATTTTGGTTCAACTGCATCGTTAACTAGGATTTAAGCATATGCAAATACCTTTTGATATGGTTACATCAGAAAGAGCACCTCCCATCCCTATCAGGACGGGTTATCAGTAGTTTATTTCTAGAACTGCTCATTGCAGAAGCAAAAAGATCACCTTATGAAAACTTTCTTAAGCATGAAAGTAAGGCACAATTGCCTGGGACCCACCATGCAGGCGGTTTCCTTGGTCTACACTCTGTGCATGCAATTTAACCCTAGCGGCGTCTGCTATCAATGTCACGAAAAATTTTAAAACTTCAATCTTATTTCCTCTTAGATGTCCAGTATCTCCTGATGAATTCCTTTGCTTAACTTGGACGACACTATCTGCAAGAAAATGTACAGCTAATACATCAATATTTCAAAGACAGGGCGCCACCACTTCTGCTTGTCACAACTACTGGTAAATATATTCCGTAGTTTTCATTAAATTACAATCAGTGGTGTAGTACATATATTCGTGTAGGTGTAAACTTGTGTATGAAGTCACTTACGAGGAAGCAATGGTAGGATTCGAATTTGGCCATCTTTAAAGGGGATATAGCATCCCCCGAACCAAGGAGTTGCTGGCAACTTCCTGCCAAAACATTTAAGAATAACCCTAGAATTCTAAATACAGTTGCTGACTGCACTTTGATTGTCATTCATTCAAACAGTATAGCTCCACTCTGGTTGGTCAACAATCACTTTTGTACAGTCAGCTGTAATCCTAATTAAGCTCACACTCACTTCTGTGACAATATTGCCTCAAGTAATTTAAACTCAGTGCAGGCTAGTATACTGTGGCTCTTTCTTGGAGGTGTACTAGACAGGTGGTTTGGTTTAAATTGGAGGAGGGGCTAGAAGTAAACTTAGTAGGAAAATTGTTTCTGTCTGGGGTGAGATTAGAGAGCCTTTAACTGTCAGGTCACACGATGTATTTACTAAGTACGTTAACAAAATTTCCAGGGAAATTTCCAGAGGGGCTTTCCATCCGAAGGTAAATCCATAAAGGAACTATAGCACCAGCCCAACATATTTAGGAATATGTCGTATATCTGAGTACAATCGGAGACATCACTTTAATTGACATTACTTCAAACAGTTGCTTCACTCTGGTTGGCCAATGATGACTTGTGCAGTCACCTGTGTACCCAAATAAAGGGAAAATTCAGTCACCCTAATTTGAATAAGTTGCGTAACCCCGCTAAATCACGAGTGGCTCTGATTAATCATGTGACAATTTTTTGTTGTTTCTGAGATATCCAGTTCATACAGAACAAGAATTTTTACTGTCTGGGTTGAGACTTGTTGCCTACCAACCTGCCTTCTGCTTACCTGCAACTTTCTCTGCAAACTATTATATTCCTTTTTGAAGAGAATGATTAACTAAAGGAGCTGCAAACCCTCACTTTAAAGCAAACTCTTAGATGAAGGAACAAATTACAAATAAAAGCAGACAGCACATCTTTTTCCATTCGTAAGATATTAACCGTAAGTTAAAAGCTACAGAGGGCGCTATTTAGCGAAATGACGGCTTACATCAAGTCTGCTATAAAAACAGAGCCAACACGTTGACAATGTCTATGTTCTTTAAAATTTGTCACGTTTTAAAATTTTTGTTGATACGATCAACAATATGCAGTTTATTTAGAATTATTGGTAGGCCTACTTACCGATGTAAATTTTCAGGAAAGATGAAACGTTCTTGAAATATATTTTTCAGAGCTTGACAAGTATGACGGATCTGACGTAAGAGAAACATTTTCATGTTTATTCTTGAGGGCCTAATATTTTCTCTTTCTGTCGGCTTTTTCCAGATTTCAATAGAGACTCAACTCTTCAGCCAAGCGAGCAAACCTTCGCGATCGGAACATTTGGAAACGGAAAGATGCTGACCTGTAAAATTCGAAGAGCTTATTCTCCCAGCATAGACCTACATAAAAATGGTTTTGGTCGTTGCTTGTAGGAAGTTATTAAGTTTGTTAATTTACACAACTGTAATTCTGGGTATGTTTCGCTGTAACATTCCGTATAGGAACCAGATCGAAGTCGAAATATGAATGACATAAAAGACTTCATTCTCAGAGGATCACACAGGCAGGTGGGGGGGGGGGGGTAGTTTGGAATATCTCACATGAACGAAACATTTTTATGGTTATTTATTTCGAATTTTCAGATTTCAAAAGACTCTCAATTCTCCGACGGAACGAGCAAACATGTAGGCCTACCTTTGAGAGAACACTCTTCCTGTGAGAACGGCGTAATGATGGTCTAAACTCGAGTACATTATACTCGCATCTCTACAATGAAAGCCAAAAAGTTGTTTTATTTGTTCGTAAAATGTGATTTATCTAGGGCTTACATCAGGGATATCCTTGGCTTGCATCTAGGAACCCGATTTAAGTCAAAATATTACCATACTTATTAAATACTAAGTACCGACCTCACTCTCAAAGAATTGCCAGGGCAGATGGATGGGACTGGCATATCTAGCATGAGCAAATATTTGTATGGTTATTTATTATAGGCTTGTGCTACCTCTTTCTTTCGGTTTTTCATATTTCAAGTAACACTCCACTGTTCAACGAAATGAGGGAATATCTACCTTCAAGACTGGTACTCTACATTTGAGAACGCAGATGGTCTAAATTCTACAAAATTACTCCTGAGGACCTTTTCAAAATTATACTTTTGCAAGCTTTGTGTAAAACGGTGATAAAATTGCAATTAAGCCGTTTCCGAGGCGTGCGTGGTCAAGATGTAAATATGTTGCTTTTTCTCTCTTTTTCAGATGTCTTATGCTTGCCATTTGATGCAATGAGGATGAGCTTTGAGAGCAGCTCTTCCCAAGATCCGCGGCAAGAAAAACAGAAGTCCCACCCTCAAATTGTCCTATCTTGACCAGCAGACGAAGACGAAGGAAGATTGAATGGTGACAGAATAAAATAATTTTCTTGGATCATGGCATTAAGTGTGGTGTAATTATTTCGTCTCAGCAGGTATCATGTTTAGGTCGTAAAAGCTTATAAGAAGGGTCTAAGTTTAAATTTATTTTTGATATGTCAAACAGGAACCAAGTGTAAACATTCTGGAAAGTGTTTGCATTCAATCCTCATTAGTTATTCTCAAGATATAACAGTTCATCAAATTGTCATCATTTCATACCAAAGTCAACGTGGAGTAAGTAAGAGTGACATCATAGTCCCACTGGTCAACACTGTAGTAGTATTCCTTTAAAGGGGAAAAACAGGCCCCCAAGTTTATTGTCAAAACTCTACTAAATCTTACAGCTGTCCTCTTATCCACTCACAAGTATTCTTTACTATGTTTCTGTACAAGGACAAAACAAGTGAGTAACAAAAATATTGTAACATGATTGATAGGAGTCATTCCTGAATTAGTATGGCGGGACACACTAACTGAAATTCGGAGGACTGCACTTTCGCCTTAATTAAATTTCTGCATCATAATCCCATAATCTCTTGCTTTCCTGCTGTGAATCCATGGGTTAGGTCAGGTTAGATAGGGTTTTACGCCTCAACTTATAACCTCTTGGTTTAATGGAAGGTGTGGGATATTCTGCTCACTTGATATTCTTTGTGGGTTAGTTCGTGTTATCTGTAATCAAGGTGGAATAGGATCAACAAGACAATGCGTATTCAAGTTAGGCGATGACGTCACACTCCTGCTTGCTTTAAGTACACGTTGGGTTACGAATTTCATTTCTTCATCTGGTAATATTTCGAAAATCGCACAAATGTTCTAAATGAAAACTTCCTCAGAATTTTAAAATTCTTCTTTGGCATATCAAGAATTGATTTGTTGCCTATACCTTTCCTTTAATTAATCGATCAGATAGATTCCACTAAAGTATGGAACTTAGCCAAGACCTGATCAGGAAAAAGGATGACGATGGATATTAATGCATGAAAGTTATGATGTTTAATGTAAATATCTGTCATTGTTTAACTTTCATGCATTGCTGTCTATCGCCATTACTTTTCCTGATCAGGCTGTGGATTTTTACCATGTTAAATAATGACAAGATTGAGATCCCTTGCTGTCTGTGGAGGTCTTAAAGGGTAAGATCAACAACAGTCATCAATTTTAATAGAGATATCCTTAGAATGTGCAACATTCCCTTTAATTTGTCCCATTGGCAGTCCTTCCGAGATAAGTCATTACCGTGGATCAACTCAAGTTGTAGCGATCAACCGGCTTCCACAACAGTTTCATCCAGTGACATCAAGTGCTTTACTTTATCTACACCAGGAAGACATCCAAGACCTTCCCAAATATTTCATGGATAAGCACCGGTAGGGCCACCACCCTTTCGACTGATGTTCAGAGAATAAATAAGCCACCGTGTAACATTTGATCCCAGTCCTGTTCCAGGGACCTCCATGGACCGTGCTCTAATTTGAACGGACGAGAATGTCTCCCGTAGCACCGTAGCACCCTATCAGCTGTACCGAGCAGAGACCTGAAGGACGTTAACTGACATGGGCAATCCCCGAATGTCCAGGAATTTTCGAAGTTACATTTTTTTTTACAGCAATACATTTATGGTGTGATGACATAGCTTTTACTTTACCAAACTGGTGGTATTTCATGATCAAATCATAGGGAAGGAGTAACAAATGGAGTATTGCTATGGGGTTCAGGGACGGATCCAGGATTTCACAGAAAGGGGGGGGGGGACTCACTTCGTGAGTGCTAAGTTCGCCCCAACGAACGTCAAATTTACGACGCCTCCATAAGGGGGTGTAGGGAAGAAGTTGAAATAGACACTTTAAAGGTATTTTCTAGTATCGGTAAACAAAATAAGCATACTTAAGGAACGTCTCAACAAATGTTGTCGAAAAAGTGGGGGGGGGGGGGGCAGGGAAAGCCATCCTCTGAGTCTGGTGTGATGTTTTAGTTCCTACAGGGAATTTTGTTTTCCTTTCACCACAAGACCTAACCCTATCCAGAAGACCCCCTCTCTTTAAGTTACTTCTGGTAACCCCCCAAAAGATAGTTTAGAGGATAATTGCAGGTGAATGGAGCCGAGGCAAGCTGTGAAGAACACACACAAGCACAGGTAAGTGAAAATGACATATATTTATCAATTCATTGGCGTATGACAAGGCATTTGACAAGCGGGAAGGGGAAAATTTTCTTAACAGGTAAACGGTAATGACAGAAATTTTGTCTTGAGGGCCGCTTACCTGCCTTCTCATACGCCGATGTTACTGTACGTGTCGGACGATATGAGCCGGATCCGGACGGTATGAGCCAGACATACTTGTCAGGCAGGATGAGCCGGATCCGGACGATATGAGCCGGCATGAGAGAACGGACCAAACCCGTAGCCAAAAGGTACCTAGGGAGGGGATGGTACCCTAGGGAGGCGGTTCCCTCTAGAAAAAATTCGCCCCTAGAAAAGTTCCATTTCCGCCTTTATGCATTTAGATCCCTACTAAAAATATTTCGACCCCTGGAATATCTCTCGCCCCCTTTGGTACCTTGTTTGGTAACGGGTGTGGAACGGACCATGAGACGAGTAAATGACCTAGGAGTGACAAAATGACTCGTGGCATCAACTGGCACTTGGACTAGTCGGCGAAAGGACTCCAGGTACCCACTGGCACTTGGTCCAGTAGAGGGACGAGCTCCAGGGACCGACTGACGTCTGTACGGGCCGAAAAACTAGTCCCGCCTACGAGTGACACAGATGAGCCGAAGGGACTTACTGACATCTGAAAGGACCGACGGACCGACTGACACCCTGACCGACGGTGGAGATCCAGGGACCGACTGACCCTGGACGACCTGACAGACGGAAACCTGGGCCCGACTGACAAATGTACTGACCGATGGACGAGATCCAGGGACCCACCGATAACCTGGACGACCTGACGGACGGAAACCTGGGACCGACTGGCACCTGGACTGACTAACAAACAAGATCCAGGGACCGACCGACACCTTGACGACCTGAAGGACGGAAACTTGGGACCGACTGACACCTGGATTACTGACGGACGGAAGCCTGGGGATGACCGACACCTGGACGACCTGACAGACGGAAACCTGGGACCGACTGGCACCTGGATTACTGACCGACAGACGATATCCAGGGACCGACTGACACCTGGACGACCTGACAGGAGGAAACCTGGGATTGACTGGTACCTGGACTGACCGACGGACGAGATCCTGGGACCGACCGACACCTGGACGACCTGACAGACGGAAACCTGGGACCGACTGGCACCTGGACTGACCGACGGACGAGATCCTGGGACCGACCGACACCTGGACTGACCAACGGACGGAAGCCTGGGACCGACTGACACCTGGACTGACTAACAAACGAGATCCAGGGACCGACCGACACCTGGACGACCTGACAGGAGAAATCCTGGGATTGACTGACACCTGGACTGACCAACGGACGGAAGCCTGGGACCGACCGACACCTGGACGACCTGAAGGACGGAAACCTGGGACCGACTGACACCTGGAATACTGACGGACGGAAACCTGGGACCGACTGACACCTTGAATACTGACGGACGGAAACCTGGGACCGACTGACACCTGGACTGACTAACAGACGAGATCCAGGGACCGACTGATCGACGGACGAGATCCTGGGACCGACCGACACCTGGACGACCTGACAGACGGAAACCTGGGGCCGACTGGCACCTGGATTACTGACTGACGGAAACTTGGGACCGACCGACACCTGAAGGACGGAAACCTGGGACCGACTGACACCTGGGCTTACTGACGGACGGAAGCCTGGGACCGACTGACACTTGACTGACACTTGGACGACCTGACAGAGGGAAACCTGGGACCGACTGACACCTGGACTGACCGACGGACGGAAGCTTGGGGACCGACTGACACCTGGACTGACCGACGGACGGAAGCCTGTCAGGACTGACACCTGGACTAACCGACGGACGAGATCCAGGGACGGATCAACAACACCTGGCTGCCAATTGACACCTGAACTGACAGACAGACGAGATCCAGGGACAGACCAACACCTAGACCAGCCTACGGACCAAAGCTTGGGACTTATTGACACCAGCTGGACTGATAAAAACATAACTCTTTATAGATAGTAATGAATATGCACCGAAGCAAGCCTTACAAAATAGATCCTTGTATTTTTTTCGATGTAGGGCCCAGTTCGGACTAAAGGCCGATCAATTTCTTGAGAAACGGGGCATATAATAATGATATCCTCCACATCGGTTTAAGTTTTTTGAAAGTACTACTATACCGTTACACTCGACTACTTGATTTGGGATGGGAGCTAAACAAGGGTGAATGAAAAGTACATTCCGAAGGAGCCAAGCGTCTGGATTTTATGGAAGAAGTTATGGAAAGTATCTGTTTAAGTATCTGTTTAAAAATTGGCCTCACGGGCTAGCGGGATGTTGGATGTTTGCTCTTGATAGAGAGATAAATTGACAAACTACTTATCATATATACTGGATTATAGAGAATATGAAAACTTTGAACTCCAGCCCCAGACAATTTTTTCAAGTTGTCACGGTCTCAAACCACTCGTTAGCACTCGGCGCAAATTCCGGCTACATTTATTTACTTACTCCATAACGGCATAGTATGGCCTTTTTAGCATATCAGCCCCAGTTCCCTTCACGGCTAAGTCATTCGGTCTAACACAAAAAATTTGTTCATTTGGCACCTCAGTCACAGCATAGGAAAAATAAACAGTCTCTCTGGGGCTGAAATTTCTAATATCCTCGAAATCCCCTGTAATCAACCACTATGAGGCAACCTTCACTCTTAAAATCTTTGCGAAGCCACTGGGTAGGGCCAAGATGTGAAACTGCATAAACATAGGCCTATGCATTAATATTTGTAGGCTTATTAAAGCTAGAATATATGTTGAACCAGCATTCAAAATAACTTCTGTTTTGTTTAGTCATAAACTACATCAGCGCCATTATATTTAAGCTTTGTGTCTTCATCATATTAGTGTACGTCGTTGTCGTTTGAGATGTGTTCATAATCGTACAATTTCGTATCATGAGGCGTCAACATCCATATTACTTAATTGGGTCTTCATCCTGCCGTCAGGTGCATTTACGTAAATTTCAGCTTTGTAACATCCTAAGCTGTTTGTCGGCCATCATTAAAAGGATGGAGCGCATCGTCGTGAAAACGATCTTCTTTTTCATCAAAATACTGGATATTATCACAAAACTGATGTTCATAATCGAAATATTACAAATTACTGTATACTGTTATAATCATAACTCATCGACATTTGTCCTTTTTGGCGTTTTATACTTTTCGTCACTGTTGGTGTTTACAATCAACGCAAGTGATAGCAGGATAAATTAGTCAATCTCCAAAGTGTTTGTTTTCTTCATCCGACTAAACGTCCTTTTACATTTAACACCTGTGTATACTCTTTTTTCAAGGCGCCGCCATTTTACTGGAAGTCCCAAACCTGTTCAAACAATTTTGCCAAGAAAGCATGAACTAAGGTGTTGTCATGTGTTTCGACTTCAAAGTAAGACTACATAGTCTATATGTACAGGCCCGTAAACAGGGGGGAGGGGGATTCGAGTGGTTCGCCTTTTTTAAACGAAAGACGCCTTGATGTCGAACGATCGACCTTGTGAACTAGGGGTGGTCATCCTCACTTACCGTATGGACCCCCCCCCCCTCGCAACACAGACACTGCAGATTGTTAGAAATGAAAACGATTGTATATTAGTAATATGTAGCCTAGATAACATAATAAGTTATTACTCCACTATTCCATTATGTCAGTTTTTCCCTCCCTCCCCCTCGCCATCTTATTTTTCTGTTTTTCCTTGATGTACAAAACTAGGTTATGTGTACATTTGGTCTCTTTAGCAGCCCTATTGTCTTCAGATGGTCACTAAGGGTTTATGTTTCTTGCTGTTTTAGACCACTAGGTGATTATAAGGGGCAAGGGTGGCCTCCGGTGAACCGGTTAATGTTCTTTTCCACTTTATTTGGCTCTCCACGCATGCTAGACCGCATAACACTATTTGTGTTTTAGCGTGCAGTTCTGGCAATCTAGAGCACTTCGGATGCCAAATTTTCTAACATATTGGTTACTCAAGCATGATAGAAGAGAAATTGTGGAGACAAAAGTTGTGTTTAAGAGTGCGAGTTGCTGTAATTAATGGCTATGTAAAATGCTCAATTAATCCCATGTTTGCGACCTTCGTATGATAGACGAAAGCTGCAGTGACACTTCTTTGCTTTAGAGTAAGTTCTGTCTAGAACGTGTCCGATATTTTGACCTTTGCCCAAAACATGATGGTTGAGGCAGAGGTCAGGTAGGAGAGGGCTAAGGTCTTCGAGTATCCAAGTCACGCACGGTGTGACAGTGTGTGTAACACCCTATGGCGGTAGGTCACCCAAAGTTTACCTGTATTTGCCTTCAAAGGAGGACCGTTTTTCAATAGGATCCAAAAATTGTAAAGTTTTCCTACCTGTTTTCATACTTTGGTTAAACCTTACAGTAGGCTTACAAGACTCGCCCTTTCCACTGTTAAAGGTATTCTGTAAATTTACATATTGCTTATGGCAACAATATTTCCAATCAAATTATGTTTGTGGGTGAGTGGTTGCATTGAGCTGAAAAATAAATCCCCTCATGCTGCCCAATAGGAATTATTGTTGAGACAACTGCCTTCCAGGTATGCCACTTAGGAGAAGCCTTCACATTAGATTATCAAAGGTACACCTACGGCAGCGGATCCTGAGCTAGCCCGGGAAAATTTGGAAAAAGAAGCCCTTGAATGCGGATCAGTGGGTTTAGGGTGCTTTAAAATTATTATTACGACATATGTATTTCCTGCAGTTCCTTCAGCAATAAATGAAAACGGGTGACTAACGCCCGCTGAGACCATCTCTGGTGCACGCACGAAGTGACCAGAAAATTCTAGTATTGAGTATCTCTCAAAATTTAGTGCAACTTCTTATACTCTTTTTAGAGGTATCACCACTTTGTGATCCCTGGTGTGGTGCTTGGCTGCGCCTCGTAGAGAATTCAGGAGAGCACAGTTTCCCCTTGCAAATGTGAAGTCACCAGTATTTAAAACAAACGGACATTAACCAGGGAGTGAAGCTATTTAATTATCCTCATATTTGTTGGATACGCGTTGAAAAAGGCAACGTAAATCGCAGCTTTAAAGTTTTCGAACATAACATCTGACTAAAAGATGTCACGTGGGACGTGAAGTCTCATAGCTGTTGAAAATAAATGTTGAAACGTTGGCTGTTGATTACATCTCCCAATAAGGCAGTTTTGCAGTTTTGAAAATATTTTGTGCATTTTAAGCTGCATGTTTGACTAATAATAGGACAGTAGGTCCTCGTGTTGATATCGAGAAATGCGTGAACGATGTATTTTTGTATAATTTTTGTCATACCCAAAACCTCATTTGGGGACACACGGGAGGGTACAGCCAACTTTTTTTTGGGGGGGGGGGGTACATGCCCTCTTCTCCCTTGGCGACACCACTTAGCGGAAAGCCAATTAGGGTTGAAACCAAATGTTACTCCCGAAGGAGTTCTGTTCCCCAAAGAAGCTAAGTCACCGAGGGGACAACAAACTTAACTGACCAACCCCTCGTCCTTCAGCCCTGGTTTGCCATGCGTGGTCCCGTTCTAGACTGGCGAAAAAAAAAAAACAGATACTACACATGATCTCAGCCACAAGGCCGACAAGCGATACCTTTTTCCAAAGTCCTGTCGGATCTTTGACAAGAGCCAAGGGGCGCAACCAACTTAACGTTACTCCCGAATGCGTTCTGCTCCCCAAAGGAGCTACTTCCCCGAAAGGTCAACTAGCTTAACTGACCAACCTCTTGACCCTCAGACCTCTACATCAAGGGTCTATCATGGGTGGTCCCGTTCTTGACTGACTGAAAAGAACAGATACTTCACATGATCATAGCCAAAAGACTGAGAATCCTAGAGCCAGTTCTAGAAGCGGTCAAAACACTGGCAGGTTGCAAATTTGTCATGTTTTCATATAGTCACTTAATCATTGGGAACTTTGTAATTGAAAAGTAAGCATTTCTTGCACAAATCATAAGTCTTTACAAAATAAATACTGCAAAAAATACAAATATATCGGTGGTAACCATTTTGAAAAGGTAAACAATAAGTTTATTACTTCCTGATAAGAGAAACCCAAAAAGACATTGTGCCAAGCACTGGCAATCATTTTTTTTCAGTAAGAAAAATGCTCCGCCCATTAAGGTATAATGTTGCATTACGTCATAAAGCTGTAAATTTACACTCTTTACAGTAAATTTGTGAGACGTTTAATTAGCTCCATGTCAGTGGCGTAACTTTGGTTCACCGTGCCCGGGGGCAAGAGTTGGGGGCCCCCTGATCAAATGACATAGTTATGGTCAAAAGTGTAATCCTATGCCAGCCCCAGGTGGGGAAAGGTTTCAACTTCCAAAAGTCCATTGCAAACAAAGTATCACCGTGGGTACGAGACCAGCCGGGTGCCCCCTAGCCCGGGTGCCCGGAGGTTCGCCCCCAAAGCACATAGGAGTTACGCCACTGTTCCACGTCAAGTGCATAAGCACCTATGGTGATGATTTGGCATCAGTGCCTTAAAATTATCCACCTTAGGCCACATAGGAAATAACTTGAGTCTCATCACTGACATCTGAAAACATCCGTCGCCCGGTCCTTTTTTACTTTTTATTTTTTGTTACAAGTCAATTTTCAGTGTGTTCTTTCTGGGCCCTATTTTATACTATACATCGTGTATCCAGAGTGTTCTTGTCAAGTCGGCCTACAGTAGTCGGTCGCAAGTACGGAAGGAACGTTTGATCGTGGGATTTGGTCGGAGTAATTTGAGGCAATATATTTATGCAAAAACCGTCAGAAACGATGTCAGAGATCAGATTTTCTTTAAAAAAAAGGCACATGGAAACGATTACATAGGCCCTAGAGATTTTATTAATTAATAAAAAATAAAAAAAAAATCCACCCGGCGTCCAAAATCAGCCCGGCCGGTGATGAGAATCAAGTTATTTTTTATGAGGCCTTATAGTTTGCTTTTCTGTTTCTAAATGTGTACACTTGAAAACATCAGTTGTGTGATGTTTATAACTAAAACAGATGTTATTCATAATAAATGTATAAATTCACATAATTTTGAAATAAGGATATAATTTGCCAAAATTCTTTTATACACTGAAACTTGGGGGAACAATATGTTTCAAAGATTGAGAATTTTCGGGTTTTTTGTTTGTTTTTGTTTTGTGGAAAACCGACCCTTTATTTAGTTGAAAAAACAACTAAATGTCTGTAAAAAAGGCCGTACATTACTGTAAAAACAGTAAAACATAAAAATGTAAAAATGTCAATAACTATACAGATATTTTTAAAAATTTGTTTAAAAAACTGAATAAATAGTTTCTCAAATAAACAGAAAATACACGTTAAACAATACTTCTGTATTGAAGCAATACAAATTGTCTGTAAAAATATAACAAATTTCTGTTTAAAGAATATACTGAAAAATTATTTTCAAAAACTCTGTAAACTGACTTATATTTTTAACAATAGAAAGTTACCAGCAATCACCCTGTTTCCTGTATACTTGTCTTGCGCCTACGGTAAACAAGTTGGGATGTGGCCATTCGTCGTTTAGACGGAGTGGATACAATGCAGTGTACGTCATTACCGATAGTGGTCAGCTGCCTTAGGAGCTAATCTGCTTCTGCTACTAATGTGCAGATATTTTCATATCAGAGGTAACAAAAATTTTTCCAATGATTCTTTAAACTATCATTTTTTGCGCTAACAACGTCATTTCTTTGCACATAACAATAACGCCTAAAACGAATTTGCTGTATTCAACAGATGAAACGCTTTCAAATCGGTCGAATTGTTTTGGGAGACATGACTTCAGAAGAACACAACATGGTACCTTTGGGAAGGTATTACTCATGAAGATTTACTCTCTAAATGTAAAAGAGTAACTACAGTGACCACTCTTTAAAAGAGTGGAATTTGGTTGAGATTCCACTCTGTTTGGGGTGGTTATTAACTCTTATTGAGTGAGAATTTCACTCTTTTACATTTAGAGAGTAAATCTTTAGAAGATGACCGCCCCTAATTGGGAATCGCCTTCTTTGGTAGACATATTTTGTTTAGAAATTAAAAAGATTCTGATTGCCGTCTGCAATCAAGTTTTTTGATTGTTAAAAAGACTTTAATGCAAAATTTCCTGCTCTCCTTAGGCGCTTTCGTCACGGTGAACTCGCTGTAGCTGATTGAATAAGGGCAATCAAATTTTTTCATTGTTAAAATGACTTTAATGCAAAATTTTCTGCTCTCCTTAGGCGCTTTCGTAACGGTGACCTCTCTGTCTCCCTTACTCCGCTAAACTACTTTACATCTTCAACCTCCAGGCGAAAGCCATCAAGAGGGCATCATGTTCCAATTTAATATCAAGAAAAACGTACCATCGGATGTACTGGTACTAAAATTTTTTCGTTTTAATTTCTTAAAAAAAAAAAACTTTTCTTCCGCGCGCTGTGCACGCACCAGTAGTGAACAAATATAGTCTGAAACATACTTATGAATCCTAGACTCATTTGGGTATTCAATTCTTACTTAGTCAACCTCTCTCATTTCCCTTACAAAGCTGCCTCTGAATTCTCGTTGCTCCTGCAGTCATTCTTGTGTCCCTATTAAAGCAACCCAGAGCTTCGTGGATCTAAGTTCTCCCCAGTCTCCCCAGCGGAACCCCAAGAATTAGGTATTGCCCATGTGACCCACCAAAGGACCCATGAACCCCATGCCTTCTGAAGAGGGCTCATTGCGGGGCTATAAAAAGGGATACTTACTTACGATCATTTAGCCTATGGAGATTTTCTATCAGGGTCTACCCTAAAGTGTAAATTTCCAAATTATGAGATCTCAAAATAAGCCCACGTAGAGATGAAATTTACATGGCACTGAAAGTGCCATTGGCAATGCATGAAAGGCATTCAGATAAAAGTGTACAGTTCTCGTTTTGCTATTCGTCAATGAATGATGTCGCTGCGCTAAATGCCATGACTTTCCGTTTTTGCAATTCTCCTCACCACTGGTAATGGGAAAACATGATTTCTTCGTATGTTGCAGAGAGTGAAATATCTGAATAGGCCCGAATTTCCAAGATTATCTGTTCAATTCCAGATTAAAAAGGAAAGTGTACGTACCCCCCAGATTGGAGTGTAGGCCTACCCCGCCATCCTAGTTCAGGAATGGCTCCTATCAAGCCTGTGATAATATTTTTTAATCTATTTGTTAAATTCATGCAGAATAACTTCTTGCATTGGTTTACCTTCAATACTCAATGCTTTAATACAGAAACATAGGGAAGAATCCTTGTAACATATAACATAACGTAACAGGTTCAGTTGAAGGGCAAAGGAGGGCTAAGGCCCCTTAAGATGCCCTGAAGTCCATAAACCCTTAACTGAAAAGCAACAAGCAAACAACAGAAAATGAGCCCAGTACAATTAGATTCTACCGCAGTTATGGAAGAACTTGTCAATGTACAGATGTGGAGTAAACCCACTCAAGCAGACCGTATTCCACTCGTTGACAACTCCATGGGCGTAAATCCCCGGGGGATGGGGGGATATATCCCCCAACATTTGACTAGGGGGATGGCCCATGTAATCATCCCCCCAATGTTTCAGTCTACAGATACGTTTATGATGGAAAGTATATTTTATTCTTCATTTTCGTAAGAAATTTTTTCAATCTCGCTTCACTTTCTATCACAAATGTTTCTCAACCTATCAGAATTTTAGGAAATCGTTGGCATTCTAAATTTTCGCGCGCTCCGCGCGCTTCCATCCTTACGTCAGTGTCACTCATATTATCTATATCTTCCGATAGCACCTTTCGAAGAAGCACAGCAGCAAAAAGTTGAAAGTTTACGAATTGATAGGTAAAAGACTGGCTTATGGCAGTGACATGTAGGTATGTTGGGCAATTGAAAGTGTCTCGATGTAGAGTCTAAATGCAGTTATGTAATGGAAATATTATTCGTCACTGATTACACTCCATGTCATGACCATTATTAAGGTAATAATACACGAAACTGTTCTGATCACAGCACTTTCCGAAGAACAAAGATACATCTCCAAACATCTGTGGGGACCTCGCATCAATATGGGATCTTTCAATCTAATATGTAGAATGATGTAGAAGGTTGAAAGTACTTATCTGCCTTATACATTTTTCAAATTTTTTACCAGAGCTTCGCCAGTTCGCCCTGAGCCATTATCGTTATAGATGGTGATTGTTAATAGTAATACACTTATGACGAAAACATCACTCTGTAACGCTCTTATTAGTCCTTCACCCCTTTTGCTACGCATATCAGGGAGGTCTAATATCACCTCCCTGCACCTATAGACGAATCCGATCAGCGCTTGTGTTTAGTGACTGTAGGCAGCCATTAATGGGGTCCACCAGCCTTAAATCGTCTTCATTTATTTTCTACATGAATTTCAAACCCACATATTCAGTGAAATTGAACGAATCAAGATACAATTTAATGTCCAACCATCCATCATACAGGTAAGCAAGGAAATTGAAAGATTAAAGGTGATAGACCTCAGGTATGGCCGACTGAAATCAGACCATCACTTGCTCTCCGGATTCGTCTATACTCTTCCTCCCTCTCATTTTCCATTGCTGGCAGCTGTTTGTCCGGATTTTAGTTCAAAAGTAGTAAAAATACGATAGTTGTAAAGTGTTCGGCGTCGTATCTCTATATTATCATTTGGATGTCAGGTAGTATACGCATTATACCATCCCCCCCTCCCCAATTAATATGATTGATGCAGAGCTTCCAGGAGGTCCTATTCAAGTATCTGTTAGCCTTATAGATGCCCTTCATAATGCACAATGAAGGAAAGGACATATTTCGTAATAACTCAAGAATGTTTCTGTGGACTCAACACACATATTTTTGTGTAAAAACTTTCCCGAAATAGAAGGCAGTAAAATAGACAGAAGGGAGGGGACTTCAGGAGATTTGTTGACAATGTATCTGTCTCTTAATAGACAACATATTCTCCTCTTTTACCTTACCAAACATTAGCATTCACTAAATTATGGACATTTTCCGGCCATAAATGATCAGTTCCAAAAACATCCCAAAGATAGCACCATTTTGTATCTAAAAGACCAAAAATTAATAAAAATATTCTTAAAGGGGAGGGGGGGAGAGCCCTTCCCCAGTACGACACCTTTATGTAGTGACAAACGAAAGATCAAAACTGCTGCATGCAAATGCAGGAACGCATGAAAAATAAAGTTGTAATTTACGCAGACTTGGGAGGAACTGAGGTATTATTACGACATCATCTATGGTGCCCCAATCACAAAAACTTGGCGACGCCACTGATCTCAAGCCAACTTGCTGTTCTTGTAATGATCTCCGAATTCAAAATCCAGTTGTCTGGGATGACCCTATATGTTGATCCCTGCTTTTAAGCTTAACAGGACATTATTGCTCTCATTGTACAATTTCAATCCAGTGCAGCTTATCAACGAGTTTTGTGCTCAAAATAACATTTCCTAAATGTATGAATATACCAATAGCCTACCAAAGAACAGTACCACTGAAATTAACCCCTTAAACTGTGAAAACAGTCTTCCTGGCACTTCTGAGACATTAAAACCCAGGCGCTTCCGGGGGCTTCTCCCCCTGGACCCCCACCGGTGCTGTGCCCCTGAACCCCACCAGGGGCCCTAAGGCGAGCCCCTGGACCCCACCTATCGTGGGCTCGCGCTTCGCGCTCGCCGTGCACCCTTTGCGTGCACATTTTCCACATTTGTTATAGTTCACCCCATCTCCCCAAAGTTGAAAAGAAATCTACGCCCCTGGACAACTCTGTGAGAGAAATTGAACTTCCTAATGCCAAGCTTTGCAAAACACTACTTTACTAGCTTCTTACAATGGCCTCGAACCCGAGAATTACTTTGAACCTTTAAATAACTACAAGATAACAGAGGATTCCTTTCAGACAGAAATTTGTACACCTTGAGCATGACCCCCCCCCCCCCGCAATCCTTCTCAACTCGGAGGGTGGTAAGCCCAAGATGTTTAAGTCTAACATGATAAGGTAGATGCCTAAGGCGAGTAGCTCTCCTCTGAACTTGCTCTAAAAGAAACTTTTCCTTTTCGTAGAAGGGACTCCAAGCCTTGTGACCGAACTGATATGAAAGGAGATCTGTAAGATTTAGCATACTTTTGAAAATAAATTCGGGTGACGGCTTCTCATAATTTAAGATATTCGTTCTTGTAAATTCCCAAGATCTTGGGAAAATTCCCAAGCATAGTACAGCCAATAATTATCATGCATATGATGCAGTGTTTCCACTCTTCCCGAAATTACCCGAAATTCGGGAAATTTGGGTGCTCACCGGGAAATTTTCGGGAAGTGGGATTATTTCGAGAAATTTCGGGAAATCTGGAAATGGAATGTAGCGTATAGAAATGACGTTTTTCTTGACAGCTTGAAATCCTGGATCAGCCATTAAAGTTAGCATTAAACAAGCGTTATTGAAAATTTCAGGAAAAACCAAACCGATTTCAGGAAATTTTAGATTTCACTTCAGGAAAAATGAATTTAGAGTATGGAAACCCTAATGTGATGGGAGCTACAGCACGCAGAATTCGTACATAGTACAGCAACGTGCATGTGTGTCGTATAGTATCGAGGTTTTCAGTGCAGTCTACCCATTCAAGTTTCAACCATGAATATACGACGAGCTAGCGTAAACTTCTGTTTCTTTGGCTAATAATTTGTGTCTTACAACACAAAGATATGAGTACACTGTGTGGTCACTTATGCCACGAGCATGTTGCTTAGGCCTAGGCTAGGCCTCACTTCCAACTCAGCCATGTCGATCTAGCCTAGGCTAGGCCTAACAGTTACGTACTAACCTAGCATAGGCCTAAGGTTAGGTTAGGGCAATACTAACAGTTACTAGGCCTAGGCCTACTAGTACTAGGCATGGCCTAGGCCTAGGCCTACAGTAGTTAGGTCTCATGTAGGCAAGGCTACAGGCGTTCTCAGCATTACATATAAAAGATACACTCAACTTAGCCCAGGCCTAGGCTATATAAATAGGCTACTCCAGATTGGAAAGCTTGCGGTGGTGCGCGGGGGATATTAATAGGCCTAATGGCCAAGAGAATTGCGCGGCCGATACTATCTAAGCGGAGCACTACCATGAGTTGGTATGGAACATAGCAAGAAAATTTTAAGCCAAAACTACCTCCTACATTGCAGGAAATTGCCTTTCCCAGCCAACTTGCTTAGTTCCTGCCAACAAGTTGGCACGGTTGCAGTTGTCAGTTGTTAAATAGCGCGGCTGGCAACTTTGAAATTCATATTTTTGCGCAGGGGATAAATCCCCTGCGCAGGGCAAACTTTCCAATCTGGTAAATACTAACAAGGTAGGATACATCTCAGTACAACTGCAGAACCCGTCTGGAAAACATGTAACGTTAGGCTAGGCCTAGGCCTATGTTACGCCGTAAATCTTTGGCGTGCAGTAAAGACCTTATACGCCGATTTGATGGCGAGATTTTCTTGTCTTTTACATACACACTGTACTTAAAACACAGTAGGCCCACAACAATTTGGCGTGGAGTAAAAGTTGAGAAAACAGTAGACTGGCGTAAAAATTTGGTGTAGCAGATACGAACTTTCCAGACTGGCTGCAGAATACAATTACAAAGTCTCTCAAAGACATTACCACTGAGACTCCAGAGGCACAGTCTCAGTCACCGTGACTGAGCCTCCAAACTCACTGGACATAACGAAAGTAAGCCTAGAGGCCTAACAAGTGCTAAGCCTAATGTTAAGCCTAAGGCCCAGGGAATGAAAGTCATAGAATACCGTCCACCACCCGCATGCGCTGAACCATGCCACCGAAAATTTTCATTGTTTGAAAAAAAAATCATTAGGCCAAGTAGGCCTAAAATAAATAAAATAAATAGGCTAACATGTTTCCCATCCCCACCCTCATCCCTTTTTGTTTTAATTTTTGAACAGCAGAAATCACGTTTCATTTCAGCACCTTTGGGGCTTTTCCACAAATTGCGGAGCTAGCCTATTCCTTATTGATAGATAAAAAGGAACAACTGAACACCGCGACAAGTCTGTTTTTACGGAAACTTCACGAGGCAGTGCTCGAATGTGATGTGATAACTACAAGACTACTGTATACTTCGTATAGTACAGTACAAAGTACCATTGGGTCGATGATCATGCACCTTATTTTTCATGCAGAACAGATAAGCAGACAAGAATTTGAACTATCTGTCCTGCAGAAAAAAAAGATACGGTGCACACCGACGAATAGTGACCGTGTATACATACACTAACTTTCGTACAATGCAATTTCTGAATTTCTGAATTTTCAAGTTTACTTTGTTAAATGTACTCACTTACAGTTGTGCATGCAACTTTTTTGTCTTCTTCTTCAGGCAGTTCGACACGTGCGTAAAAAAAAGGGGCCTGATCCTCCTTTTCTGAAAAATTCCGGACAGTAGGGCTGTGACCGTGTAGCAAAATAATTAAACGTTTAGCCGCAAAAATTGACCATCTTTTAACGATAAATCGCGATTACCTTATCACAACAGAAAGACTTAGTGTGTGTTGATTGACGTGATAAATAGGCCTATTCAGAATGAATTGTTTATACCCTTGAACAAACATGATTCCTGTAAGGTTTGTTTGTAGTCGAACAGTAATCACAACATGATGACATAGGCCTACTACATACTACGTAGGGGCCATTATTATGCACTCTTCATTTGCAGAGTATTCAGATGCATAGAAAACAGACAAAAAACAGGTTTTGCGATTAATCGCTTCGTAGCTTGTACTTAAACGTTTTTTTTTTATTTGGCCATATTTGAAAACAAAATCTACCAAAATGTTTTACTTTGGAGTTTCATCAGAATTCCCAACTAAAACACTTAAAACGCTTTTTGAAAATAAAAACTTCACCTGTTGTCATGGTATTCGCCTCATAAATACACAGCTCAAAATCATTATCAGCCGTGTACATCAGTACTGTGAATGTAATAGGGCTGCCACAATATTCATTTTTCATTTATCAATATCGCCAACATTTTCACGACGATATCGCAGTATGGAGTACCTATAAACACTGTAGCCTTTACATTTGCGATGACCATGCTAATGTTCGCCCTATCTATATCAAGGACGTACATGTACCCTATAGTACATTGAACAGACCCAACAGAATTCCATACAGTGATTTAGGCAGCCAGCCGTCCAGCCGTCCTTTGCACTTCCGGTTTCCCAAAATGACGGCCTATATTTTCGTACACGGCTTTCAAAATGTACATGAAGCCGTGCACCAATTCTCCCAAGCATCCAGTATCCATATTAAGACTGTTTGAAATAAGCGTCCGAGACGACCATTTCTCCAACCAGAAGACCTTTTCATCTTCCCTACAGTAGTTTTCAGCAGGACTACTAGCGTGATTTTGTTCAAATCACAATTCTAGTAACATGCATACACATCTCTTTTTGTACATCAGAATTCTGATAGCAGCACATATTGAGTCAATGCAGTAATGCGTTGACTTTAACTATGTTCGATGTACTTGCCATACGAAAGTCCTGTCAACTGAATTGTGTGGTTAGTGCTATTGCTCACAACGTAACTGCCGTGTTGCATGTTATGCTGCGAGCACTTGATACCATACATTTACAATGTAGTCTGTCCGTAGGATTAGACTGTTCTCACACAAACATGACACTAGCTTAGGTTCGATATATCTCCATATATACTGTAAATACGTTAGGATAGCGTATGAGCTAGTGTGGGTGTTTGTGGATAATAAAGGATCGTGCAAGAAAAGTACTGAAGTAAAGGTTCCGAAAATATTACGAGGGGCTTAGTTAGAGTGATTTACACATACCTCATAATTAATTTATGAAATGTTTGTCACTCTTGAAAATTTTGGATGCGTTGAAGATTTGACATCAAAGATTTCTACCCTCAGACTGTGGCACTGCATATTTAGTGTGTACTACAGTAGAAATGAAACTTGTAAGGACCTAAAGAGTGATCATAGGCTGGAATGTTTGGACAACAATCTCCGGATATTAGAAGCATACGAAATTGCTCATTATCATGGATGATAAAAGTTGCTGAATTTTTTTCATTTTTCGTAGATGTATCAAGTTTATTTGGTGAATGCTTAAGCATGTATGCTGCATAGGGAACCACATCACAGTAGTTCTGTTTGACTTTGAAGACAGTGCTGTGTTTTCTGTAGGTCTACAGACTACGGCTATTGGAACTACAGTCTAGCAGACGGTGCCATTGTTTAGAATCAGTAACACTGCAAGTCAAGATTTAGTTTTACAGTTACAGTAAGGTTATAAGTTAAAGCTAAAGGCTGAGGATTAATACTTGGCTACAATTAGGCCTATGGCTAGGCAAAACTGAGGGAAGGGTACGTGAGGTTGGATACTTTTGGTTTGTAAGTTTGTAGCATAGACAATACCTCACACCATTTCTAATTTTCCAAATATTTCACATGGTTGGAATGCCCCCCCCCCCAAAACAAAATGCAGCTAGCCCTAATCCTGATGTCCTGTTCTAGTAAACATCAGCCTCGGAGTCGGAAGACTAATATTTTAGCGGAAGACCAGAAGGGGGCAGAAATTGTATTGTCAAACTCATATTTCAGGTCCAAGAAGTCTCAAAAATAGGCTGAAAGAGTTTGTATTTTACCCTCAGAAACCTCTAAAATGCAAAATTCTAAACTTGCCCCCTTAACCCCCACAAGGGCCCCCTTGAATTCCTGCCAAGGAAGGTGATTGCTTCGCGATCGTGATAATGCCTTCTGCATCATATTGGGCCAGTATGTTAGCACACCTACTATTCTCAATTGGGCACCCACAACTGAAATTTCTACCTCAGAGCCTGTTTCCATAAGGTCAAAGTTTCATTAACAATCCATTTATTTCAAGACCTTTTGCAAAAGTAATAAAACTGAAACACATAAATCTGCCTGCACATGAATAGCGTTAACAAACAAAGAAACAGCTTAGCTACCTACCCAACTAACTAGGGCTGTCAGTTTTTTTTAATCTCCATAATGTTTGAACGGTCAGAAAAAACGTTCCTTTACCGTTTAAACGGTGTCCATATTTGGAATCAACAGTGTAGTGTATTACTGACTCTATTAACTGTGCAAAGATATTCGCAATATGCACAAGCTTTTTTGAAACCTGTACCTGGAGATCTGGCGATCATTTCACCGCCTCGTTTAATTCACCCAAGACCAATACATTTGGCCAGTGAAACAGTCACGATGAAAGCACAGCAAAGTCAGAGTGTGTATAGGTCCGTAACTGCATGCAAACACTATGACATTAGGCTATATGCAGTGGCGCACCTGCAGTTCAAAAGTTGACGTACAATGCAAAAACATTGGGCATGGTACGGAAAATTAAAGCATTTTTTGATTGCTGCTTGTTCACTAAATTTCTAGTTGTTACATCGTAGTTTGCAGTAGTTTAGGGCGGATGCTTTGCTTTTATTTAAAATACTGTATGAATGTTAATTTGTGTTAAATTAGAGTGTGCCTTGAACTATCTGATTTCCGCAACAAAGATGTCTGAAACGTAGCCCCGATGAGCTGTGCACAAAAGTTGTCAACCCCGATCGTAGTTGCTCCATTGATTTGCGCACAGCCAGCATGCACCGAACAGATATTTACGTATGCATATATGCCTATAGTGCGTGTAGTGCTATATGAAACACTCAAAACAAACACGTGTAATCCTACACACTCTGTTTATGTATAGGTAAAGCACGGTAGGATGTCCAAGTGCATGCATTGAAATGATTGAATATTGCAGACTTCGAAGTATTTATTTATGTATTACCATTCATTCTGTGAGAGATGTGGGCTACGGTTACGGTTTAAACTGAGAAACTGAATCAATACGTACAGCCATATCGTTTAGTAATAAGTAGATTTGGGTAACTGCTAGGAACGGGATAACAAAGGCATCGCACATTGTCTGAACTTGAGAAGCAGAAATTAGAGGAACGAGAGTCCACGGAGGTTTACTCATTTATTTGATTCTAATGCGATATCGATTGTGAAAAAACTTACAGGTAAGTCGATATCGTCAGGGCAAAAGTATATCCACGATATCGGGATATCGTGGTTATCGCGGCAGCCCTAGAATGTAACTTTGATTTTGAATTATGTTTGTACCACAACGTAGACTTGTAGTCAGTCGTTTTGCTTACAGTAGATATTGACCAGTGTTGCAAAATAATCAATAATGCAAAAAAGCCTCATGTGTTTTCTAAAATCACCTAGACGATATTCTGTGAATTTCCCTTGGCCTAATGTAAGTAACAGTACCATCATGTTGGACCACTGCGACTACGACTGCGCCTCCACCCCAGATTGGAGGCTCAGTGGACTTGGGCTGAACGCAAAACTCACATTGAGTTGTCCTCCAACTAACACAACCATCATGTACTGTACTGTACCATCCACTGCGACTAGGACTGTGCCTCTAAATTGGAGGCTACTGGATTGCATAGTTTGTGAGTTGCCCTGAACCTCGTCCGCACGCATTTTCAATTTATTTACCAATTTTACAATGAATCTGTGCACAGTTAATTGGTTCAATCATCTGCGTGTGGGGAAATCCCGACACTGGAGTCTCACTGAAAAAAACAATTCAGAAAGAACCAAATAATCACCATCTTTCGTAGGAGATGATGCCCCCTGGACCCCCAGCGAGGTTTCATCCTTGGCCCAGCAGGGCCCTTAAGCGGGCCCCTGCACCCTACACCTGGGTGCAAAGTGTTCATCGGCGTGCAATTTGGAACTTAACAATTAAATTCTGCACGCAATTAACAAACTATGCAATCTGGGGAGGCTCAGTGGACTTGGACTATCTTCCCCTAACAATGGACAGTACAGTACAGTACAGTACTTACTCCACAAAGGCTATAGGCTATCTCTTGTAAGGTTATGGACTTCACTTCAGATTGGAGTCTCAGTGGACTTGGGCTGAATGCAACTCACATTGAGTTGTTCTCAAACTTCATGTACCATCCACTGCGACTACGACTGTGACTCCAAATTGGAGGCTCAATGGACTTGGACTACAGTATCTTCCCCTAACAATGGACAGTGCAGTGCTTACTATACATATAGGCTAGCTCTTGTAAGGTTATGGACTTGAAAGGAAAGAGGAACTGAGAGATTGTGTGCATATGTCACTCCATGATTTTTAAAGGTTCCTTTTTCAGAGGGGTGTTAGCCTGCTCCCACTTTTCTTGCAAGCAACTGCGTCAATCGCTATTCATAGCACAAACTGCCACAAACGTGCGTTTATCTGTGTTGGCCTAATGTATATCATGGTGATTGTATGTTCATAAGGATGCACTCCTTCAAAAGGAAGAAAAAGAAGATATCTGCAAAGACTTGCAAAGAGGATACCATGCATTAGGCGTTTTAGGATAGAAATTTGTATCCATAGACCTGTTTCCAAACAGCAGTTACACAGGATTGTGGGATAGTGTTTTGGTGTGCGTTGTTTTTTGCCACAGTACCATGGCACAGAAAAACACGATGTGTACCAAAACTCCATCCCACAATTCTTTGTAATTGCTATTTGGAAAAGGGTCTTTAGATAGCTACGCAGGTAGTAGCTGTGGACGCGGTTGCTTGCATGAGAAGTGCCCCACATCATTAGTTATGTATATGTAGGCTTTTATGGTTAACAATCATTTTGCCCCACTACCAGTTCACCCCCAGATAGCCAGTTGTGGTGACTAGTTATCCCCCAGACACCTACAGTACCACTACAGTATGCCCCCAGGTGCTGACCAATTTGCCATCTTGTATGTTACCACAAGACTCTTGAGGTGTTTTGATTAGACCTGTGTCCAAAATGCATTGAAGATTGGTTTAGAGGCTCAAATTGATATTCCTTTCTTCTATGCAAGATGTATAGGCTCACAATTGATTCTGGGTGACAGTGTATGTTAGAAAACTTCATTTTATAGACCTGTGCTAACACAGCTGCAAAGGTTCCTTTGTTGTTGTGCTTGTCTATACTTAGCCACCATAATAAAAACTCTTTCATACTATGTAGTCGGGTAGATTTGTGACAAAATATACCTTAACCCCCCAAAAATTCCTACAAGTGAGATTTCAATGGTTTTTGGTAGATTTTGGTGTGGGGAACAACATATCAAAAATCCACCAAAATCGGTTAACGAGATATTTATTTAAATGGGTCATTCCAAAATGGTCATTTTTACGTCATTGTAACGGTAAATGCATCTAAAATAACACTTTTTGATGATGACAGGAAGTTTTGCTGTACTCAAATTTTGTTTGGCATGATGGTATTACGATTAAATTGACCAACAGGACTCCTGTAGACCCGAAGCTTTCATAATTCATCTATGATTTTACACTTAAGTCACAAAAACCACCCAAAACGACTGTTCTTTGCCTACAATAGAATACATGCCAGACAAAAAAGTCTTCTTGGTTTCTTGCACTCAGGTTTCCAGGGGAAGTGTTCTTATTCAAGCATTTTTATAATGTAGTAAGCTAGCAAGTGGCAGAGCACACTAGAGAGAAAACAAAATTGTGGTTTGATCCTTCAATAGGGGGCTACCCGAAGACTTGAAAAGGGAGATGAGTTGCCAGGAGGATATTGAAAGCAAAATTTCTGGCTCCCAAAGCGAGCCAAAAATATTTGTTTTCTTTTGAAAGAATTTGAAAGTCTGGGGTTTTAGGAAAGAAAATCAGAAAAATTGGGAGGGTTAGCTTACAATCTGTTGTACATGAGGGGAAATTCAAGTAAATCTTCGGGGAGAGAGGGGCTGGACGTCTTCGGGGATTACATTTTTCGTACCTATAAAGGCTCCCTGACGAAATTGGGAAAGTTCCTCGGGGTCAGCCTTCCCCGATGGGGACCATTCGCCCTTCTCCCATCTGCCTCCTGTTTGTCCGTGTCTGTTTTCAAGAACGTTACAATCAGAACTACTTCTCATGTAATGAGAAGTAGTTCTCAATTAGCAGTGAAAACATACACAATGCAGTCACATTTAATAATTAAGCTCTATAATTGCAGTACCTGCCATCTAGAGCTTTCTAAGATTAATGGTTGCACCATGCACTCTCAAGTTTTGACATTTTCTAATGGTAGGCTACTATTTTGGACTTTTTTAGAGAAACATCTTCAAACTGAAAATTATTTGGGGCTTTAGTTCCCCTCCCGAGCGGCCCTGAATTAAGCTGGTGATTATACGGTATTTTTCTTAGAGTAGTGAAATATTTGAGTGTGCCATCTCAACACCTACACTATATGTGCAATTGCCATTGGTAGATTCGCTCTTAGCTCCTTTCACACTGTACGATACTGAGGTAGCCTTGCCCCTAGTTGGGTGGATGTGAGACAAAATATACCCACCCAGCCCCCACCCTCCCAATTTATGTAGCAAGGAATTTAATAAGTTTGGCAGCATTGGACATGAAAGCAACACATTGACAGTCAAGTAAACTTCCTGAGTCCCGAATAAATTATTACCAACTGCTGACGAAACCTTGGCAAATTCTATGTCCTTAAGGGCTCACACTTTTTCGTTGAAACCCTTTCCAATTTTATCAAAAGTCTATCAAAATCTGTTCAAGAAAATTGAATCGCTTGCAAAATTGCTGATGTCATGGTGGACATATTAATACGCAGGTCTAGATACAAATTGCACATTTTGCTAGTCACAGGAAATTTGTTCCACTCATGTTCGATCGATAAAATGTTGTTACATTTGAATTTAAAAGTAGTAGTACAGTTGACCTGTGGCTGTCCGAAATCACTTATGACTATACACACTCGTGAAACTTAGGATCAGACCCCCATTGCCTTCCCTACAGAAAATGTGTGAAGTAAACTTGGTCTTCTTACATTTTGGTATTTAGGTGGCAAGGTAAGTAGGATATAACTTTTGGCGGGTAATGCATGATAGGAATAAGTTTTGGTAACTGGACCTGAAAAGTACCGGGTTTTGCTTACGACTCTATTTATTCAGGTTCGTTTTTAAACACAAGAATAGCAGCATTTGAGGACGAACTTAATGCAGTCATATTTACATGGTATGCCACAACTATAACAGCGGCGCTGCCAGGATTTCAAAAGTGTGGGAAAGGGCACTGGTACATTATGTGTACGTCATCCTTACAGCTTATTGTAGACAGACACCTAAGGTGATCTGGTTATGTGACACCAGAGTAAAGCTGTTTTTAGTCGGAGATAGTCATCAACACATTTAATGGGGTTGTACACCTAACGCACGTGGTCAGCAAGCAGAAATGGGGGAAGTATTTTGGCAAATTGCTCCTGTAAACTATTTCTTTGTGCAGGAACGGACTGGGGGAGTAAGTAGTACCCCTCACCCATTCTTAGTGGGCCACTGTAAGCAAGTGACCAAACATTGGCTCATTTAGTAGGGTGAAACTTGCTAAGGTTAAATCAAATCGTGAAGAAGAGCTAGTGAAAACGTTTTACTGAAAATGACACACATATATATATGTCTAGTTTAAGAATATGATGGATGCTCTGTAGTTTGGCGTTTTTGGATTTTTAACCATGAGATAAATAACGAATAAGATTCTATGTATAAGCTATCGTGTTTGCCATCAAACTAGTGCTATTATCATGTAGAATCAAATGGGATGAAAGAGGGCACATCAGTTGCAGGTTCCAAAATTTGATTATCAGGCATTTACTGTCAAATGAGGTCCAAATTCTATAACATGCCCCTGACATACAAGGCTAGCATAACACATGAGTACACTACAGCTACAATCTTTGATATAAACACAGGTCCATGATGTTTATACAACTGGATGATAGCAGAGACATACTTTTCAAGCCCAGGTACTTCAGGGAGTATAGTCCTCAGAAAAGTATGGTGCATTCACTTTCATTATGAAACTAGTAAATCCGAAGTATTTAGTAATTTTGCAGGATGATATCATTTTACAGAAATAAGATGCTTTGCTGAAAATCAAATGTGGAGTGCTTTATTACTACATTAACAGAATTTTGAGTCAAACCTGCAATAATTGACTCAAGTGTGAATGTATGGGTCTTTGAAATTGTTATTTTTCACTTCTAAAAGATGTTTTTCTAAATTTCTGATCGTTCCATGGCCCTGGCCAGACCACATGTCAGAGGGCCTTCATAATATAGCTGCCTATTGCTACTGTAGGTTTATATAGGCCTGTAAGCATGGGGAAGATCATGCACCGTACGTTTTCAGTGATTATTAAGTAGCTGGAGTTCAACATAAGTATCAATATAGGTAGCATAGGTATGTGGGAAGGGAACAAAAAATCAAAATGTCGTAAGATGGATCTTTGGGGGTAAAGTATTACCTTTAAAACATTTCTAACTTCTAATACCATAACTTTGCCTATAACGTTCGCAATTTTGACTTACAATTTCAACATCTTGACGGTTACCTTACAATTTTTACTTTCAAAGTCCAACTTGTAACTTTGATTCTCACTACTTTGATCTAAACTCTCATAAAGTTGACCATTAATGTCATACTTTTACTTTTGGAGTACAGAATAGGACCTAAAATCTCACCCTTACTGTTGTTATCAATCTGACTTGAAAATGTCAAACTTTTGACCTAAATCCTATTGTCTTGATCTTTAATTTCATTATTTTGACCATTAGGGTCCAATGTATTGCCTCTTTATTCCATTATAAGGACTTCTGACCCAATATTTGTTGACTTCAAATTGAAATATCAATCACATATTCACATAATTTGGACGTTTTATTGCCATTTTCATTTCACTAGTTTGACTCACATTTTTTTGTTTGGAAATGTAAAGCCGAAATTTTAGCTTCAAATGCTAGAAAGTGCCTTGACAAGTCATAATTGTGATTTTTAAGTGGACATTTTGCTGATAAAAATGTCACTTTAATAGAATGAAAAGTCCCAATAATGACTCTTAAAATTATCAGTCAAGTAGTCATGAAAATGAGATTTAAGAAACAGTTATGGCTTGAAAAAAATTAATAACACTACGAGTGGACTTAAAGGGATTCAAAGTTAATATTTAGACTAAAACAGTTAAAAATATTAAACTAATATTCAATTATATTGCATTTCAAGTTAGAATACTAAGATCTGAACAAACAGTTTGGTATCTGAGCGTCAAAATGGGATTTCAAAGTCCGAAAAATTGCTATAATTTTTACTTCAATTTTCAAAATACTTGGTTACATAAGTAATAAGTTAACTTTAAAGGTCACGTTCAGGACAGTTTTAGTCGTTTTTGCCCTTCCTATGTCCCTTTGCTGATGACTCAAGGCTTATGAGACTTCACCTTGAAACATTTTAAGGCAACCAGTTTTGGACCTCAGCACATAATAATTAAAGGCATTAAATGATTATGCTTTCTCTCGCTTATAGACCTGGAATAATGTTAAAGTTAGCTAAATTAAGAAGGCCATCCAACAACTAGTAAAGGGCCTAAAAATTCATAAAATTTAAAAAACTTATATTCAGAAGTAAAAAATTACATTTTCAAGTGCCCAGGTTTTCAAAAATGAGATAAGTAATGCCGCTTTGACAACTAATTCTTTTTATTTAGCATTACATCATTCCACATACAAATTTTCAGCCATTAATCTAATTCCTGTGAAAAGATATCAGCTTTCAAAATACCACGAAATGGTGCTTGCACCTTTCTTCCTGAGAAAATGGTATTGCGCAATACCTTTCTGAGGGCTTTAATTTCTGAGCACTCTAAGCTTCAGCCCTAAAAATTTCACAAGGATCATTCAATCCTACTTAAATCGTTTAAAGTGCACAAGTTACACGTCTCTATTCTGCAGTTTTTATAATAAAATCATTATACAAAGGCATTCAAACCTTTAATGGAAAGTTGTCATCGACGTCATTTTGACGTCATCATTGCGTTTTTGCAATGTAACTTGAAAAATTTAGTCCAAGATAGCTATAGAAACATTTTTACGCATAAAATTGTCACTAAAACCTACATTACATACACCTTTTTGACATTAAGTAGGGAAAAAAGGGTTTAAAAAGCTGCCATTTGGGATTTGACCTAATTTCGGCCTTTTCCATAGGTGGATTTTGGTGGATTTTTTCCTGGGTACATTATACACCTCAACTAATGCAAAACTGCATGAAACTCAGTTGTAGGAATTTTTTTAGGGTCAAACCCTATGTCTACCCGACTAATGATATTTGTTGAACATGGACTAGCCTAGCTGTTAGGCCAAGTCAGCCCCAAACCAACTCGACCCCAAAGTAACCCAACCCCAACCATCTCGGCCCCAGGCTGAGTCAGCCCCTGTCCAACTAGGACCCAAGACAAGTCAGCCCAAGACCAACTCAACCCCATGCTAAGTGACAAGGCTACATACATTCATATTTTGTGAGTCCTGTACATATAGTGCATGTGCAATAGGCTTGTGATATGACAGCTGACAACAACACCAGTTGTTTACCAATACCAGCACTACAGATAAGGGGCATGCACCTAAGGCTGTACATTTGACAGTATCAGGCATACTGTAGGTGGCCTTGTTAGGTTCCTTGCTAGTAGTCAGCCAAGATGAGAGCTTGAAGTGATTTGTGTTTATGTTGAATGTTTTAAGAAGCATAAAGTATATATGCTGTGCAGCAAAGATTTGACATCAAGGACAAATTTCCTCCAGAATTTTTTTTTCTGCCAGAAGAAATTGTTTTATGCAATTTTTTCCCTAGAGTGGCCTTGTTATGGAATGTGAATATACAAGTACTATTAAATATTGGTCTAGATTGAGTAGTTGTATACTCCAGCATACAGTAGATGGAAAAAGTTGGGAAGGTGAGAGGCTCCTTCCTGGGAAATTTGGGTATGTGGAGAAAAGTTATAGCAATTGTTGGGAAATTTACTCTTTTTGTACCTTTAAGACAAAGGCAGAAGGGAGGAAATTTTGACCCTCTTCAAGGAAAATAAACTTTTTCCCCCAGCCTAGTTACTTGTATAGCCTGCCTTCTTCATTCCACATTTATGGCTGCATTCATTGTTGAAAGATGGGAGTGTCATCCTCAAGTCACAGTTTTAGAACATGTTCCATTTCGTTTTCATGTCATCATACAGTATTTTTAACTTGCCCTTCCAGTTTTCCAATGCACCCTCGCCTTTCCTAAGGGGTTAGTGGTCCCGAGTCTGCTTCTTACAATTCATACTAGCCCAGTGCAAAACTTACTGTGGTGGCTGCGTGTCTGGCAGCCACCAGCTTACAGTAATTGGACCATGGCATACTGTCCAGAGGCTTGTATACTCGGTGCTCTATGAACACAATTTAAAAATCAAAAGAAAACACCACTTCAGTGGGTGGGAGGGGGGCATATATAACAAAATTTTCAAGATGTATAGGCCTACCCTATATTTTAGAAAATGATCAATTGTTAATAGGCCTTTTACCACAACCTTTAATGTTTTTACCTCAAAATGTGAGAAAAAAAGGCAGATTAAAGTATATAAAAATCTAAGTGTCATAACCAAACTTAAGCACGAATAGCATGATCAGCTAAAATGCACAGTGTAAATGAACTGGTTATCACCAGAGTGCTCTACTGCAGATGGACTTTACAGTCAACAGCAATATCATGTATGCATTATGTGTGCCATACTTACCGAACATTGTTGAGATTATTGATGGTGGTTGCTGTTGCAGAAACCAAACAGAGTGGCAGGGCTGAAATTAAATGGCCATGTTCGATTGTCCATGATTAGTAAAAATTGCGTCAGACAACCAGTTTCTCTTTATGGTTGGTAGATGGACAAGAAGTGTTTATTTGTAAATTAAAATAGCCACAACATCAAACAAGAAATCATTAAAAAAATCCTCATCAAAAGTGGTGGTAATATGATGTTACTGACTGTTATTCATCACTGAGGCATTTATAAGAGAATGAAACATTTTGGTACGTAAGTTGCACGTGCGGGGGCATTCTTGGTAGAAATATTTTGATGGGACTTTCTCATTTGGACAATCAAATTTTTAAAATAATATTCGGGACAAGCAAAACTTGAATTTCAGGTTGTCCAAGGGACAACATGTATGGGAAGTTTCCTAAAAGTCTGGCCCTAACTGTGGTATGTGTGTCAATGACTTAAAAAATATAAAGAACAAATTGTATTCTAAAATGAACATTCAGAGATTCTGATGAAGTGGAAAGTTAAGTTCCGAACAGTTAGGTCAAATTTTATGAGACTTATTACTGTGTTCCATTTAAATCATGTTTTTTGAAGGTAAATGAAATCTGAGATTTGTTTTTATTTGCTGTGAGAAAGAGTTAAGGCCTAAAAAAAAAGTTGTCCTTCACCGCCCGTACGTAATTTCTCATCCGCTCATATTATTTTTTACTTTCATATTTTTTTTTTGCCTTTTGTGTTGTACACAAACCTATACATTTTCCGACGAAACTTTTTTTGTTCCTAAATATATACTGAAAAACCTTGCACTGAATGGCTCATATATGTTGAATATCCATTCGGAAGCAGATCAAATAAAACGTCTCCTTCACACACACACATGCACACACATACACACACAAACACACATTATAGGCCTGCTTTTTCCTGGAGTTAACGTTCCGTGGTACTGACTTTCCTGTTTTCAACACTGCCTATGGAGAATACCTACGTACGTAACTGTTTCGAATATACACAACTGTTCGCTATTTTTCAGTGGCCTTGCAGGTCTGCCTTGCAGTGTACCCGTGGAGATACAGTCCACTCGATCTGCCATTGCTCAAGAATGTTGTTATACTCTCAAGACTCAAAGCACGTGGCTACTGTTATACCTTCATCCTACGAAAATAGAAGAAAAAGCTTCCTTCAATCGACTTTGTCACTCCCAGGCATGTTAGGTTGGGAGTGATGTGCTCACTGCCTACATAATGGTGTGTGTGATCAGAGAGACTTGTAGCATGTGGCAGGGGGGGGGGGGGGTGGGTGGGTGGGGGAATTCAGATGAAATTATTATGTTCTCTCTTCATTTCATAATCTTTGATGGAAACTGAATGTTTTAAATGGTAGGGCTGATTTTTTGAAACAGAGTGGGCACACTGCAATCTTATCTCATGGTTTCTCACCTGCGAACTACAGTAACATTCTCTGGTCTTTCCTTCATATAGTTGATGTGGAATATGTACTCCAGTATTGACATACATACTCTAACATTGGTATTACAAGTGCAAACAATACAAGTGGTCTGAGTATAATGCGCATACATGCGCTAGGTATGCACTGCAAACATTGAGTAAAAGTTGTGTTTGATTGGGTTTGCAGCGATGGCCTGGTCAGGGAGAGTGAGGGATTACACGAGCGCTGTCTTCTCGACCCTCTGTGGAGTGTGGACTTTGAAGGGATATCAAAAACACTTGCACATCCCATTGCCATGCTATTATGTTAACAATTAATCACGAACAGTTCATCCTATAAACATGTCCATATGTTTCATTATCTTGTGCCCTCCTGGGAGGGATCAAGCCAAAAAAACTAAAAAAAAAAAAAAAAAATCTGCCTGTCTGGCAGCCCTTTTGGGCAGGTCTGGAGGACAAACGAACAATATTTTTTGGCCTAAAGAGGAACACAACACCCTGAACATGCAGGCCAAGGTGAGAGTAATGGTCCAGGGTTATAGTGCCAATACTATACTGTAGTTACCTTCATAGCAGGTGTAGAACATGTACTCCTCTTTTGACGTACCTACTTTAACACCTGTGAACAAAGACAGAAATCATCCCATTTTTCTACATTCGTGAGCCTTGTTTGTTACCTCTGGACTGTTGATTGGTTTCCATATATGAATATTCACAATGCACGACGGAGCTTCAACTGTAATGTTGTTTTACAACCTACTCACTGTTGCACATTAAGTCAGTTTGACTTCTTCATTGTGTGAGCTTTAAGCAGGAGAAATCACACACTAAAACCCCATTGACTGTGGTCGTCTGAACAGCATGGTAATCCGACTTGCTTTAGTCGATTTTTCTTTGAATATTATATCTTGTGTTTGTTGTGATTGTTTATATGAATAGTGATCAGAGTACAGTTTTTACGCAGTTCAAAAATTTTTTGCAAGTTTGCGGACATTTTATTACAAGTGCAGCCGATATAGGTGTCAGTGTTGTAATCGAGTCACTTGATGTCGAGTCTCGAGTCATGTCGAGTCTTTAGCAATTCTAGTCGAGTCGAGTCATGTCAAGTCTTCCCTAAGCTCGAGTCGAGTCACTTCGAGTCTTAGTTAAGGTTCGAGTCACCTCGAGTCGCAAGGTGTCGAGTCTCGAGTCACGTCGAGTCTTTAGCAATTCCAGTCGAGTCGAGTCATCTCGAGTCTTCCCTCAGCTTGAGTCGAGTCACTTCGAGTCTTAGTTGGTTCAAGTCACCTCGAGTCACCTCAAGTGAAAATGTATTTTGGTCAAGTCTCTCCAAGTCACGTGATCTCTTAAATCGAGTCACTCCGAGTCACAGGATCTCTTAAGTCGAGTCACCACGAGTCTCTGGTTTTGTAGGTTGGGTCATTTGGAGGACTTACTTTGACAGGTGTTCCTGTCATCGATTAACTTAAATGTGACAGTGTTTGCACCCTAGGGGATGGGGGATAAAAACTTGCAAATATTATTTGTGCAATTTAAGTGGTTTCTGTGGAGGTACTCAGTGTTAAAAAGCGCTCTGCAACTACTGTTCAGTGCACATCAAACACTGCACTGTGACCGTCTGTGGTGCAGTCTATTGAATGAAGACTGGATACCTAACATAACCTGCACTGAAAACAGTTACAATGAGCCAAAAAAGAAGAGAAAAACAAGTTATCAGTCAAAGTTCCATGGTACAGCATGTTGCAGTCAACTTTACTCTATCACAAATACAAGCCAACAAGGCATGTAAAAAACAAGCCATGTTCTCCGAATCAGACCAATAGCATTAATAAAATAGGCACATTGCAAAATAGGCTACTGTAATATGAATATGATTTTGCATTGACCAAGCTGCACTTTTTTCAGCAGCCTGAAGTTTGTGATAATTTTCATGAATGGACAATCAGATGAAAAACATTAGGGCTACCACTGTACTGTACACATGCCTCTTTCTCTTGAGTGTTAAAGGACAGAAAGTTGATAAAGATTACTATATATGACTAACAGCTCACTGTAAATTTTATTAAAAGAAAACCAAAATTTGCTACGCTATGCTTTCTCGAAAAAGAAATAGCTCTAATTATCATGCACTCTTTCATTTTACTCTCCTTAGTAGGATGATGATCATGAGAACCACTTCCTTTCCTGGACATTATTTAACCTTTGCTCCTACAATTCTTTCCCTGTATACTACTAACCTCAATATAAAGACTGTCTTTCATATAACATTGAAATAATTCCACAATTGTTATCAAGATATTGGTATAGACCTTATGCCAATTAAAAAGAAGGCGCTTCAAAACTGCAACTTGGGAAGGATTATTCCGAGTATGGGACCACAGAAGTAAATCGTCACCATAGAGAAGGCCAATGGTCACAATGCTGATTCAGAACTGTGTTGGAATAATCCTTCCCAGAATGCAGTATCGCAGCTAATTGGCATAAGATCTATTGGTAAATACACTTTTACTGGTCTCGCGCTTTTGGTACACATACTGTAGTTACAGGCTACTATCAAGTCAGGGTGCACAGTCTGCAGATGTCGTGTAAAATTTGATGAGGTGCCATAGTTCTCAGATATAATTTTATTGCAGCATTTACATGTTGCAAAATGCTTTCTTTTCTTCTCGTCTTGATGATAATCAATAAAAGCGAATTCGACGACTGAGCGCTTCACTCGTGCCATTGTGAACACACTTAGCCTAATCAGTCGACGGCAACAGCAGTACTGTAGCAGACTATACTACTCAGCACTCAGTACGTACGACTGAGTCGGCGCGCGCCACTTACGTACGTACGTATGTACGTACGCACGTACATGACTAAGTGTCACTTGTACCAGGGGCGCTGTTTAGTACACACACTTCACATGAATCCATTGTCACGCATAGTCAGGGTAAACCTGCCGTACTACAGGTGAAAATTTCAAAATGTAAAACGTTTCATCTTGGCAGGGTGACCATGGCATTACATGGAAACGAATAGGCACGTACTGCAGACTGTGCTTTACAGATATGGAAAGTCGATGGAAGCGGTCGCTTCGCGAGGTGGTGAGAAAAAAGTTCATGGTTCTGTTCTATTCACTGTTGGGGCGTGATTCGAGTCACATAAGAGATGGCTCGAGTCAATTCGAGTCACTGTAGGCAAAGACTCGAGTCAAGTCGAGTCTTTAAGTTTTGTGACTCGAGTCATGTCGAGTCTTTGGAAATTTATTAAATGATGACTCGAGTCAAGTCGAGTCTTTGGCAAGTGATGACTCGAGTCAAGTCGAGTCCCATCAGTTTGTGACTCGAGTCTTTGAAATCGTGACTCGAGTCAGACTAGAGTCATGTCTTTGACTCGAGTCATTACAACACTGATAGGTGTAGGAGTAATACACATCTGCCAAGCGGGCAAGTACAACAGTTTCATGAACTAAATTGAAGACAGTCTATAGTGAAACTATATACTATCATCAAGTTGAAAACCAGTTTGAGGATCAGAGCCATGACATGTGTAATTTTTTTTCTTTTGCACAGCCTCAAGATCTCATGAATATGCAGCATTGCAATTTGCTTTGCTTGCCAGAAAATTACCAGATGAAGTACTACTTCTACCATGGACTGTCCTGGCCACAGCTCTCTTATGTTGCTGAAGATGAGAACCAGAAAGTAGTTGGCTATGTATTGGCCAAAATGTAAGTATCAAGGGTAGGGCCCAAAGTTTTCTGCAAAGCGGAATTTCTGTGGAAATCGCAGAATTGGCATTAGAAAACAGAAAAGGAAGTTTTGAAAAAAGTTACAAAAATAAATAAGGAAATTACTTTCATGATATTTGAAATGTGACTATTGTGAACTTTTATTTTAGGCATTACCTTGCAAGCACCAATTTTGCAATTAACTATGAAAAGTATTGTTACCTGATTAAAATGAACCATACAGTACGAAAATTAGGAAAGGTCATACATGCTAATTCAAATTGGTGTGACTGTATTTGCTTTCAAGAAACGAGCTCGTCAGTTATTAAGGTTACTTTGTTTCAGTTTGTGCCCTAATTTCACTGTTTTCAGCTAAACTGTACATTAGAGGACTTTAAAGGGAAGCAATTTTACTTGGCTGTTGGGTTGCCAACAGTTGAGTTAAATTGCATCCCTCAAAAGTCCTCTGCCACTAGTCATATGGAGGGATTTCATGTGACATCATGCTGGTGGGATTGCCAGGCACTGAAGGGCAAAACACACGCAGTAAGTGTATTTACAGCACATGCGCATGGCATAACCATAAATATTACTGTGACACAATGGATGCTTGTCCTTTAGAACCAAAGAGAAGCGCCATTTAGCCCTTCAAAACCAAAGAGACGCGGGATCAAGGGTTGTCAGTACCATAGTGCAGTCACTTGAAAACGGTCAAGGTACATATAGTCTGAGAAGAAAGTTGGGCTAATTATAGTATACAGTATACGGTCAAGACAGTGCAATTGGGCTATGCAATGTTGTGTAAGTGTGTGGATAGCTTTACATGTCAACAATAATGATTTTACAATTTTTGGGAGTGTGAGCTGTGAAGAGATCAGACAATTTGTCACTGACGTTTGTCATTGGCCAAATAAGTTTTGTCGGGTAAATACTGACCAATCACTGATTGAGATGCACTTTGGGATTGTGTAATTGCTCTGAATAATATAGAAAGGTAATGTTTTAGTTAAATATTCACCCTGTTTGAATATTCCTTTCACTTTTTCAATGTCTTTGGTTTTGAGAATGATGGAGCACAGAGCTACTGGAGTATTCTGCAATAGCATAAAACTGAGCAATAGCGACATCAGCATTTGATTTCAACTTTATGTCACCATTCTCAATGAAAAACAGAAAACGAAGCTTCAGAATGTGCCACAGGTTTCATTTTCTTTCAAGTTCTGTATCCATTACCATGAAAACTGAATGACATTTGCCTTATAAACACTGTTGCCATTGTCCTTGTGGGATATACTAAACCCCTGTCTTCACAATCATACATTTGTTCACAAACATATACTGTACATTTGTACGATGTCATGACCCTCATGAATGAACATATGATTGTGTTGACTGCTTTCCCAACAAATTTGAACGACCAACATGAAGGTGTTAAAACTTTTAGGTGCATTTTTCTTTTTTCATCTTCCCAACATGTGTTCAACATTTTTATGTTGACATTCACGGAGAAATGTATGATAGTGTAGACAGGTCTTAAAAAGTACGAAAAGCAAGAATGAAGGAGTGGGTTGTCAAAGAAAGTTGTTTATAGGCACAGGATTCGATACAGTAAAATGGCAAGGGTCATTAACCAGTTAACTGCGGAATTAAAATATAAACTTTCATCCCATGGCAGAATTAATTTTTGCAAAAATGTCTTCTTTTGCAAATTTCAACTTTACAATTGGTCAAGACCAGGCCTGAGTGGTGCATTGTCATTGCTTTCGGAATCAGAGCTCCTCGCATGTGCACCTCCAAATCAAGTGAACACTGCAAAAGCTTCAGTAGACAATCACTTCTTCATTGATGTAGACGCAGCCATTGTAACAGTGAAATCGGAAAGAAAATTCACCCAAGTGGTCCTACACTTGTAGTGGTAGCTTGTGAGGGATTTTTAACAGTGCAGCAAGTCCAAGAACACTTCTGAGTTCCACATGCTTGATCAATGTCTCAATATGAAGACAGATATATCTGTCCTACTCATTAGCGAACAGACAATAGGGTCAGAACGTTAGCTGTGCACAGCGAATGATCTTTCGAGTTTGTATCATTGATTAGCTGGGCTTTGTGTGACGCAGTTCGGTGCATATATATTACAAGACGGATATATCCCTCATACACAGTAGCATGAAGTTAGGACATGACAGATATATCGGTCATATGCAGTTAACTGGTTAATGTTGCAATTATCAGGAAGTTTTCCAGTGCCTTAGATATATAAAAGTCAACTTATAGTGACAGCAAAAGGTACTTTCAAGAAAGTGCTGTCGTTAGAACTGCCACCCTCAAAAGGATGTGTAGTGACTGTGTGCTTTAAAGTTGGTGCTGATGACAGGATTATCATTTAATGTCACCATCCGTTGGTTGAAAGTGTACCCCCAGTCTTAAGTCACTTTCCCAAAGAAGAACATTACAGAACCTTGTTAGCTACCCTGCTGGACAACTGTACATGGCAAGACCTGAAGCATATGACTTTGCTGTTGACCAGCCTGCATCTCAGTCACCAATTTTGAACCCCTTCAATACAGTACCAAACAGCTTTGCCAAACAAGGAATTTTCAAGTAGCCCCACAAGGATTTGATCCAGAGATTTAGAATGCAAGGTGTATACTATTACCACCAGCTCTGCATCCCAGTTACACATTGAATACTTCATAAGAATTGGATGTTACTGCATTTTTTTGCAAAATCAGTATTTGTGTAACGGAGTGTTTTGGTTGTCTTCCAGGGAAGAAGACCCAGATGAAAAACCTCATGGTCACATCACATCCCTTGCTGTCAAACGGTCCCACAGAAGGTTAGGACTGGCCCAGAAACTGATGGATCAAGCATCAAGGGCCATGGTAGAATGCTTCAATGCTCAGTATGTTTCTCTGCATGTCAGGAAAAGGTAAACTATTGTTTTTGTATTATGAATACACTTTTTACATCTTTCTGAGGTGAGAAATCCACTCAGTGATGTATTTATGTTGTAATTTAGAGGTAAAAATATAGCAGATTTGATTTTGCCTTGAAATCTTACATTATTTTGGAGAAAGCATTTAATTTTTAAACCAATTTTTAGCCCAGATTCATTCTTGTTTAATTGTAAGCCTTTTTTTTACAAATGGTAATTTATCATTGTGGTAAGCATCTTATTATGATGCAGATAGGGTTAACTTGTAACACATTGTCTAAAAAATTTGATTTGAGTGAAAAGTCATTTTTCGACTGAAATAGTTTTAATCTACATAGACCTTAACATTGTAAGCACAACATCATAATTCTGGATTTGAAGTTCTTTTGTTGCTTTGACACATGAGGTGAAATGTGAACTCGTAGTCCATCAGTAAAATGCTTTGACTTAGGTTTGCACATAAGTCCATTTTTTCCCCCGCAAGATTACAATCTACTCTTCCGAATTCCCTTTCTCAGTGTCTACCATTAGAAGTATGTAAAATTACTTTTGGCAGAAAATAGTCATTTATTACACTTTGAAAAAGCTCACAGGGGTCTTTGACCCCCAGATGAGTTGTATGCTTAAGAAAGTGATGAAAATATGGATGATCTGTCACCTAAACTTGAGAAAATAAGGTTTTGGTAAACAGTCTCATGCATTTTGATTTATTTGGTACTATAGCAGAAAAAACACAAAGAATATGAAAGACTTGCTAGAAGCAAAAAGGCACTAAATAAGACATGAAAGATGATTTGTTAGTTAGTTAGTTAGATAATATTTAACAACACACCAACATCAATGTGTTATATAGTGTCAACTAGATAAATTCGTTTCACGTCCTCCCCTTTAGTCGCCTCTTACGACAGGTGGGGAATACCGTGGGCACATTCTACAACCCCCAGCCCACAGGGGGCGACATGAAAGATGATAGAATGGAATTACAAAACAGAGTACTGGGGATAACCCAAAAAGCCTAAGAAAAGCTTACATCAATTGGGGTCCTTCATTTAGCTCATCTAAGTAAATATCAACTGTTTTAACTAATTGTGCAGCAATGGGGTGATTAAATGGAGGGAGTGCCTCCCATTCAAAAAAGTGAATAGGAAATTTTGACTTGTACATTTCAAAATGGCTTCACTTCTGTGCAGTAGCTCTGGGCAAACTAGAACAAAGGCGTGAGGATGGCTATAAATGTTAGGTTTTGGAACTGATAAATGAAATTGCCTGAAGAAAAGTCTTAATATGTTAAAATGTTTTGCAAAGTTTGATCTTTTGAAATTTGTTTTGTTTGGCATTCCATTTTAATGTACAAATGACAAAGCCATAGAAAATGACATATTGAAACAGGTGCTGCCATATGTGTTTACTTTTGTTTTCCTTATAACAGTAATCGAGCAGCTCTACATCTCTACCAGAATACTCTCAAATTTGAGTAAGTTTTGCTGGTTTATATATTTTACTTTTCTTCTTACTACTTACATGTATACACATCAGGGATGTTGCTACCCAAATTTGAGTGCCGGGTAATTGTCTGATCTGGGGAAAGCACCTCACCTCACCCCACGGCATCTACCCCATTAGTCAGGCATTAATTTTCATTTTTCCCTCATGGAGTAAATTTAGGGCTAGTTTTAAGTCTCGGTAGGCAGATTTGTGGTGGGCGGGGAGACAAGTGTTTGCCTGGAGTGCCGGGCGGGAATATCGAGTGCTGGGTGTCACCGCCCAGTACCATCCACCGTAGGTACATCCCTGCACATTAAGGAGCTGTTTGGAAATATTTGCACCTATTGCTTAAAGCATTGTAGTCATAGCATTATATCAGTACTTAAAAAAATTGTCCAGTCCAGAAGTGTTCTGAAGATCTCAGAGGGAAAGATTGACAGCGTGTATATGGCGGATATGTAGTGAGAGTACGATGTCAAGAGTATAAATGCAAGGGTATTGTAATTTGGTTGTGAGTATTGTATGGGTGTACTTTATGTCTCTTGCACGAGCAGTAGTACAGAATTCTGCATTATCATCATCAGTGCCTACCTGTCATATTCTTGGAGTATGTGTGCAAGAACAAATTGAACCTCATGAGTACAACTGTGCAAGTACAGGTAAATTTACCAAAAGTGTGAGTAGGAGCACATACTACAAGTCTGTTGTATATTATGGGTGGTATGGGTAAACTTAGAAATACTTTAATTTCAAATTTGTTGCAAAAGGTGAAGTGAAAATGGTTCTGATAATGGACATATGCTTGACCTGTTCACAGGGTTAGTGAGATTGAACCCAAGTACTATGCAGATGGAGAGGATGCATATGCCATGAGACGGGATCTTACAAACTTCCTGAATAAGGTAGGTCAAATGCATGGCATGTGGTAGTAGGGTTAAGAGACTCTTGACTTGTCCCTAGTAAAAAAAAAAAAAAAGGAAAAAGGTGCCTATTATGTGTGCAATTTAAGCATTCCTTATGAACTGACCTCATCGCACTGGCAGACCTAGGCCCTGTTTCATAAAGAGTTAAGATCTGATCTTAAAGTAAGTTTGATTTCAATAAGATGATTACATGGCAGATCAAACTTAAGATCAATCTTAACTCTTTATGAAGTGGGACAAGGTCTAGCCTACAGGCCTTTGGTGCCCAATTCCTACTTCATGAAGCACCAAATGGTGTTTTGTTGGTCCTTGTGGTATTGTAGATAAATGGTTGTAGAAATCAAACAGGGAGTGACTGAAGTAATTCAAGACCTATCACATTATTTCAAGGTTGGACAACTTTTCAAGGTAGAGCTGAATGGTTTTGATGGATCCTTTTAAGAAGGAAAGAAAAAATTTATAGAAATGGAACATGAGTTTGAGAGAACAACCAACATGCTCAGAGCAAACTGTGCAGCCAGTGCTGTATCTTTATTCCATGGCTTAGTCCCTTCAAATGAACACATCATAGCGAAGCAAATGTTTTTTTTTCAACAAAATAATGACCCTTTGCTTTAACAATATTATTTATTCTGATCCCACACCACTGCCTACTGTGAGCATTGGTGGCAAGCTATTGTTTTGTAATCTTTTTCTAGAAGCTGTTTTTAATCTCAGTTTTGCTTTTTTTTTGAGCCCAAATGTAGGAAAGTTTTTGCATTTATTGTTTTAACTTCTTTTTCAGTCTTCTAAAGACAAGGACAAGAGCAAGTCAGACATCAAGGATGAGATCACAGAGCAGATAAACAGAGCAAGTCAAGGTTTGGAGAAGTTAGCAATCAGTGACAACAAAATGGAGACAGAAAAGAATGCAGAGGAACAGAAGAAAAAGGGGGAGAACCAGGAGAAGAATGTGGAAGAAAAGAAGAAAGAAACATCAGAAAAACCTGGGGATGATGGGAAAAAGAGAGACAATACTGAAAAGGGGAGAGGGGGAGGGGAGGGAAAAACTGGTAAGGAGTCAAGAAAAGGGAGAAGGAAAAATAGGGAGGGGCACAAAACAGAAGAGAAGGGTGCTAGTTAATGTTGAAAGCAAGGTTAGTGTTACTGTTATGATGCTGGCAAGGGGGGGGGGGGCTAGTTTAACTATGATGTTGGTTATATGAATGAAAATTAATGTCTTGTCAAGCTTTTTGTTCATTGTTGGAGACAAGGTTAGTGTTACTGTTATGATGGGAGTGTGGGGGTAATTATGACGTTGGCTTTTTTATTAAAATTGATGTCTTGCAAAGCTGTTTGTGCGGTAATATAATGCTTGGATGCAGAGTGGGAGGTATTAATATTTAGTGGGTCAGTTTGAAAACTGCACAATTAAATTGTGCTTTAATGTTTTAATTACATCTGCCATTCATTAATTACTTATGGTGCTTATAGCTGTATGGTGGGTTTCATATATTGGAAACTAGATTCTCCATACATTTTAGGGAGCTCTGTGATTGTGATATATGTCATGTCATAATGTTTTATAAACGGCTTGAAATAAGAGTAGCCAAGGGGAGTGTTAAAATGGCTCTCAGCTTGGTGAAAATGGTTAAGGTACCAAGGCAAAGTGAGAGAAAATCACTGCCAAAATTTGATACCAAATTACTATTATTTGGAAGTGCATTGAGACTTTTGTGGCCTAGCCTTCAACTGAGGATTGAAGCTGAAAGTTAGTTTTGATATGTAAGAAGTCACATTTTCAACCCAGAGTGAATTTAAAGCAAGCACACATGACATCAGAACCTCAAGTTAATCAACATTGTTTTTGGTTTCTTTGAACTCTACATCCAGTCTTCTCCACCACAATCTCATGCTATGATAAACTGAATGAGAGAGGCATGGAAATTTTGCAAACTTTGTACTCTCCTTGGAATATTCATGTCCCAATTTTTTTTCAAGGGCAAAGTTGTAGATTGAAAAACAAAGGAATTGCTTATCAATATGAGGAGATAATATCATCTCAGCTTGCTTCAAGATCTCTTTTAGATAACAAACATAGTAATTTAATCTGTTAATATCCCAAGAACCACACATTGTCACCAGAAAGTGTGAATTTAGATTCTTTCTCACATATTTGGAAAATGAATGGTGTACCCTTTCTTTCATTGTAATAAAGGCCTCAGTGGCAACATCATTTAATGTCTTCCGATGTTTCAATCCCAGTTGGTTAAGTATAGTGTGGCACAGGTGGGGAACTGGCAGTACTGGAATGCATGAGATTTCGGTTGAAGATAACTGAAATGTATACCAGTGAGAAGTTTCCCTTGAGATATGTGGTTTGCCTAGTCTGAAAGACCTATTTTAGTAAGAAATTTTCAGCAGTATGTGGCAGAATTCAGTTTATTCCACAATTTATTCAGGGAGTAGTTTGCTCCCTAGTTTAATGATAAAGCTTCTGCAAAGTTAAATGTTTGATTATGGAAATAAGTCACCTCCCTGATATCATTGAGACATTAGTTTTTTTAAAAGAAAAGGAAACCGGGAAAACTTATTTGTCTACCATTCTATTTTATTGACAGACAGTGCTAAATGGATTAAAGTTGGATCTATATTCGTAGGCAGAGCAGGTGGCGGCACCAGGTTTTGCCAGATGGGGTGGGGGCAAGCTCCCTAATGAGTGGGCCAGCAACTCGAATCCCTTACGGAGGCGACATACCCCTAGTTACCCTACTGCTGAGTCTTCAGTCTCGTCAAACATTGGGCCTATGGTGCAAATGCAGATTGTCTTTAACTCATTTTGGCAGTCTGGGATACCACTAAGAATGCTTGCTAAACACTTCCTATAATAAGGCTTTTCACAGTTTGACTGCTCATCCACATGTCCTGAAAATCTGGAGATAAGCAGTACATAATAGGCCTACTGCTTTACAGTGGCATCACCAGAATTTGTGGAGTGTGGTGCACTGGGGTTCACAATGTTCTGCTGAAGGGGCACACCAAAATGAAGGTCTGAGCAGCGCTGGAGAAGCGGTTTAAGAGCTAAGCACTCCATTGTTGTAGGTGTTGGTGAAGGAGCACCCCATGGCAATGCCCTGGTCCAGTGTTGGAGCTGTGGTGTCTAGGAAATTGTGACCATTAAATGAAGCTTGTACTATTCTCCAAATGGCACTGGGTGCACACTAGTGAGCAGACCACAATTTACATGTATGTAGCCTAACTCAATGATTTAATGATTGGGAAGGAGAATGTGAATGGGGACGGCATACCATCTTAGGGGTTGCATTGGGCTCTATAGAACCATGATTCAATTCATGCTGACCAACAGGAACTAATTTTTAGACAATTACCAATAAGGTATGTATGCCACTAAGGGGAACCCTCAAATTAGAGTGGAAGGTGCATAAACGGAGGCAAATCCGGGTGAATTTGAGAAAAAAAAGGAAAAAATTTCCCCTGAATGTTGTAAGGAAGAGGTATTTAACATGAACGGACATAAGGCTATGAGATATTTTATTGTGGATGTATTTTCCAGATGTGACACCTACAAAACTTATTACCTTGAGATAATTTTTTGGATTACCTTTGCCCCTGGATTACCTCTACCTGGACGTAGCCACAAAGAGCAAAAAAACCCCGTCATCAGACGTGGATCCAGGGGGCAGGGATGGGGAGGGTGCTTTCCGGCTCCAACCCTCTACCAAAGATGCACTTCTAAGTTTATGTACACTACATCATAATGCCAGCTAATCACATTTAACAGTGCTTACTTTGAAATTTTTCCGGAGAATCCACCCTTTTGTTTCTCATTTTGAAGGGGTACATGGACCTTGATAGCTAGCCTGTTTTCGAAATGTGCTGAATGGTCACACTGTATAAGAACGCCCCCTTTGTGCAAAGTTTTTCTTCAGAAACGGAGGCCTTGGAATATTGACACTCTTTTAAAATTTAGTTGTAAATGATATTTTAGAGATCTATATTTAACTAAACATAAACGTTTCGTTACATCATGAACTCATTTCAAAAATTCGTCGACAGATACCTTGAACAAATTTGTGAGAGCAAGTGATACAATCATCCTCAATGTAGGGACAGGTTGTAACACAGGCATGGAGAAAGCTATAACGTCTTTTCTTTCTCAAAGACAACAATAAACGTGGTTAAACGTGGAATACTTCATTTTGATGTCTCAACACATGTAAAATATTTCACCTCATATTCATCTTTTCAAAGGCACTGCATTTTTGGTGTCTCTGGGTTTTAACAGTTCTTCAATTTAGCAATGCAGTTACAAAGTATGCCGCAATAGATCATGCACCTCGGTGCGCACTTTTCATGCGCCCAGTCCAAGCATGTAGAAAAACTGTTCCATACAAATGATTCTTCGTTACTTCGTATAGGCCTACTGTCTTCTTATCACGCACGATTCCAAGATTTTAAGAAATCGCAGTTACTATAGTGCTTTATGTTGTCAACAAATTATTCCCAGAGCTCCCAGTGCAGTGCCATGACCATTTTACCCACCTGCGCAAATAGCGGGGTCAGAGGGGACCGGGACTCCCAACCCCCTCTTCCCAAGGATGGGGGCCGAAATAATTTTGCCTCCAAATGTTATCAGAGTAATGATGGAATCATCTTAATTAGCCGGCAGGATCATCCGAAATGAGACGGGGAGAGGGATTTAATTGGACAGATTACTTTTGCAGTGCAAAATGAAATGAAGCATTTCTGAAGAATGCCTTTTAAAGGCTCTCTTTTGGCGTGCTGCAGGCGCATCCATTATAAACGGTAATTGACAGTTTTTACTTCAAGAAGGACAGCGTAAGTAGGATTATCCTTTCACCCAACTGAGGTTATTTGCATCATAAAGAAATTGACCGACGGTTACTCCAAATTAGGCTGTAATGAAAAATATGCAAACTGTGATTTTATGTCCGTTTAGTGCGTATTCAATTTTATCCATACATATTTCAATTAATGCTTTCTTAAATGAAGAAAATCATCGCTAAAATGTCTTTAACTTGTCAGTTTTCGGCGCAGGTCGTGCGCTTCCACATTTACACACTCAATTTCTTATCAATATTTCCTGTAGTACAGTGTGACCTGTGTTGGAAAATCCCTTTCTAACCTTCTACATCATGAAGAAACCGACTGAACGTCGGTCTGAATTATGCTATTACGAAAAAGTAGAAAAAAATCGAAATTTCCGGTCTGTTTAGTTCTCATTCAATAATTTTCGTAGGTAGCTAAATGCTGTGTAAAATGAGACAGACATTACTAAAATGTCTGTAAAACTGCTATTTTTTCAACGCGCTTCGCGCGCAATTGATTGTTTAGCTTATTTGCATCGTCGTTATTTCCCATAACACAAAGTGAGGATAATTATTCCAAACCCTGTTGAACCGTTACGATTATCCATACTCCTCACCATAAAACCCATTGCATCAAGAAGTAATCGACTAACAGCCGTCAGGAAGAAGTCAACCGGCCGTTAGTAGGAATTTGGTTCAGGTTTGTACAGAAAATACAGTAGACAGACTTCGATTTTATTGTCTGTTTAGTGCGTATTCCCTGCTATTTGTATATACCTAAATGATGTACTCTAGTGACCACAGTTTGTTAATATAATCCCCAGAGCTTGCCTCGACGCCTATGACACCGTTTGGTTTTACCAGGGAGTTGTCAGGCAACTCCCTGGTTTTACTTTCCACCTCCAGAACTCAAGTAGGCCTATATGGAGATTTGCCCCCTGACTTGCATCGTTTATCAGTTTTCGATCATTAGGCCTACCTTGCCGTGGCAGTCTATTTCGAAATTGTAGTGGCCACGTCACTGACGTCAGCACTTTGCAAAGCACTTGTGATGAAAGAAAAGTAGGCCTACCTTTGCTTATGTACTATCTTGACCTTAACATGCCATGAAATCTCATCTAAAAATGCTTTCAAAATTTTTCAAGATTTTTTGTGGTGTCGCAAACACTACAGGTGTTCGAACAGTGGAGTGGCCATACCTCATAGCACCGTAAATGCGCAAAAATGACGTAAGCTTAAGCAGGGAGTTGCTATTTGTCAAATAGCAACTCTCTGGCTTAAGTATTTTTCTCTCGGATTGCCATGAGTCAAGAAACACCGCTTATCAGTGTTTTACTTCAGAACTTTCCTCAAAACTCTCCAAATCTAGGCATCGCTCATTCAACTTAGGCTTGGGGGTTGAATTTTGACCTAACAAAGTTAGCCACCTTCCGTTCAATCCTGGATATGTGTTTCTAATTAGTGAAATGAAGGTCGTTCTCCCTATTAATTACTTCTCTGAAAAGGTTCATATTCCTTGCAGCCTTGGCTATATATTTTCACAGGTCCGCAGGTGTGATTAGGTCTGGGAGTTGGGACGAACCTCTGCACAGCTCCCTGCTCTGCAAATATCCATGGTCCGTTCTTGAAATGTAGAACATCACCAAATTATTCCTCGATTGACTTTCACGCTAATTCTAATCCGTTTGGTGGCTCCTGAGCCCTTGCAGAAGTTTTCAACCAATGCAAACTTAGCTACCCAACATTTGAGCGCTTATCAAGCGAAAAGTTTTAGCCTCCTAGAAAACTCAACATTACCATTGTCCTAATGCATTTTAGTATATCTCACCCCCTATAAAATACTTAACTCCCCAGAAGCTGTTTCACCCCCGTTCAGTACCTTGTCTGGCTACGGACATGAAGCTCACAATTAGGCCTTTCACACTGATTTCAAATTTGTTCACCATGAACATTGAGATTTTGAGCTTAGAGAGCTTGTATAATAGGATGGTGGTTCCAGCCTTGTTACCTGGTTCAAAATGCCATTTTACATCGCGGACCATGGGCGTCACTAGACATTTTTAAAGGGGGGGGGGGGGTCGTATTTTGTGTGTAGAAGGAAGTTAGCGTCAATGCTCGCCCGTATAGAGCAAGTACTACGGCGTGGGGTCCAGGGTCCGCTTAAGGGCAAATAAGAGAATATAAGAGCAAAACGTGAACCCATGGATGGGGATCAAAGAGAAAGCTTTTAAGTCTTAAAATGACAATGGCACCAGAACATTTTTCTTTTAAAGTTGGGGGGGGGGGGGGGGGGGCTATCATGGGATCCATCGGCTCGGTCAAGGGAACCAACTGGTAGGATCCAGAGGCTAAGGATTCCCTGGACAAACCCCTCGGAAGCTCTTGGAATATAATGGAATATTCAAGATTAAGGAGGTAATAATAGCTAACCTCAATTAACAAGTCATAGAGAAGTTTTAAGCAAATTGAACTCTGCAATGCAAAGAAATTTAAGAAAATCGTCAAATCTGCAATGAATAGCGTCTCCTGCTTCAGTTATCCGGCTCTATAGAACAGAATAGTAAGTTTGTGCACAATGTGGTTTTTACCAATTTACTTTGTTTTTTACTTTCAACCTTTCTCCTTCAAGACCTAGAAAATACTGTACATGTCATTTATTCCATTAAAATAGGTAATGGAAAGGTAAAAACTGAAAACGCCGAGCAAAAATTGGAGGAAGAACAGAAGAAGTTGGTTGAGATTTAGAACAATGATTGACCCATCACTTCGTTTGATACGTTTGCAGAGATGAAAGGAAGTTAGTTTTCAAATATCGGTACCACCATTTCCTAATCTTAAAATGCCTTTCGACAAGGCGGATTTTTGTGGGGTAATTATACCTCTTCATAATACTTTCCGATCACGCCTTATTGCTGAAATATAGCAAAGTCGAGTCGAAGGTGGATACTAAACACGGACAAGCATATTTCATGCATTCAGCTTGCGCTAGGAGTCAAATCTAGAGAGGGCATCCTACTTTAGGTTTTTCTATGTGTAGTAATATAAAAACACTCAGAACAGTCGACTGCTACATCACCCTTGGAACTATTTTTCGTTGAGATTGTAAGCCAATTTGAAATGTCCCGCAGGCGCACCTCCGTTTTAATATTAAGGTATAGCCTACACTGACATGAAGCAGTTTACCCACCAAAATAAACAGAATTCAAGAGATGAACATCTTTCTAATACAGCTTCTATAAAATGATTGTTTCTTTGAAAAGGAGAAATCATTTAAAGGTTTTTCATCAAAAGTCCTTATCATATTTTCTATCATTTCTGTATGTGGTGGCATTAGATATACGATTATAGGACTTGTTAGACAAAAAGTAAGGGGTGAAAAAAGTAATTTGGAGGACTCGATCTGTAATTGCAGCGAAATTACCATTCAACATATTAAAAGAAACTTACACTTTGCAATCGCAGAAGAAACCTATTTCGATTTTTGGTACATCCATTAGACGTTTCTGTAAAAAAGGCTCAAAGGGGGTCGTTTGCACCCCCAACCCCCGGGCCCCCTTAGTGACGCCCATGCGGACGGGTATGATGCCAAAACTGCCAGAAATACTTTCAATTTTCTTAAGTTTTGCCCTATGGGTACTTCAATTTTTTTCTCAACACATTCACAACATAAATTGAAAACTTCACTTCCGGGAACATGGTCTATACTGCGTCCCCCCTGTTCACTATTTCATTATGCCAAAATGTGTCGAACTGCATACAGGTGACGGGGCAATGTCCCCTCCAAATCATCGTTGTTACAAATTCATTCCCTAAAATTTCAAAGTTATGTATTCAAAAGTATGTTTCTCGATGGCCCAATTTTTACGTACCGACTTGCCAGATCAGAATTTCGTTTTTAGAGACTGCGATACACTGAACCACAGAGAAGCGCATATAAAAAAAATCGACTCTCGTCATAACTGGTAGCTTCAAGTTGGTAATTTAAGCCATTGTGTGTTTTCCTCCTTTACCATTTTAAGTGTAACTACACGAAGTTATAAAGTAAAGGATGTTCAGACGTAAGTCACAAGGAATAGAAAGCGTAATTTTACGCCAATTTAAGAGGCATCGTTAATATAAAACTTACTAAATAATACGCCATCAGGGCAACCAATGGCGGCCCTTCTTAGATAGTGTTGACATATATTAAACCCCAACAAAAATTTAAATGGTTCATTTAAATGGTGCTTTTTCCTAAAACTTGAACCCACCCATTGAAAAGCTGCAAACAGACCTGCTCAACAAAAAGGTTACTCTACAGAGATGTTTCGTCACAGGTAACATGGTGCTAATCTGAATACGTAAGCAAACTTATTCCGTTAGATATTTGATGATACCTAAAAATGAAAAAAAAAGGAAAGAAAAAAATCAAGATGATGTGGATCACATCATCGTCCACTTGTTGAAGACCAGGTGACCATTTACAGCTCCCATCCTCCCTTTTACTCCTGGAGATCTTCAGAGCGACTTTCTTCCAGCCACATCTCGACTTTTTGCTGAAACTCTGGCCTCCATAGGGGAGATATGAGGCTGTGAATTGAGAACAATGTTATTAAGAAATCATCCTTGGGCTTCAAGTGGGGGGGGGGGGGGGGCACACTGTACAACCATACCATACCCCCCTAAATCAATGACAAGTCTGTACGTGAGCTAAAAAGAAGTAGGTGTAATGCCTTATTTGACCTAAAGTTTCCATAAGAGAAAAAATGGCGTTGTCTTAGGGCTTCTGGTGTCAACAAAAAGTCATAGTTGCCAATTTTTGAACTACTAATATGTCTATTTAACATGCTGTATCGAAACAATACGGTACCCTACTCTTGGTTTAGTTGGTGTTAATAGTTAATTACGTGCTTGAAGCCGTGTAGTCTCGTTTACCTGTTTAAACTTTCGTACACTTTTGGCACCCGGCAGTTTGCATCGTGAACCATATATTCAATCATCTCCTCGGTGAGAGGGCGCTTTTCAAAAAGTCGATTCTCTTCCATTTCTTTCCTAAACATTTCTCTTTGCTTATGGTGTGCCTCAAGTCCAAATGTTTCTAGAAGCTCAAACGATATCCGTCTGTATGGCCCAGCCATGACGTTACACTGATCCCAGATTGTTGCATATGCACCCTGTAAAGAGATTGTTGGGGTCATGGGCGTCCGCAGAAAAAAATCCAGGGGGGGGGGGCAAAAATTTCTAGGGGTGGGCAAAACCTCCGCGTGACCATGAGTTGGCGCGAAGTGCAAGAAAATTTCGGCCCGAAATGCCTTCCAGATCGCTGGAAATGGCATTTCTTAAGACTATTTACCGAATAGAAACAGGAAAATCACGTTTTGTTTGTTTTTTTATTTAATTTTTACTCATTTTTCAAATTTTTGATTTTCCAGGGGGGGGGGGGGGAAGTGCTCCCCCTTGACCATGCCTGCGGACGCCCATGGCTGGGGTCATGAAGTTGCAACAGTGAAATAAAACTAGTAACATTCACTTGTCATTGACGGCCAGTAAAATATTGGTAGCATTGTAAGTTGGTTATTGTCGTCATTGCATGACTCGGTCGATCACATGTTACGCAGTTTAGGATCATTTCAGGACATGAAGCCAAAGACCTCTTTGCCACGGCCGTGCCGGGAAGATCGAAGTCTTTACAGGTCGACACACATTTTAAGAACTAAGTACAAATTCAGGGTCACTCGACACCACCTACGATTAGTAGGTCTGTGTGTTGTACTATGTACACAATGGTGCTTACGAGCAGTCCTGGATGTGTAACTGCTGTCCTTTCACGCATGGTTGCCCATTTACTGCATTCAGAAGAACATTGGCTTGCGCCCACTAATTTTGTAAAAGTGACCTTTCAAGAAAAGCTACTCTAGTAGCACCCCATATATGGTTTCTGCATGCACAATTGGTGACTGCAATTTGATTGACACAGACTCTAACCACACTCAAATATAAGCCACTCTGGGTAACGATCGATGGCTTGCGCAGATCAATGAAGTGTGATGAAATGTAGCCTTCATTGCAGAGAGTCACCAGCACACATAGTCCTGTACTCAGGAGCTTATGGCCTTGAGTAACTAAACATGAAGAATGCTGATTTAGTCTGGAAGTTGCAGTGAACATAAATTTTTCATTTGAAATTCGAAGAGGGGCTAGGGGTAACCTTGGAAGAGTTTTCACAAACGAGGACGTTTCCCCTGGACCCCTACCAGGGGCCCTAGGGCGGCCCCTGAACCTCACATCTTCAAGGGAGCGCTTCGGCGGCTCTTGGTATTCCGCCTAGGTTTTCCCCACTTTCAGACACCAAATCCCGCCCCTGAAAGCAACTAAGCGTAATGCAAGCATTGCGTTTGCCCCAGTTATTGGCATATGAACATCATGTTTTCAAAGTCAAGAGTATATGCAACGAAAGTTTTACGCAACATAACTAATCTCTTTTGAGAAAACTTCTCCTAATCTTTCGAAAGCGTGGCTTTTCTGGCTAAGCACGTTGCGATAAAAAGTGTCAGCGTTCTCCTGTACTTCAAATTCTGCGGTACGGGACCACTTCCAATTAAGGGCGTGATGCAGAACTTTGGCCCGAAATTATATGTAAGTTCGCCCGAAAATAGCAAATATTTTGCCAGAAAATGGCAATTTTTGTCCGGATGGAGGGCTGCAGCCCCAGCTTTCCTCCGGCGCTCGTCTGCCTGAGCATAGCGTGATTCCCGGTATTCTTCATTCACTGGCGGCAGACTCATTTTGTTAGAGTTAGAGCTAGATGAGGTTTTACGGCTCAGGTTCTAACCAATTGGTTTAAGTCGGGCCGGCCACGGCCTTTACTCCAGCTGTGGTTCACTGGCTTGTTTTCCCTACTCCATTGATTATGCTGAGCACCAAGCACAATGGCAGTAGGTTCCATTTTTAATGTCTTCGGTATGACCCGACCAAGAGTAGAACCCCAGACCTTCCGGCTGTGCAGGGCGTGTGTAAGCAATATGTCTCATGGAACCCGAGTCCTAAAACAAAAGGTCAGTCCATTTGAATCGCAATTGTGCACCGTGCATGATTCACGACCCATGCCTGTAAACCATTATAAGGGAGAGAGGCTGAACAGAATTATCCAGGGAAATGTGTTTCCCTTTAGAGATAAACCTTTAACTCCATGTAATCATGGAGCTACTACCTAGACCAAGAACTTGTTTCATGGTTTTATAGAAACAGGGCGGATAGCCAAGTAATAAAATAAAATTACAGCTGAAATTACACGTAGTACTTGTTACATAAAGCTTTATCAACAGGATACATGTTTCTTTAACTCTCAATCTATCAGTTAACCCCCTCCCTCCTTCGCTCATAATTGTAACTAACTGCTACTTCTCGTTCGAAATTATGAAGGTATTTGTGAAATGCTTAGTGTGCTCCCATTGTTTTGTTGGGGAATAGGGAATGCCTTACTCACTTTGCAGAGGGGCACAAAGTGGGAACCGTCTAAGATTTCATTTGAGCTTAGTTTCTCGAGGGTTAGGGTGAGTTTTACTTAAGAATGCCATATTTGGAATATTCCACATATCTAGGTGTATAAATATCAAAGCATAATTTTTTGTGATATTTGCGTGATGTTGCTACCGTCATAATATATTTATACACAACCATCCCAACATACTAATTTCACAAAGTTGGTTTCCGTCGGACAAAACCTGTAATGATTGAGTTTGGGAATACACAACTTAAGAGACATCAGTCTGTTGAGTTTTGCACAGGCTTTAATTTTTTGGGGGATGGTGTCTTGGCGTGACATTCCAAACTGAGCTCATGAAACTGAAATGAACGCTTCCATTAGGCGACATTCCTCTCCTTACACCCATCCAAAGTGAGAACATTTCTCCACCTAGCCTTAACACTAGTTATAAGATCCATAATTATTTTCTTATGTTTTTTGGAGAGGTATGATTTGTCACTAAACTTAGGAGGGGGATATTTGATATTGTGTCCCATAAATATCAGAAAGTGGGGTTCGTTATCCTGTCCCAATGATTGACTGCATGGTAGCTCTATAAAGTGTAAATTTGCCAAGTTTTGTGAAGGAGGGGAATGGGAACAAGAAAGCCAAAGGGCTGAGTGATTCCTTGCCGAACGGAAATAAAAGATATCAATCTTGCATCTAGAGCTATTACTCTTACTAGCAATTTCCAAGGTTTTTGCTGTTTCACCTACGGAGACCTCTAACAACCTTTGACCTCTGTCGAAAAGAATGGGGTTCATCTTCTGACTATAACACATCCAAAAGCCAAGTATGAAAAGTACTCATGCTTCCAATGTTGGGATATTGTGTTTAAAAAGGATTCGGTTGTGACATCTGGTGAACTCACATGAACTCCACCAAAAACTATAGTACTCTTCCTCTTAATATAACAAATTTATATACCAAGTATGAAGGTACCCACCAGTCCTAACTTGAGATATCGTGTTTACAAGGGTTTCAGTGTTTGTCCTCTGACAACCTCACATGTCGTTTGACCTCCTCTACAAAATGCAATAGGTGTCATATTCTCACGATGAAGCATCCACAAGCCAGGTAAGAATGGTATCCATGTTTCCTGCCTTGAGATATCCGGTTTACAGGATCTTTGATTTTGGACCTCTGGTGACCTGGCGTGACCTTTGACCACCAGCAAAAACAATAGGATTCTTTCTCTCAATATAATTAATCAATAAAATATCAATATAAGTATGAAAAGTATCCCTCATTTCTATCTTGAGATACCGTGTTTATAAGCCAAGCGTCACAAACACACACACATCATCGTGACTGCAATGATTCTTTTTGTTTTCGTCAAGGAATCAAGAGTTAATATTAGTTCTTTAATGAATACGAAATCAGGACCGAAGCCTGCGTGAAATCCCGGGGGAGGTGGGGCAGTTCAAGACGGGATTCAATGGCTGTCACGAAGTTCGTTTAGAAAGGAAATAGACTAAACATTTTGCAAGACAAAAGCCTGGGCTGAGCAGCAAATAGGACTCACAACACTTAAGTGCAATTGAAAAAAAAAACTTTATTTACACACTTTTACTCTCACATTACGCCCAAGGGAAAATACCTTCAATTACCTAAACCAATTAAATAACTTACTTAAGACGACTTACTTAAACTAACTTAACTTATCTTGTTTCGGTCTTGTTTCGGTCTTGTTTCGGTCTTGTTTCGGTCTTGTTTCGCTTGAGGGCGTCTGGGATTAAGTTGATCGCGATTCGCGAAACCGGAAGTCGCTTGCGACTGTGTAGTTCTTTTCCCGCGAGGTAGCTAGCTAACAAAGGCTCGCGACCGTCCCACGTACAAGATAGAAGATTCACCTCTCCAACTTTCGCGGTTTGAACCTCTAGAGGTTGACTGCGTTCCAATCGCCAGTATTTTTCCCAAATATGCTATCCGGGCTTAAGAATAACGATCTCTTCCCTCCAGGCGTACAGGTGACGGATCCCGCATATGGAGTCAAATTTCACGTATTTAGTCAAATAGTAGCACAGGAAACATAAAGATGCAGATTCTTACAATATCTCGTTCCAAAGTTCAAGGGATCGTTCCATAGTATAAAAGTTATATCAACATACAGAGAACATGAGAAAACGGTAGTTCTTTCTCTCCCTCAAAATGTAATGTACGGAAAGAACATGTGAAAAACGGCACAGTCCACTGTTTCACTGCTAATTACACATATACGAAGAAAATGACATGCACAGTATAAACGACTTAGTTCTGTGTCACTTCGAGCGAACGTACAGAGGGTACTCGGAATGGCTTACATACAAGCGTTTGAACAGTCCACCATAGTTCCAAAATACAGCAAATCACCACACCTTTAAACGAGAAGTAAACGGTCTCGTTGTTTTTGTGCAGTTCGGTTTGCAAGGCAACTTTAGATTACTGCTATCACGTTTAGAATATCGGCTGCCTTTCCCTGGCAGAAGCCATTTCCCTCTACGTACGTGCTAGTCGCTCTCCCTCCTCAGTCACCACTCCCAGCTAAGTCACCACTCCCAGCTAAGTCACCACTCCCTACAGTCCTCTACCTAGCACATCACCTTCCATCCTCTGCATGCCTGCCCTCCCAGAAGCAAGCTCTAAACCCTTTGTTAAACTAAAGTTCCCGCCGCAGAGTTTCAATATGACGTCACTTCAAGCCTTCACAAGATCACTACCCTGATAAAATAGTACGAGTCAGTCAAGGGTGAAATTTACTTCGCAGACTCGTACACACAAAACACGGTATTTCGCAATTCACTGACTGTAAACATTGGTATTAACAAACAGTGCAAGAGAGCCCCGAGAGGTGCCCCCGATTAATGAATAATTTAGCGTGACCTGTGACGATGGCGTAACTAGGATAGTTGGCACCAGATGGATTCTTTATCAAAATCCAGTGCTGCCTTAAGGAAAGGGTCTAGGGGTCAAGGGGAAAGACTTGACATTTATGTAAGGTGCAAATTTGTGCTATCTTTAGCAAATCTTGGACTGATTATACCATATGTTTAGGTCCTAGGTTCTCAAGTCTCTGCCTGTGGTGTGCACAAAAACGTCTTACCAAGATAAAATTTTAAGGATCTAACAAGGTGTTTATTGAAGTCCTGGCTACTACAATTAAGTTACGGTACCGTAAAAGCAGGACTTAAAGTGGCACAATTGGCTCAAAATACTTGAGAGCTGTTGCTTTAGGTGAATAATTAAGGAAAAACATGTAAATAGCTAAACTAAGCTTCACTTTTTTCTGTTCACTGTTGCAAGACTGTTATGTATACTCATAACAGGATTTGTTTTTAAGACCTCTGCACACGGCTTTACAGTAGTACTGTGAAAGGGGCAGTGCACGTTATCATGTGGCCTTTTATTTTGTATGTTTAGTTGTATGAGTTTAGAAATACTAGGGACAAAGCAAAGGTAACTATTTTATGATCTGGCTACATATGTTAATACCCCAAAGAGCAGAGGTGTTTAAGGGGCACTTGGTATATATGTAACCATTTTGGATTGCAAACGGGCACCTTTGTCCTTTTAAAAAAGCTAAGAAATAAATTGGTGACACACTTATGACACCATATCCCCAAACTCCATGGGAAAATTCACACACTTCTTGAATTTTTGCTCGCAAAATTATCATACCAGCCCTTTCCCATACAGGTCAAGTCACTTAACCTTTCATGGGACACCAAAGTGACCATAGGGAACTTGAAACCCCCAGGTTCTATGCTTGGATAATGATCTACATGCTTGTTCTGTACCTATGTCATCCCCCTTCCCTGCATGCTTGTTCTATACCTATTTCATTCCCCTTCCAAATAATCAACTTGCATAGGTTTCCCCTCTCCACATTGGGGACCTTACCGTCCCATCAGACAAGTCCTGCTGGCAACAACATTGATAGTCTTCAGTTTCATTCTTAAAAGGCTGTGCTTTTGTGTGGAAAAATTCTAGGCATATGGGTCTCAGCTAGCCATCTAGAGGTTGTGAGCTCCCCCTCACCCTAGCCAACCTCCCCTAAACCACATCGAAAGAGAGGTTCGACAATGCAGTTGGACTTGGGACTCGGATCCTGGTGGACTCCGTCTCGGACTCGAGGCGTTCTGGACTCAGACTTGACCATTCTGGACTCGGATTCGGCTCGGCCAAGAGTTGTATGGACTCGACTCCAGTCGTGGTTTTAGCGTTATACATTATCAATTTCCCCTCCAATGAAAACTCTTTTCAGTCTTCTTGTAAAAGAATAACATCCACCAAGTAGAGACCACTTAAAAATACAGCATACTTTGACTATTATATGAGATCTTCTACCAGACGATTTTTTATTGTGCGCAAAAATGGCTGTGAAGGGCCCAACGTTCAGGGCTGTTAATCAAGTAGAAGTTTAGTTGACTGAAATGCTATAGTACCCAACATTTGAATCTGTGCGGAACCAGTGTGCAACTTTCTTTCTCAACATGTCGCTGTGCAGGTGCTACCTGTTCGACACAAATTAGGCTATAGCTATGCCAATAGTGCAGTGCGTTGAAGCCGTTCTGAGTCCGGTATGCAACTTTCTTTCTCAACGCGCCTTTGTGCAGGAACCACCTTCTAGGCAGATGATGCCAACATTGTAGCGCGCATGGGCACTACAATAAATAGCTCTCCTGAGAAAAAGACTGAAAATGATAAAAACTTTTTTGTCCTGAGTATGCTTTTAAGGCCATCAGACCAAGGGAAATCACATATGGAAGCCCTTTTCCCCAAATTTTCCCGGGGAGGTCCCTGTTCCCACGCCACAGACGATCTACCATGCGGGTGCTTGCACTGACAAATTGACCTCCTTCCTCATACATGATGCATGCAATACAGCTGAAGCCTATACTTTAATTTTGTTTGGTATTGTTTCTCACGCGGCAAATGCTTATATAAAACACCCAGCTGATTCCCTTCTGTCATAAAGATGATAGTCAGTCGGCCATATTTGGTGATCACTATTATTGATGGCGCTATTCTCTTTTACATGAATACATACATTCATGACATCCCTCTTCTTCTAATCAAATGTTCAAAATTTCATTGAAGCTTAAAAAGCAACAAGTAAACAAAAACCGTGATGTTTTATGAAAGATGCATCACATCAACTTTAAAAGTTAACCGATCTGTAAACATAGCACTGCTTAGCACTACAAAATGATATCAACGATAATATGAGATAATAAGTTAACACTCTTTGATATGTCTTTGTACTTTGTTTATCAGTCTGCCACTGGATGTTCTACTACAATCACTTGTCTTTACAACTGTTTCTTGTTGGTCAACAGACTTGTATATATATATATCCTGAGGAGTTTCCTTCTATGGATACATTTGTCATACCAGGCGGATCTTCGTTAGTTTTCAGAAGATCACTTCTATTTCTCCTATATTCACCAGATGGAGTTTGTATACGATACAATCTAGGATGCTCTGACTTTTCTTTCACAACACCTGGTTCCCATTTTCCATCTTTTCTCACTCTTATAACATCTCCCCTATCAAGAGACTTTAAATATTTTGCAGAACTGTCATGGTACATTTTTTGCTTTTCTTGCCTATGTTTTAGATGTTGTTCAACACTAGTACTGTAACCTTTTGGTTTCAGTAACTCATGTGACACTGGCGAAATTGACTTTAAACGTCTCCCCATAAGCAACTGAGCTGGACTTTCTAGTTGTCCATCTATGGGTGTGTTCCTGTATTCTAGAAGACTTAGATAAGGATCTCCATGACTTTGCACTGCTTTTTTGATAATATTCTTCACTGTTTGAACAGCTCTTTTAGATATTCCATTTGATTTTGGATAACCTGGACTAGATGTAACATGTTCAAAGTCTCATTCTACTGAAAACTGTTTGAACAATGAGCTACTGTTCTGGGGACCATTATCGAATACAAAAATTTCTGGTGACCCATGTCTTGCAAATATGCTTTTCATATGTTTAATCACACAGCTACTGGTCGTTTGTTCCAACTGTCATAATTCAATATACTTTGAGTAATAATCAATGACCAGAAGGTAGTTTTTTCGTGCAAGGTGGAACAGATCAGTACCTATTATTTGCCATGGCCTTATAGGAACTGGATGTGGTTTCAATGAGTCTTTGGTATTTGCTTTCATACTTTTTAGACAAACTGAGCACCTTGATATGTAATCTTCAATTTGTTTAGGCATTCTAGGCCAATACAATATTTCTCTTGCTCTACTCTTGCATTTTGCAACACCCAAATGACTGCTATGATTTTTCGTCATCATTTCTGATCTTAGTTCTTTAGGTACAATTTTTGTGCACCTTTAAACAACAGGCCACCAGCTGTGTAAATTTTATCTCTGAAGTCCCAATATTCTCTGATTTCATCAGGAACAGTTTTGTTTTCTGGCCAGCCCTTTTCCACTACTTTTCTTAAGACTTTTTAAAGTCTGATCTGTATTTGTACACTCAACAAATTGTTGTCTTCGTCTTTCACTCACAGGCAAATGTGACATAAGACAATGAACCTGAGCTTCCGGCTCATCAGCTACTTTATCATTTCCTTCGTGAGCCAGATATGATCTTGACAATGTATCAGATATGTACATGTATTTACCTGGAGTGTGATCCACATGCAGATCATATTTCATTAACTTCAGTACTAACCTTTGTACCATAGGTGGTGTTTTTGCCAATGGTTTTTTGGTAATGATCTCTAATGGCTTATGATCACTATTTACCGTTACCGATTGACCATATATGTACTGATGGAATTTCTCACATCCAAAGCAGATTGCTAGAGTTTCTTTCTCTATTTGTGCATAGCCTTCTTGAGCTTTAGTTAGAGCTCTTGATGCAAAAGCAACAGGCATGTTGTCCTGTAGCAGGACTGCTCCTAGACCATATTGCGAAGCATCAACTGACAATGTGATAGGCTTATTTCGATCAAAATATTTCAACACAGGTGACTGTATTGCCATGTTTTTCAGTTTCGAAAAGACTTTTTCATTATTTTCGTCCCATACCCAATCACTGTTTTGTTTTAGTAATTGCCTCAAAGGTGATGCTTCAGCACTTAGACTTGGAATAAATTTTAAGAGATATTGGATCATCCCAATGAATCTTTGTAATTCTTTTTACATGTTGGGCTTTTAATTTTCTTTATAGCCTCAATTTTACTTACATCAGACTTGACTCCTTCTTCATTTAGAAGTTGACCTAGATATTTCACTTCTGTAACCCCAATTTTGCATTTGGACTTATTGAATTTGAGATTATTTTCTTTGGCTCTTTTAAGTACCATTTCTAGCCTTGCATTGTGTTCTTCTTTAGTTTCGCCCCAAACCAAAATATCGTCCAAGTAAATGTGACAACCCTCTATTCCTTCGATTAATTCACACATTGAACTGTGAAATACTTCCGATGAACTATGTAACCCAAATGGCAAACGGAGGAATTTGTACCGCCCAAATGGCGTGTTGAAGCAGCATAAATTTGAACTCCATTTGTCGAGAGGGATTTGCCAAAACCCACTATTGGCATCAAGTACAGAAAAATGCTTTGCGCCTTTTAGAGTACTTGTGATTTCTTCCACAGTTGGAAGTTGATAATGCTCTCTTTTTACTGCCTTATTTAAATCACTTGGATCCAAACAAATCCTCATACGACCATTTGGTTTTCCTTAATTGCCATACTGTTTACCTAATCTGTGGGACAATCAACTTTAACAATTATGTTTTCTTTTTCCATTCTAGTCAATTCAGTCTTTAAGCGTTCTTTCATTGCATGAGGAATCTTTCTTGGTGGATGAACACGTGGTGTGTGGTCACTCTTTAATTAATATGATGTTGTTTGTTTGTGCATCCAACTCCAGAAAAAACTTCCTGATGTCTTTGAAGGAGTTCATTCATTTCTTTATCAGAACCTATTTCTTTACTTATGACTTGTACTCGTTGGATTAAACCTAATTCAACACTCTGTGAGACCAAGAATATTTTGCGATTCCATGTCTGCATCTGCAACTAACAAGTTCAGACCATATGCTTTGCCTTTCAGTATGCATCTTAGCTTACATCTTCCCAAAACAGGTATCTTTTCACCACTGTAGGTTTTTAGCTTTATTGACGTCTTGTACAGAGCCACATCCTTCGCACACTTCTTATACACTGACTTGGATGTAATATTGGCGTCAGCTCCGGTGTCAATCTTGAATGGTAACTTCATTCCTTTCAGTTTTAGATGTACTTTCCATCATGGTTTCCATCAGCTTTGAATCCATCATTAATCATATACACAACATCTATGAAGAAGTCTTCTTCAGTGTCATTACTACTATTTTCATCCTTTATCTCTTGCACAGTCCTAGTCTTGTGAGGTGTCCTGCACATCTTAGCAAAATGATTAGGCTTTCCACATCTTTGACATAACTTACCATACGCTGGACAACACCTTGGTTCATGCTCATACGAACACTTCTTGCAGCTAAATTTTTTGCCTCCCTTTTGTGTTCTTTCACTAGGACTTGTTTCAGTACTACTGCTAGGTTGCTTATTTGGTTGTTTAGACCTTGCATTTACACACTGGTTTTCCACGACTTTTTGTTGTTCTGACCTCTTATTTCATCATATTTTGTTGTTGTTTCTGCCAGACTTTTTTGAAGATCTTTCACTCCTGTCTTGCTTAACTCACCAGCTTGGCATATGGCATGTTTTACAATAAAGGGGTCCAAATATGGATGAGAAAATAAGTACCTATAAAATGTGTTTGAAGGAAAGAGCTACATTAATTTTGCAAACATATTATGCTGATCAACACCATGCTTTCTGATAGAAAAAACAACTTCTTTGTATTTCCATTCATAATTTTGAAATTAGGGGGGTAAATGCAACCAGAATGTGACAAATGGGGACGGAAAATACTCCCAATAACTTATATCAATGTTATAATAAAGGAATAACAAAACAATTGAAATAATTTGTTGAGCTTATACATTATATTTATTAATTTGGACATGTAATGAATACAATTAATACCATTTATTAGTCTAATAATTTTATAGTCTGTAAGGGCTATCCGAATTTAAGTGCTCAATTTTTGGCATCAGCGTCCGTCCCCTAAATGGAAAAATTAAAAGTTGTGATAATTCCCAAATATTGTGATCTATAATGATTACTCATGTTTGGTTTTAAACTAGGAGTGAAATATTCAATAACAACCAACAGATCTCAAATGCTGTGAACTTGTTCATTAAAATAAGCTAGACCAAATGTTGCTATTGTAACATCCGTCCCCGTTGGGTGTTACAATAGCAACAATTCATGTTATCATCTATTATTCTTCAGATATAGTACTTCAGTTGAATATCTTAATATCATTGCACATCTTACCTACAGTTCAGTAGCTTGGCAGAGAAAAACAGCTTCGCTTTATACCTTTTAGCTATAAAATTGAACTTTAGTGATGTCCGTCCCCAAGTAGTTACAATAACAAGTTACAATAGCAACAAACAATTCTGTACTAGTTGCACTTGAAATATTGTAATCATTTCTTTAGTTATTGCTTTGGGAATAACATTTAGGTCATGTACTTTGCCATATCAACAAAAAAGTAATTGCCATTTATGTCCAAATATTGTATATAAGACTATCAGTTTTGGACGGACAAGTTACAGAAGCAACAACAGTGCTGTACTGTCCGTCCAAACTGAATTATCATCAGTGTTGAGGCATACATCATACAATTTTATAATTTGTATAATGCTAATATATTTTACCAATGATACTTATCTGATATTGAAATGAAATTTGGGAAATGTTTTTCCTTTTAGTGAATAGAGTAATAAAGGTAGACATAATGTTGCTATTGTAACTCCACATTATATCAGTTGCAGTATTTTGGTACTTTAGTATAGTAAAACAAGCGATGGGGAAAAATGAAGGTAAAGTACTGTACAGCATGAGTGAAGTCCTGCTGAAACTATCCCTTTTCAAACTTGTATTTGTGCATGCAACAGCAAAATAACATTGTTCATGCAAACCTGTTCCGTGATTTTTTGTCCGTCCAAGAGTTACAATAGCAACACCTATAAGTTTCACAAATATTAATCTGAAGATGGGTTGCTTTTTTCATACTTTTTATGAGGTCTGTTTGCACAGTGTTAATGGATTATTGCAAATTTATTAACTGTTATGAAAAAATAATCTGGAAATTTCAAACATTCATGGGATAATAATTATAAATTTTGTCCGTCTACAAGTTACAGTAGCAACACCTTGTTTGTCCAAAAGTTACAGTAGAAACATTGTGTCTAAAAAGATAACAAAAGTCAAAGTTATCTTGGAGAATGTAGATTTTTCTTATAAACATGTTAAAGATTATCATTAGCAAAAAAGTTCTGACAAAGCACATTTTCTAAATTTTGGTAACTTGTGGGAGTATTTGGACCCCTTGTGAAACATGCCATATGTTTAATGCCTTGCTCAGTGTTAGATCAGTTTCACGAAGTAACCTTTCCCTTAGCCCTGTGCTACGGATCCCACATACAATTCGATCTGTTATTAAGCTCTCTTCAAGATTGCCAAACTCACAAGTTTGGCTTTTATTCTTAAGATCGGTTACATAGGTATCAATGGACTCTCCCTCATTTGTGCTCTTGTGAAGAATACATGTCTTTCTACAGTCAAATTCTTTTTTGGGTTGCAATAGCTTTCGAACGTAGCTTTGATACACTGCAAGTTCTTTTCATCACCTTGTCGTTCGAACTTGAACGTACTATATATTGCTAATGCTTCCTCACCTACTATATGAAGGAACAACGATGACTGTACTTCTTAATTTTTTTCGTTGCCCCATGAAGCCACTGCGTACAACTCGTATCTTTGTAAAAACTTTTTCCGGTACTAATTTAGAATCAGTGACCGAAACTGACGTCATATATTCTCTATCAGACAAGCTAAAAGAGGGCGCTCTTTTTGATGGGGTTAGCGTAGTAAAATGGGGCTTGGATATTTTGGGGGGACATAAAAGAGTCGTTACGAATTTTTTGGGAACTAGATTCCACTGCAGTTTTTATCATCTCATCGTTACACCTCCTTACCTGTCTCGTTTCATTTGACAGGAGTTTTCGGCACTTTGCTGACTGCATTGCATTATCTTCTTGTTACCTAGCTGTGGAAGAGAGGAGAGAGAAAGCTGAAAGGTTAGACATGAAATCATTGCGAGAATTTGAACCATCGACATAGACAATTATGCACAATAACACATATAATGACGACTCATGGTGTGGGTTAAGACCACTATACCACGAGAGCACTTGGAGGCTTCAGCAGCTAGAATTAATAGAAACCTTCAGATTGCAAACGTTCCTAATTTACATGTAATAAATATGCATATATAAATAATTACGTAAAAAGTTAACATAACCTATAAATAATCAGGGATAACATTAATATGTAAAGTTATATACAAATATGCATACCGGCCATAAAGGTATTTCGCAACATCCACCTTCTTTGTTAGCTTGGGATAAAAAAATTGAAGAGCCCATTCTTACGAAGGTATGTCAACAATACCAGATTAAGGGGGGTTGTGAATAGACATTCTCTAAGAAATCCTAGCATGAAAGACAAACTAATGATCTACAAGATTGCCGTCGTTCAAAGTTGCAACGTAAAAGAATCATTATACCGGGATATATTTGCTTCAATAAGTCTGAATACAAGCAAACACAAAATGGCTGCATCATCTACTAGTAGGAAAGAGTGGGAAGCAAACTATGGCACCAAGAAAAGCGGCAAAGCTATTAATTATGATTATTTGTCGAGGAATATACTACAAGACAAACAAACAACAAGTTCGTTTCCGCAAAAACACAAAATTATTCACGATTCCTCTCTGTGCCAAACCTATGGTAAACCCATGAAAATAGAGGCAGTCACTGGCGCTAATGCTAGTGATGGTTTTAGGTAAATTTCCATATAAATAACAATTTTCGTGGGTTGCAAGAGTACTCAAATTTGTCCTTAAAAATTAGCAGTAATATTGTATTATGATTTTTAATTACTCTTGCTTTGATGTTACAGGTGGAGGTGCCGTGACCGCTGTAAAAACCCGCACCAGTCTACGCAGTCTATCCGGAAACATTCCTGGTTTGAAAAAAGCAATTTGTCCATTGCAGAGCTTTTATAACTTACCTACTGGTGGACCAGGAATGTTTTCCAAAACGTCATGGAGCACGAACTTAACATTTCCTCTACTACCTGCGTAGACTGGAGCAGTTTCGCCAGAGAGGTGTGTGAGGAAACCCTCATCATGATCAGCACACCAATAGGAGGACCTGGCATTGAAGTTGAGATAGATGAGGCCAAATTTGGAAAACGTAAATACCACCGAGGCCGGATGCAGGTGGGCCAGTGGGTGTTTGGAGGTCGTCAAAAAGACAACCGTACTAAAATCTTCATGGTACCGGTGGCTTCAAGAGACGAAGAAACACTCCTGACCCTCATCAAGAAATGAATTTTCCCTGGCTCCATAATTCATAGTGATTGCTGGAAGTCCTACTCGAAACTGAAGGACATGGGGTACACTCACCTGACTGTAAACCACTCAGTTGAATTCACAAACCAAGAAACAGGTATGTCTACTCTTTCTTTTCTTTACAATACACAAAAGCGAGATGATTGCGTAGCAGTTACGAGAATTTAATGGGAATTTATGGGATCCCATAAGGTCTCATTCAACTGGATTCAATGGGACTTAATGGGAATTTTTTCCTGGGCAAGATAGATGTGGCATTGCTTTACTTCAATCACAATACACGTGCCGCCAAATATTGTGAAAAAATTCCAAACATGTATAAATCAAATTCAATACTTATTCACAAAATTAATATAATCATGTTTTCTTCCTCTCCTTTTTGCGGTCAATCAGGTGCGTGTACCAACCATATTGAGAACGAGTGGCTTTACGCAAAGAAAGGACTTCCATCATATGGAGCCAGCCATCGCCACATCCCTGGATACCTTGCCGAACACCTTTGGCGTATCAAGGTTAAGACCAAAGGAAAGGATCCATTTCTTGAATTCTTGTATGCGGCCTCGGGGGTTTACGACGTACGTAACCCTCCCATCACTCTATCATCCTAAACCACAGGTAGATATTACAACAATTTTTTTGAAGTAACTACAACTTTTCCTACCCAAACACATAAATGCAGCACTATACAGGCTTTATTTTTTAACTAAAACTCCTATACCACAAGGCTAACCCTAGCGATAACGATCCTCCTAACCCCCAAAACCCCTATACCACAGGCTAACCCTAGCGATAACAACCCCCTAACCCTAACCCTAACCCCAAACTTATTCCCTAACCCTAACCCCAAACCTATTCCCTAACCCTAACCCTCTAACCGTAATTTCAGGGAGAACCCTCAAATATTTTTCCACCCTCACAAATTATATTTTTGTCTCTTTCAGCGTTCCAGCTCCCAGCCCGAGTCTTTTGACGTTTTGTGTCTATTGTGTCTATTGTGTTGTACAACCCTATTCATTCATCTATTATACCTCGTCGCTGCTCGCTCGAGAGGAGAGTATTCATTATCCTGTTACTTTTGTTAGCCTGTTAGCCTGCTTAGCTGTACAAGACTGTTGGAATGTGACGTAAGTTCCGGTCACTGATTCTAAATTAGAGCCCTTTTTCGAATTCACCGATAAATTCCCTTCTAGACACAGCCCATTCGGAGGCTGCAATTGCTCCATGTTATTGGTGATTTTATCAACACTTCTGACACCATGTCATAAAGATGGCTGTCAGTCGGCCATATTTGTTGATCACTATTTATTGATGGCGCTATTCTCTTTTACATGAATACATACATTCATGACACCTTCAATTACATGCAACGACCAATGAGCTTTTAAAATAACTGTTAAATCCTGTGCTCTCCTAGAAAGAGATTTTAGTGAATAAGTTTTTGAGTTCTTCTTCTAGACTTAATTTCTAAAGCCTGCAGGCTCAAGACGCTTAGATGCAACCTTGGGCGGCCTAGAAAGTAGAATAATGTGGTAGGCATTTTGACAAAATATAGACCTAGGCTAAGCACGAACTGATTCTGGCCTTCAAGTCGCGCACTAAGAGAGGGAGGTCTACCAGGGTACCATGTCTGTGGCTGTGGCAGTGCACCGTGCCATGCTACAGTAGAGAAGACACTTAATAATGAGAATTTCTGAAACACAAAATGAATTCAAAGCTTTTGCATAGAAGTACTGTAACCTTACAACTGAAAAGCAAAAACTTCCCAAAGGAGAGGGGCTTTAGACAGCACCCTCTCCCTCAGAAAACCTCCCTACCTTACCCTTAGATCAAGCCCAAAGGAAAATAGAAAAGAGCAATAAAAAGTGAAAATTTCTAAACATTTAACCAGTTTAAAGCTTTTGCAAAGATAGCACCATTTTGCATCTTAACCAGTTTACATGCAAAAATAAAAACTTCTCAAAAAGGTGTGTTACAACGGCTCTCTTAGACAACTGCCCACCTCCCCAAAAAGAAAATAGAAAAAACACCAAATAATGAGAATTCTAAACCTATGGTATAATCAGTCCATGATTTGCTAAAGATAGCACAAATTTGCACCTAACAGAAATGTCAAGCTTTCCCCTTGACCCCCAGACCCTTTCCTTAAGGCAGCACTGGATTGTGACAAAGAAAGAATCCATCTGGTGCCAACTATCCTATTACGCCATTGAATTCTGTCTTGAACTGCCCCCCTCCCCAGGGATTTCACGCAGGCTACGGTCCTGATTTCGTATTCATTAAAGAACTTGCTCCACATCAAAGAAATAGTAGTCCGTATATTGCTGAAAGGCAGGGCAGAGTAGTAACCTTTGAATATTTGCAGAAGACCTAAAACGAAAAGGCAACATTACTTTCCCTGTCACAAATTACTTACTCCTTCGAATCCGGTCTAGCTAAAGGAAGAGAACCCTCACTGAAAGCTCTATCGTGTTTCTGGCGCAGAATCTTATCAGGTTCCAAGCCAAGGGAGGGGTAGTGCCCCACCCCCAAAAACAACATTACTGTTTTTAAAACATCCTAACGTGTTTCTCCCCTGAAAAAAGCTAACCCCGTGGAGGTTGTGCCTCCCCCCTTCAACACGTCGTCTGGCAGCAGGCCTCAATCGAAAATTTAAGTAGATTGATTGGTCTTGATGTCCCTATGAAATCAAGTATGCTGATCAAAAGAAGTTCATTGTTTATCTTTCCTTGTGTCTTTCGTCGAGTTGATGGTCATTTCGGATCAGTGGAGGCCATGTCGTGCAAACATTGAAAAATGCGCATAGACAGTCTTAAGAGTAACTTAGGGTACTCACATGGCTGGCATGTGGATAGTTCATGATGAAGATGCATTGGGAGTCTGATATGTGGTCAACATGTGTACTGAGAACATAATTTAAATATAGTTGGTGGAATCAACAGTCACTTGGGGTCACCATGCTCGAAACCACCCAGAAGTAGTTGATTTTTGACCATGTCATAATACATGGTATCAGTCTGTTTGAACTGCACCGGTGAATCTTAAACATTCTCTGTCAAAATTGAGATCACTGTCATTCATAAAAAAAATGTCGTTTCTAACAAAAAATGTCAGTTTATTTGACTACACATTACTAGAATTACTTTTCAGTGGCAAAGATTCACTACCTTGCACAAATTTCTTCAATCATTTTCATGTATGCACCTATTTCCATGCATGTTTTTTGCGTGGGGTTTGAAACAATACATGCATGTGAATGGACCAGAATACATGCTCTAGAAATACACGCTTAAAAATGTAATGCCCAAGAATACATGCATGTACATGTGTAGGCATGTTTTTTTTTTTTTTTGCGTTAGGTTTGAAACCGTCTGTACTTAAAGTCCAAGTATCATGGTTGAAGATAGGCCTTCAGAATGTTTAATGGGTGTTGTAAATGACGTCTGACACAATCATTTTAGCAAAATAAAAATTTGGGCTGATTTTTCCTGGTTTTGGAGTAAACATGGATTTTCAGCTTTGTCGTACTTTGTCGTGCTTTTCCGGAAATAAAATCTGTGACATCATAAGTGGAGTAATTACACTCGCGCACGACCATGCACTGTCTGCAAGCCTACGCTGGTGCACATATGCAAGCCAGTCGCCACCACCGGCCGTGAGTAAAGGCAACTGCCGCTATGGCAATTGTACGGAGTGGTCATTTTTAGCTCAGCTGAAAGCTCTCAGCTGAGCTATTGCTGTCGTGCACGGCAAAACTTCTACGTCACGGCAAACGGTCTGTCACCATAACATTGCCTTTAAGTGCCTGACATTTCGCTGTTTTTCGTTAGGTTTGCCTAAAATTTAGTAGAGATGTTAGCGAAAGTGATATCTGCATGCTGCGACTCCTTTTGATTAATTTGACCGCTATTTGACCTCGGGAAGGGGCTTTGTTTGAAAACGTAAAATTCCCTACTTGTCCTTCAGTTTTGCACCAATCTTGATAATATGTTTCATATAGATAGTTCAATTTGTTCTGAACAAAAGTTAAATTTTTTTCCTTTCTGCAATCATTAAAAGCATGAAAACAGCACTTTTTGAAACAAATTCTGGCGAAGTCCTCATGTTCGGGAATAGGCCTACATCGAGAATCCCAGTTGTTATCATTTGAGAGACTGTACAACGAAACAAGGTACAAAAGTATACTGAACATATATAAATGTACAGGACGTCTCGTGCTTAATCCTGTGGCAAGTGTTTACGCAAAGTGCAGTGTATCGATTTTTGAATACCGTACGTGGGCTACCTTACTATGTCAGACTATGTTTGCTCAGCTCTTTGCTTTCCAAACCAGGGATATGACATGAATAAGGAATATACCGTACAGCCTACTATGGAGGCGCTACGTGAACACGTGGCACTGATCTCTTTCAGGAGTTTGACTAGCTAACTTGGTTGGATGGTTAGGCCTACTCGAAAAGAAATACCGGACGTTTGAAAGTTGTGCAAGTTCTTGCGAATATGTGGCCTTGTGCGAAACTGTGATATAAGATAGGGCTACACATTCTTGTGTTGAGGCAGAAACAAGTATTCAACTTAGCCTGATGTCTGAATGGTTTCTTAACATTTCTGGACAAAAACTATTTAGTATGAAAGGTAAACAAATGGCTTATCCTTCCTTAATAGCAAATTAGTTTATATTGTCACATGAAGGAAAGAAGCGACGCGCCGCGTGAACTGGGATGGCCTCGCGGGGTACACTACTTCAAGTTAAGGTGAATGTTGTCTAGGAAATGTCGTAAGAGGAAAGAGGAACCCACCCCTTTCTTTTAAACAAAGAACATAGCACGTTGATTGAAAGTACAATGCTTCATATGGTTTAAGCTTGACGGTTGTGCTTACATTCCAAAACAATTTTCGGTTTGAAAAGGAAAACGTCCTTTTTGAAGGCGTTGCCATATGTCAGTCTCGGTGCCTGCAGAAATTGTGCAGCTCAGGCTTCCAGTCAAGCGGGCCAAGGGGGCGAATCCCTCTTTGAAATTTGTTCGCCCCCTAGCAAGTTTTCAAGTTGCCATTGGCTTAATGGCATTTGTATACATTTGGCCCCTTAAATATTTGTTAGCCCCTGGAAGCCATTTCGCCCCCATTCAGTACCTTGTCAGGCTACGAGGTTGGTGCAGTCACATGGGCGTCGACACTGCAGGAACCGCCTCAGTCTTGTTCTCCGTTGCCGAAAGCCCCACCAAGTTGTTAAGGGAAAGCCATGGGGGATGATATTTCAATAGCCTTAGACTTAGTGTAAGTGTGCATATTTTCCCAATGCTCTCTACGAACTGTAGTTACCCTCCGGCCTGTTGCGACACATTCACCGGTCCTAAAAGCGATCGACGTTTTATACCTGGTAGATCCCAATCATAAAAATGTTATGCAGTAAAATAATTTTGTGGGCGAAAACGGGACTAAAGAGTACTCAGAATTAGGCGCGTAAAGAATTTAATTTAGAAATAATTCCCTTTATATTGAGTAACTGAGCAATTTTGGTTTTTCCAAATCATAGTGGCAACACGTATTTGAACTTTTGTCCCTGGACAAGTTCAAGGAATATCTTTGGGGCAAAATATCGCTTTTAAGACCTTTAACCATATGTAAAATTTCCTCATCGCAAGTTACTATCTGGGTCTAATTATGGAAAACAAATGAGGTCTACAAAGCAGCATACTCATAAACATTCATTATTTGTATACTAACATCTGTGCAGTATATAAAGTTAACTTTGTGTACCAGATTTAGTCTTTCAGAGACTTCGGGAGTTCAATACATATTTCATTGCATTCAGTTTATATTTATCTCTTTGTTTTCTAACGTACGTATGAACAACATGAATTACAGACCCAACCAAAATATTGACTGCAGACCTTTAGGTCAACAGGAAAAGCTGAGCTTCGGCAACATTGTTGCCCTTGTTCATGATTGTCACAGTCATAAAATTTCACCTTGATCATAAGCTCATCGCGTTTTGGGGTTAGAATCTACTATGCTCACTACGTGAGCTGCAAGATTGCACCAGTAACGCTTAGCATCTTCAGCTTTACATTTAGTGAAGTATGTTCCAACAGTAAAATACAAACGTTCCTGTGTGATCTTACAATGAATAGGCTACGTTGTGCCATTTGTACAACATTAAGCCTAACGCTACTGTTATGCCTTTCAGCATGAACTGCTGGGAAGATAACCCTACCTTTTCTAAAGTATTCTCTTTTGCCTAGCAATCACCTGTGTACTTACTTTGCTTGTACAAATCTCCGCAGATAACTTCCCATTCGTATCCAACAAATAATATATCCAGCACTAGCGCGAACTGTTCAAAATCCTTCGGTACTTTTCCTTACTTTAAAACGGCACAGTTCCAGCTCCCAGCTTGAGGACGTACGTGCATACCGTACCTACGTAAGTACGTACTAAATGTAGGAACATTGGTGTACTATGTGCGCGGCGTACGTGCGTAGTAGCTATGTATTGTAAGCCTGCCTTGGCATTCAGAGCACTCTGATACAGTATACAGTTAGTGAAAATGTGTGTGACAAGTTTGACACGAACTTGTGATTGGTAGAGATATCTTGCTATGCTATAGGTTTGTTTTCCACTCTCAAGCAAGTCGTAATTTGGCCACTCAAATATAATACAGCAATATTTTACGGCTCTTAGGACAGTTTGTGCTTTTTCTGCCTATTGTGAACACTGAGTATCCACGTTCTCATAGATATAAAGAAGCTGTCTATGAAAACTTAAGGGTTATTAAAAACACTATGAAAAACTGACTACTGTCACTCCGTTTAATGCGGTCCCGGTTTTTGTTTTGTGCTTTGTGTTCCGTCTGTGTCCGTTTCCAAGCGCGTAAAAAGTACACAGTTTAATGCGTTGTACATGGACTTCTTATAATAAGAAGCCCGCGGCGTTGTACTGCTGTGTACTGTCCGTGAGAAGCAACCGTCCACAACTCCACTTATGACGTCTTAAGTAGTTCGACAATTCGTAGCTTTTCGGAACTGATCGTTAAAGATCTTACCCCTTTTCGGTATCTAGGGGAAAATTTGGCTTATTCTTCAATTTACCGTGTAAGTATTGTAGGGGCAATATTTAAACGCCAAGAAAGTGGAAATATGAGCCTTTTAACGTTTACTCGGTAACATATCAATTTGTTCAAAACACTTTCCTGTCAAAACACTTTTCTGTCTAAACTGAGGATTGGGTGACTGAGACGCATGGCTATGTATAATTCATATACACGCTCATCCCGTACACTTGATTGGTCGTGTGGGCGTGACCAAATGTTTTGTTTACCACTGCACGCACGTGTTCGCTGTACATACTGTACAACGCGCGCACGGTGTAGAAGTCTGTGGCGGGTAACGGTCGCGTTGTTTACACATCGCTTGGGGTCTTTTCATTGGTGCAAGACTTATGCATATTCATATTTGTGTCTGTTTGTACGTATTTTGGCCTGGTCCCTATGGGGGAGTGTTGAAAATTTGAAAACAAAGGTTACCATTGGAAAGTTTACATGATAACCAATCCAGCAATGCATGAACATCGGCGATCCAAGCTTATTTGTACAAACAGCAATAGGTCAAAAGTTCATAGCTATTGCTTGCCATGCAAAAAGATGCCTTCGAAATCTGTCCAGGTCCCTATGTAAAAGTCAAATAATATCGATATATTTTTATGTCATTCAGAAGCTGAGACATAGGAGAACATAGAACTGAATGAACATCACTGTAATTTTGCCATGCAACAGAGCACGAGCGATCGAAAGTTCGTATCCGTACTGTTTTCCACAGAGCGCATTTTCGTTGCGTGGGAGACGCTAACACAAGCTGTATGGGTTTAAGTAACAAACAAATTGATATGATAAGCTTAGCTGTAATACTTGCTCTTTAAGGCATGTATTTGAAAAAAATTAATGCATGTATATGAACTAGAATACATGCTCTTAGAAATACATGCTTAAAGAAGGTAATCCACAAAAGTAATGTACATACATGTTTATGCTTTAAACATGTTTTTGCGTGGGGTTTGAAACAATCCATGCTTAAAGCATGTATTTGAAAAATACATGCATGTATATGAGCAAGATAACATGCTCTAGAAGTACATGCTTAAAGAATGTAATCCTCAAGAATGCATGCATCTATATCCTTTAAGTTTTGTTTTTACATGCATTCTGAAACATGGTCAAAATGCGTCTTTGGATTCGTTGCATGCATGCATGTACAGTATGTACTGGAAGTAAATACACTATGCTATTCCTAAATATGTTTGGGCAAGGAGTTGTAACTCTCTGGTTTGGGGGATGCCATATCCCCTTTTAATGATTTGTACTACTGCTAATAATCTAACACAGGTTTACAAGCAGTCACTGTATTGAAATTGAGTTAATCAAAGTCATGAATAGGCATATGCAGCATTTTGCATTATGCCCTCATGTATTTTTCTTCTCTACCCTCTCCCTCTTTTCCTAAAGACGAGGGTCTGTTGAAAATACGATTATCAGAGCAAAATTATGATGGTCATCCACTGATAAGGTGAATGAAAATACCTTAAATTTACTCAAACTAGTTGCCTCTGTAAATGAAAAATTGTTCCCCCTAGAGGCTATAAATTGTCATTACCGTGATGCATTTCACCTCAAACTAGTTGCCTCTGTAAATGAAAAATTGTTCCCCCTAGAGGCTATAAATTGTCATTACCGTGATGCATCTCATCTCCATCCTCCCCCGAAGCTGTCTTAGAACTCCCCGACAACAGTACTTTGAGCTACGGGCCTTCCTGTATTGTTCATTATCCTTGCCCTGTACAGTATGAACCCACTAACCCGAAGTTTACTAGATCAAAGGTTCACTAGACCTTAGGATCTTTGGCTAAGTGAACCTTTGATCGAGCAAACCTTTGATCTAGAGAACTACTGTATGAAATAGTGTTAACACATAAAGTGGTTTGAAAATTTCTTCTCCTTAAACTAGAGAAAAATTATGCTATAATTTAAATGAAAGAAAATTACGCCCATCATGCACCTGAAACATGTAGCGACGGTATTCAGGATAAGTTTACGTTTAACATTTGAAAGTCAGGAAGGCACTTGACTCATCCAGGATCCCAGAACCCCAGGACCAGACTGATGCGGTGACAATGCCAAAGGCACTGAGAAGGCACTAATGGGTCCAGGGTAGGGGGGAACACAGGGTACAGTGGAACACAATAGATATTTTTTGCCAGAAAATTCTTTGGAGAACGACGTTACTGAAATGAAATTTGCTTGTTGTGTACCTGCCAGTACATTACATATATGGGTGGTTCCATATATTTGGATGCCAACCTGTGACATGGCATTTTGGCCCTAAATCCATGATTTATGCTTTTATTGGTGACACAATGTTTTGATATGTCTTATCTTATTATTTCTTTGAAACGGATGAGGAGTAAGTTCCAATCATGGGTGCAGAAATTATTTACATCCTCAAAATCGCCTTTTTGGGGGAAAAAACGTGTGTTTCACGTGTAAATGGGGACACTAAAATTTTACCAAATTAAAACCATGAATTTGTCTGTTTCATAACATGTAAGTGTTTTATTTAGATAAATTGAATAATTTGAATCTAAAAAATTCATTTTTTTCTCAATTCATGGTTTTATCTCAATTTCGTGGTTCAAAAACATGTGTTTCACGTGTAAACAAGATAGAGGGGACACTCAAGTGTATTTCCTAATATTTCAAATTTTTAAAGCAGTCGGCACAATTTTACAAAGTGCATGTCAAATACCATACTAAAAAATTTAATTTCACAAGATATTTCAAAATAGGAACTATGGCATATAAGTTTGTTTCAGCTGTCAAGTTTCACAACGTAAATTATTCAGGGGACACCAAACGAGTCTTCAAAATTGAAAATGGCCTTGTATTTTTATTTTCTGTCGAAAGTTTGCTGTACATTGTTTACTGCATGAAGTAGTGCCCAGGCCTCAACAATCTACAAACTACTCAGGAGGGTTACATCACTTAATAAGAACAATATTATTGGAAAATGGGTAAGAATGTTTCACGTGTAAAGGGGGACACCAAAGTTTACATGTGAAACCTCTTTGGTCAAACTCCTCCATTTGAAAAAATGTCAATATTTTTTTTAAAGTATGTGCTTTGTTGTCACAATTCATATGTTATCAACAATCTTATGTTAAAAATTATACAAATTAAGCCTAAAAACAAGAAAAAATCCATATTTTGAAGAAGCAACTTTAAATGTCACAATTTTTGGCCTAAAACGGCTATTTTTAGCTCATTTTTCATCAAAATTGGAAAGATTTATTCCCATGATACAAGATTTGTGATAATTATATAATTACCCTAAATGGTAGTGACAAAATGAAAACACAAGTACAGCCATGTGAATGACGCTTCCATGGCAGTGTCCATTGAAAGTGTCTTTTTACCATTGGCCCCCTAATTTATGGAACTACCCATATAATATTAACATCCATGCAGAATCTGGAAAGCCAGCTACAGGTGAAACCAAAAGAGCCCAAACAATTTTGACCAGTCTTTTCGAACAAGATTCGTAGATTGTGTGTGCCCCACTTAGTGAGATATACATTGAGATACCATATACCACACAATGAGACAGTTTCGCATGTAAAAATAGTGCACAAGGCAACTGAAAACTAAATGTGTACCTTATTTAGGTTAGGACTTATTTTGCAGTAAATTTGAATTTCAGCCTGAATAACAGCTGCACAGGGCAAGGGGGACAGTACTGTGAGAAGCACTGTCTCACTGTTCTTGATATGCCAATACCATACCTTCCTACTGTACCCCACACTCCCCCACAGTACACTTTTGTTTTACAATGCTGTCGGAACCCCCTAACAGGGATGTGCCAGAGTTCCCCTAACCTGAATACATTCCCAAGCTGGTTCCTATTCCATGAGCCCTATGTAATTCTGGGCCAATTCCGAGTCCAGCCCGCATCTATGGTCTATCTGATGTTTGAATGTAGTAATAGGCTATAATACCCATGTCACACCGCGATCTCCTTAGTTTTATTTGCGATCAATACAAGCTAGTATAATGGTATTTACAGTCGTCGGTAGGACTAATTTCCCTATGGATAAAGTTAATTTGAATAAAATGTAGGCACGCTGGACGCTTGTTCGGAAGTATGTACTTTCATTGTTTCTCACAAAGGTTTGCACATGGGTTCTAGCTGCCCAGGAAAAAAGAAAAAAAAATCGGCTTGGGTTAAAAACAAAATTAGGGCGTGTAGCGGGAGAATTACTCTACTTCGCCTCAGGGAGTAAAGACGTATCTTGAGAGGTAGTCCCAGGTTCCCAGGCAGTGGTCTACACTTACAGAGCTTTGCAAAGGCTGTAAAGTATCTTGACTGTATCGTGTATGCGTACGAAGGTCGTAGAAAGCCTGTAGCCAGTAGGGTCGGGCAGGTCCGACCGTGGCGTTGAACCGTATGTGTCGTGGCGTGAGACGGAAGGTCTGCTCAACATGGCAACCATCTGATGGGTTCTACCTAAAGTGCTTGCCTTACTAATGTACCGTTGTGAGTATTTTGTTACATTCTTTGAAAAAAACCCTACTGTACCATAAGGCGAGTATTCTGTACACTCAATAAGAAAATGGGGACGTTGTACCGTTTGAGTACCCCATGGTATTTGGTTCGTAAGCTATGTATCTTATTATGGATGTGCAAAGGATTTAAAGTGTAAGAAAATCGGGAAATATATTCGTACGGCCCCCAGTGGGCTAAATTTTAGATGACTGGGTGGTGAATGGGTTAATGGTTTGTATTAATAATGCATGTGAAGTGAAATGTTAAATCGAGCTTAGTGTAACTACGAATATTACGAAATTACTGACAACTGAAGGGCAAGAACAGTTACTGTCAAAAGCTTTGAAATAAGTACATTTCATCTATTTTATGTCATGCCTGTTTGCAGTAAAGTTGTTATGAATATATGTCCCCTGGCTTAAGAAAGTTTATTGTAGTATTTTCTAGCGCCACCCTCCCATAGAACGTGGACTTGAGGGAACTACAGAGTATATGGAGCCAGGCTACCGGCTGGATAAGTGTCACTCTTTCGGTCCCGTTAAATGTGTTGAAGTACCCGAGGTCTTGCAGCCTATAAGGTGGTAGCCTTTTTATTGATTCAGCCTCGGAGCAAGGGGTGTTGGTGCGGGTTTGCAAGTATCAGGAAAGTTTAAATAGAACGATTAAAAGTGCAATATAGTCGGGATTAACAGAGTCGGGAGTAGTAATTTGAAAGATTGAAAGAAGGACACAAATACATCGACAAGAGTGCAATAGAGCCGGGCCTCTTATTATACTACAAAGGGTGAAAATGTTGGAAAGGAGCTGAACGTTGAATATATCTAGGGACTGATAAGATGAACAAACTCGAAGAAAGGAATCTAATGGACGTTGCAATGCCAACGCCATGAATATATTTTTCTAAGGATTTGAGCTTTAAGTATATGGTAGTGGGTTTCATATTTTTGTTTCCAATCTTGTATAATGTTGTATTGTCTGAATGTTTGATACATGTCTACTTGCTGGCAAGTAGCAGCCTCAAAATAATAATAAAAAAAAAGGTTATAAAGTTTGTAATGTAGTATTTAAGTGTGCATTTCTCTCCGTACTAGTATACAGTGCCAAATATTGTATCTGACTCTTATAGTGACAACCCAGTTTAATGCTGTTTTATAACTATAGTACATCTCCTACAGTTTTGCGAACTTTTACTTTTTATTAGCCTTCTTAACCTTCAATCCATCCTATCCCTCCATAAGCATTTTATGAAATTGAATAAAGGTAATTTAAATGTACGGTCCTGTTTGCAAGCAGCGTGCATGTTGACTGCTTTTTCAAAAGCTCTGCACAGCTAGTGATAGAATTATGTGTTCAATTTCTCATCTACATGCTATAACCTTAAATGCACAGAGCTGGCATTTCTTGATGTTTGCAGTTGCTAATTAACTGTAACTACATTCAGTAAGACTGTGGCAAAATATTTGTGCACAGGTTCTTATAGTTACAGTACCTGCTAGTACTGCTATCTATACTGCAGAATATAAACTTTAAAGGTCGTGTGACATGAAAATAACATAGTTGGATATTTGATGTAAAAAGCATTAAAAATCCAGAAAATTCCACAATTTCCATTAAAATCCAACAAATATTGACCATTTTACAGGTAAATTTCTATTTCACACTTGTACCACGAATAAACATGAGCTAAATATGCAAATATGTGACATCGAAAGAGGGACATACCATATATGGCACATGTTAGCCTTTGTTTTTTCAACCTTAATTTCAAGTACACTGGTAGCATTGTTATTCCCCGAGGGGTTTATTATAAAAGTTAAAAAATTTTCCTTGCAAAATATTGATATCACTCACCAAACTGTCATCTGTATGATCAGACATTAAGAGAAAATTTATAGAGGGTTAACAAAAGAAGTCTTCACACTTTGCAACACTCCACATCATTCTTTTTGCATAGGCAATTAAATTCTTCAGAAACCATCAAACTTTGAAGATGTATATTTTGAGAACGGTAAAAGATATTGAAATAATTCCAATGGATCTTTGATTGGAGTACTTAATTCTTTAAATGACAAGTGAAACAGCTCTTTTTGTTGTCATGTCACACGACCTTTAAGAAAGCCTGTGCATGCAGATCTTCAAAGACCTGCATACTTAACAGTCTTGTTCTTATGATGAGAGAAAAAAGTACCTGTATTGAACTGACAGAATAGAGTTCCTTACCTTCAGATTCAGCATAGTCCCCTCTATATCCAGCAATTTCTAACAAAAGTTTGCTCAGCTTTATATTCTAAGCTCCTTACACTTAACTCTAAACTGTTTTAGGTGAATTCATATTTAGGGCCTACCGGAAGCTCAAATTACTATGCTGCTGTTGTATCGTGTGACACATCGTGTGACACATTGGTTCTTAGCGGGTGGGCTACTTGTGCCCACAAGGAAGTCAAGGTCAAAGGTAATTTGGAGTCATTACAGGCCATTAATGGAAAACTTTCAAAAAGTATCCCTTCGTACCCAGATCACTTTATGATCCCGCAAGTGGGTGAGAATGTTCCTTGGGTAGTATAGTTTTGTCGTTGTACAAGGATTTAGGATTTAATGTCGTTTTGGGTCAGGAGAGGTCAAAAGCTGCGTGTGTTAAATTTGTGAAAAGATTTGTCTCCATTTCCACAATGTACAATTGATCTCGATGAAAATTGGATACAATGATCCTTGGACCATAGCCTAGCGTGTGTTTAAAATTTTACGGTGAAAAGGTCATTCAGGGGTCAATTGTGGTCATTGTTGAAAATATGCTAAACGCTCGTTTTTTACAAATAGCAATAGATCTTTTTGAAATTTTAGTGGTGGTGTGCATGGTTGAATAGGATTTAAGAACCAAATTAATTTTGCGACTTTTTGTGAGGGAGCTATTCTTTGAAAATACATCCAATGTTGCTTCTCCTACAAATATCAATAGTTTTTCTTGACACCTTGTCTCTCTGGTCGTTAAGTAGGGACTCCCATACTGTGTCCGAGAACTAGAGGTCAGAGGTCATCTAAGAGTCATTTTTGGTCATTTTTTTTTTTAAAAAAATACTCTTTATCTCCCACAAATGACAGTGGATTTTCTTCATACTAAGTCAGAGTAATCCTTGAAATGTGATTCAAATAAGGTATGAAAGAAGTTTTCATTTGGGCCTTTGTCTGAAATAAGTTAAAACATTTTTAAAAATAATGGATGCATGAGATTGAACAAATGACAGTGCTTCATGACAAATGGCCTTATTAACTTCTGATTCAAATATACATTGCTTGAGGGAATGATTCTGTTGGCATCATAATTCATCATCGTGCATGAGTTGTAAATGACAATAATTCTTCCTTGCAAAGTTACCTGCTCAACTGGTAAGAGTTGCAGCATAGAGTTAATACCAGGTTGTTTACAAGCTGTAACTCGATAATAATGTGTGCAAAGACCAGAAGCAAGTGGACAGTTAGATTGAGCAATGAGTTGTGATTAAAAGCTGTAGCTGTTGGAATTAAGAATTGCACTGCTAAGGTCAGGCAGTAATCAAGACTTAAAATAAAAGTTCATTCAAAAGGGGTCTGTCCCCCGCTACTTATGAAGAAAGACTAGGGGATTTTACATGAGAGGACGGTCTAACCATGGAAGTACTTCCATGGTCTAACAGAACTCGCTGACCTAGCTTTAACTAACCATCCGTGAAAGCTCTCTGGTTTCAATTACCACAGCGACCTTGCGATGGTCATCTCTTACAAAGTCACTCGCTGTTCTGCTTACTTTGACTTACACACCGTTCGGGTCTTATTATATCAGAAAATTCCTTCTGTCTTATGACTCATTTTGGTTTCTAGCAAAAAGAGTAATATGAGATCCCAGAATCAGGTCCCTTAGTCACGGGAAGAGGACAGAGCACGATCAGTGATTTCTGTTAGATCGACCTGGCATGTATCCACTGCCACAACATTGACACTTCTCAGATTTTAAATATGAGTCTTTGAGCTTGTGGTTCTATTTTTTCAAAAGGAGGCATTTCCTTACCTTGCCTTTGAGAATCAGGGTTGGGGGGTTGCGAGTTTTACTTTGAATTAAAATGTTGGGAAAGCCATGTGTTTGTTTTGGTCATGTGTGTTACCTGTAAACATACCATGCAGTGGTGTACACAAAAGTTTGCCAAGGGGATGGGGTGGTGGGGAGAATCAACCCAAAAGTTTTTCAGGGGGACATGTCTCAAAATACCCTCTATTTTGCACTACGCGTGTGGTATATTTATACGAGGGGGACGGTGAGTGGAGTATGACACAATGCTCCCACCCTTGTTACGCCACTGTTACCATGTCATCGTAAAGATGTTCAACAACATAGTTAGTAAAAATAGGCAAATACGACTATTTTGTTTTTAGAAACTAGTCCTCCCTTATCGTAGTATCACTGAAACCTCAATGCATCTATTGCTTTGAAATTAGCAATTGAAAGATCTGTTTAAAATTTAGTGTAATTGTCACCTCTGGTTTGAGCTACTCAGATGACAGGGGAAAAAATCATGTTCATGGTTTTTCATAAAACCTAACTGGCTTACTATCCTCCGTATTACTGAGTGTACAAAACTATAATATGTACTAGTACCATAGCAACTGGCAACGGTATGGCAGTGGCAATCCCCACCCCCACCCAGTCTTACTGTAAATGTAGCAGACAAAAAACCTCTTTTGTTTCGCCTGACTGCTATAGCGTAAATCTTGTAGAAATACCAAGAAAGATACAACAGATTATCATGTAACCTTGGCAGTGCAAACTCAATTTGTTTTGATGTACTGTATCTCCTTCTAAATAACAACTCGCTGATTCAGTGAAAACAACCTCAAGACCCGTGGGAGCTATTGACTTCTTTCTTTAATAAACATACGCATATCCAATTTAAATGGTAGGTCTATCTCCAAATCACGTTAACTAGAATGCATCGCATTATGGTAAATATAATTGAAAAGAGAAACCTTGCACGCATCTTGATTAAATGGTAAAATTATGACCTCGCTTGGTAATAAATCGTAGTAACTTGGTGTACTGTTGTCTGGCAGGGGTGTCTTCCTTGACATTTTTTCTATAGTTTCTGTAATAGGCAAGAGTTGCATGTACCGTACCATCATCCTGTATTTCACTTTTGGCAGAAACATTTCCTTTTTATTATTTCCGCTGAGAAATGTTTCCTTTATTTTACGCTTCTTGTAAGAAGCTCTGCTGTGGTCATCGTGTATATCCACTGGTTGATACCAATTAACAAACAATACAAATTGTAGCACAAAGAAACCATTCAAACAACTAACAAAGTTGGGGAAAATGTGCTTGTTTCAGCACATGGTTTTTGTGATCACAAACACAACACATGTATTTACTTATGAATCATGGAACACCAGAATTTTCTAACACATTTTATTAGCCAACTATCATGTCCACAACTATGAGGTGCATATAGCATTGCGAGGAAAGTCAGTCTACACCATTGCTATTCCTTGCAGTGTCTAGTTAAAAGGTGTTATATCCGTGGGTTTAGACTTCAAAGGAGACACCGACAACACACTGAATGTTCGTGGCTAACAGCGGTTATGTTACTCTGTTTTTTCCGGTCTCCGTTGCATTGAACTCCAAACGTGCAATGAGTCATACGTTCATACATATACATAACAAATCTCCCCTACCACTCAAAAATTAGTTTCGTAGTTAGGCTGTCAATATAATTGCTGAGTATGACTCTCCAAATGTTGCTTATCCCAAACTTTTAATTTAACATTCGAGTAGCATGCCTGTGCGGACTTTTCGTTTTCTTTTAGCATGAAACATGAACGTATTTACAGTTAATGTAATCAATATGATTAAAATTGTTTCCCGCTTGAATAATGAATACAGAAATAAACCGCGAGAGAATCCATTACAATGTAAACAGTTTCTTTGGTTTTCTAACTCTGGTCGATCTTCTCAACACTACCTCTTTATCTTTCTTTTCTGACACTTGCACTGCTTGACTTAACTCTGAAACACCTGTATTCTCATAACGATCCTACTTCTTATTTTCTCACTACATCATTTACTTTCTCTTACTCTGTGAACTATCACCCGCGTGAATATCTTTTGTTTGTTTAGGAGGTATCACTTTAGGATTTTGAACTGATGGCTCTACAGACTGAGAATCTCTTGGAACAAGTTCTTTTTTTTGACTCAGGCGGTGTGAATAGTCCCTATAAAACATCAAACTATTGTGAGATAATAACTCCTCCACCATGTGAGATAAAGGGCCAATCGCTCCTGCGAAGGCTTCGCACGGGGATCTTGGGGTGTGGCCTCAGAGAGAATTGACGAAACAAAAATGATGGGAGTTGATTTTAGTTCACCGGTGATTTATTATTTTCCATTCCAAAAAGATGATTAAAATTGATTACTGAGAGAGGCCGGCCAAAAGATGAATTATCTATATACAAGGTGACTACGTGTTGTTTACCGTTTCAAGGTCTGCAGCACGAGTGAGAGCTTGCGGGCTGGGAGCCCTTCTCGTGCTTCCAATCCACGAGGATTGTGGGAAGATCCAGGAACTACCTGCAGTCCCCTGATTGGTAAAAAGTTAACACGCACTCAAGCAAATAAATATTAATTAATGTGTCGGTACTGTATGACCAATGAGGAGGCCACAGAAAGTGAAATTGGCCACACCTAGGAAAATATGGGATGGGGCTTTCCGGCGTGGTATGAGACGTGGAAGTAGTCACGTACACCAAACACGTGAGAGGAAACCGGAAGGATTACCAGGTGTGCTAGAATCGTGGGAATAACTAAATCTAGTGAGATAAACAAGTCTGAGTGGCGTACCCTCTAAATTACTTGGAAAGGGATAGTATGAACTAAATACTGTCTGACACTATCTACCAGCAATATCACGTCTTTTCAAGACTATTCTCTGACCTGATAGTTTGCATGTCTTCCTCACTAGCTTCTTACTCATACCTGGGAATGATTTGTTCCACGTGTCTTTTCCAAACGTTTGAATCAACTCTCACCTGGGAATTCCCCTGGGACCCATTTAGGCTTCCACAGGACCAGCAGGACCAATCATTCTCTTCAAATTTACTTGACTTTGCTCTTTTTGTACCGCGGTAACTAGCTTGTTTAAACAACTGATCCTTGTATCTAATCTCCAGATTCAAGTTATCTAATCTAATACGGTTCCAGCTTTTTTGAGGTGAACCACCATCGTGCTTAGATGCTCTTATGGCCTGCTTTAATGATTGAACAAACCTGTCACATTGTCCAGTAGTGCTTGCATGGTATGGTGCATTAAGTTTGTGTTTAATACCATTAGTCTTTACAAATTCTTGAAACTCTTGTGATGTAAACTGACTACCATTGTCTGTAACTAGTATCTGTGGTATGCCTTTTGGACTGAAAACAGTACGCAGCACAGCTTAAGTGCGTTCTGTTGTAATGCTACTCATAATAAACACTTCTGGCTACTTGGAGTATGCGTCTACTATGACTATGTATGTAACCGTCAACTGGACCAGCAAAGTCCATGTGTACTCTTTCCCATGGGTTTGAAGCAGGTATCCAAGGATGTAATAGTGCCATTTTAGGATTGTTTTGAATCACTTGGAAAGTTTGCACGATGCTGTGATTTTCTCAATTTGATAATCAATACCCGGCCACCAGATAAAGCTCCCTGCAACTGATTTCATCTTAACTACACCTATGTACCCTTCATGTAATTTTTGTAATACAGCACTGCGGCACCTTGAAGGTATAATTCCCCACATGAGAATTTCCTGTCGTAATGTGATTTCCTGCTTCCGAGTGAAAAAGTCTTTAAGGTTCCCTCATACTCAGATAACTTTCTTGGCCACCCATCTAGAGTGTGTCTTACCCTTTGGATAATGTAGGGTCTCTACGTGTGTTATTCTTAATTTCCTCTCTCAAACAAGGTAGTATATCAGCATGAAAAATCGACACAACGGTACTGTTTTCTTCCATGCTATCTGTACCGCTTGGCAACCACGATAGACAATCTTGCATTTTCGTCGTCCTTTGTGTTACGGTATTTGATATCATAATCAAATCCAGCCAAAAATATCGCCCATCTTAGCATACGTTCTGCTACTAATGTTGGTCTTTCTTTCTTTGGACCAAAAATGCTGTAAGTGGTTTATTATCTGTGATCAGGGTGAACTTAATCCCATAGACAAACATGTGAAATCTCTTAAGTGCAGACACAATCCCTAGGGAGACACGTTCAATATGGAGGTAATTCTGTTCAGCCTTTGTAAGTGACCTGAAGGCAAACTGAATCGGTCTCTTTTCGCCATTTGGATATACACAAGACAGAACAGCACCAACGCCTCTTGGGCTAGCGTCAGTGGTAGTGAAGGGTCAAAATGAACTAGGAATCCTGGTTCACACAACATTTCTTTAGAAGTATGGAATGCTGTGGCTGCCACTGCACTCTACTCAAACTTACTACCTTTCTGTAATAAAACCGTTAATGGGGTCGATACAGTTGCCAAAGTATTTCCTGTAATAATTGATCATACCTAGGTAACTCCTGGCCTGCATCAGTTGGCTCTGGCATGGCACTTATTTTTTCAACTTTGGCCCCTGATTTGTGTACACCCTGTGTATATAAGACGTGTCCTAGAAATTCAAGTGAACCCTTTACAAAGTCACACTTTTCCTTTTTCAGCTTAAGTCCCCTTTCTTGAAGTCTAGTCAACACTTGATCTAAGTTTCTCAAATGTTTTTCTCTCGTTCTACCTGTGACTAATATGTCATCCAGATAAACCTGTACACCTGGTTACCCCTGTAGGACTTGTGTAATGGCTACTTGCTAAATTGCAAGTGCTGTGGTTATCCCAACACTCATCGGTACTGTGAGAATGTAGTGGCGCTATTTCTTATTTGTAAAGTTGTTGCTTCAAGTTCACCCACTGTAAATAGAATCGTTTCTCACCGCGGAATTTAAAAGGCCATTGTTAAGCAAATTTTTAGTGTATGCACCTGTATATAGCTTTTCTTGTGTGCTGCTCGCGTGTACTATTGTAGACACCACACACACACACGGACCCGGCCTTACGTAGAGCGGTAAAGACAACAACAACGACATCTTGAAAGTATTAGCAGCATCGGAGTTTTGTTTCTACAATTAATTGTTTATATTATGGACTGTTCCTGAGAGAAAGCTACGAGTATTTCATTGTCTTATGGACAGCAAGTAGATACCGGTTTTGGGCAGGCAGTAGTAATACAGCCACCCAGACCGGGCAGCGTAGAATCTAGTAGTATCTTTAGTAGTTGTGTATAGAGTATATTTGTATATCATATGCACGTGCACGCGCCGCTCATAGGCAGTATTTAGTATTAAAAGCACATAGGATTTTTCGACTTTTATAAATTAAAAACTAAACGTAGCTTGTACCAGAGCAAAAGGATCGGCAATCGTCAAGGCCCGCTTCAGCGCCAGGAAGACGTAGTGACTTCCGTGGGTGAGTCCAGAGTCTTATTATTTACTGTCATTGATCAGTTAATTATTTAGCCCACAAGAACAACCTCTTGTGAATCGACAGAGTAAGGAACTGTTTCGATTCTTCCTCAACTTTCATCTGGTTATATGCATGAGGAAGGTCCAGTTTGGAAAAGGCAACCCCACCACACAAGTTTGCCAAGATATCTTTTACTTTTATAGCGGGTCCGGTGGAGCTACTGGCTTGAGCATTGGGTTTAAGGTATTCTTGTAATGTCCACAAATTATCGCTGACCCATCTTTTTTCAACAGCTACAATAGTAGAGCCCCATTCATTATGTGACACTGGAGTTGTCACTCCACATTTCTCTAGTCTGACTAATTCTGCTTCAACTTTTCCTTTTAAGGCATATGGTACCTTGACTGGCTTACGCATAGTGATTGAGCATCTCCACTTAGTACTATCCAAGCCTTAGCATCTGATAACCTACCAAGACCCTTTTCAAAGACATCTGCATGTTTGTTAATAACTTGAGCATTGAGCACTTTTTCAGGCTTAGTTCTCTAGCTTATTAGTGATTTCCAGTCCAATGGAATCACTCTTAGCCACTCCTTTCCTAACAAATAGTACTCTGTGCAATCCACTGCATATAACCTTAGTTTACCTTCAAAATTTCCATAGCAGACATCAACATACACTTTACGTGAAGCTTTAACAATCTCATCTGTAAAACCGGTTCTTCGCAACGGCACATTCTTTTAATATGTCCCATTTTCCTGCACCTTCTGCACTCGATTGATTTGAACCAAGAATACTCCGGCGGGTGGTTTCTTCCCCACTGATAGCACTGTTTACGAATACGTCGTTGTTTGCGTTGACTGCGTTGTACTGTGTTGATATTTGCAGACACTGCTGCACTTACAGTTTCACCAGCACTTCGCACAACTTTGGTACATTCTGCGGTACTCTCCCGGGCTAATGCAAATTCCACTGCCCTGTTAAATGACAAATTGTCTCCATAGTGTTAGGGCTGTTAGCTCGTCCCTACATCCACAAATGAATCTGTCTCTTTACCCGATACACATAGCATGTCCAGTTTAAACTGATCTGTGTTACAGAAACTGTAACACGTGTTACGAGAACTGTTAATGGTACGATAAGGTTGAGTGATTTACAGATAAGTAGTTAATTTAGGAGAACGGCTGTCGAGTTCTCCGCATGGTACAGTGGTCAAGAAGGAAGGCATGATACCATGATTTTCGGGGTTCTGGGTTCGATTCCTCTTATAAAATTAACAGAATTTACTCTTATTTTTTTGAGGGTTAGGGTTATTCTTAGTGTTAGGGTTAGGGTTAGGGGAAAATTGGTGATATTTAAACGTTCCTCGTGTTACAAAATTATAACATGGCACAGTTTAAAACTGGAAACGGTATTCCACCATGTACAGTCTGTACATAGTATTTACTGTACATGCTATGAAAATTGTCTCTTAGATTTTCGTCCAGTTTGTCCCCATAGCTACAATTAAGGCTCACTTTCTTTAGCTGTTGTTGACTCTCCAGGCACTTGGTCACGCTTTAAGAAACTTACGTTGTTGTGCTACAACCATTGGGGTTTCTTCAAATGTTTACGTAATGTACCTTTCAGTTCACTGTAGGATTTGTCAGTGGGCTTTTCTGATGCTACTAGGTTACGTTAGTTAGTTAGATGATATTTAACGACACACCAACACGAATGTGTTATAAAGTGTCAACTAGATAAAAAGGTAAACTTTAAATACGGTTTCAAATACGGTTGAAGTTTGGTTTCAAATACAGCTCAAAAATGGTGCAAATCTTTCCCTTTAGTTGCCTAGTCGTCTCTTACGACAGGCTGGAAATACCGTGGGCATATTCTACAACCCCCATCCCACAGGGGGCGATACTAGGTTACGAACAATTACGTTAAATTTGTTCCTTGTGCATGTAAAAACATAGCAATTACCCGCGGGTTTCTGCCACAATCTGCCGAGTCCAGTCCGTTAGCAGTTAGGAACAGTTCAAACCTCTACTCAGCAGTCCGAATCCTCCTCAACTGTATAGATTGCATCAAATGCTGGAAGAAACGCTTGTGAAGGCTGCAAAAAATCGTCATTGGCGATGAACTTTATTTTGATGTCATCCTCGTCGCCAAAACATTGTTATAACCGTGGGTTTAGACTTCAAACAAGACTCCGTCAACACAATGGATGTTCGTGGCTAACAGCGGCCATGTTACTCTGTTTATTACCGGTCTCCGTTGCATGGAACGCCAAACGTGCAGTATGTCATACGTTAATATATATTCATACATAACAATAGGTCAAATCATAATTACATCTTTCTATATAATAATAAACCCACAGTTAATGTAAATAAAGAAAGAGATTACTTTTCTCATCTATGAAGAAAAACGTGCCCTCCTTCAACACCATGCCATCACATGTTGAAAAATGCTGTTGAACAGTCCCATGTTTTCAGGTGTAACACTATGTGAGGTAACCCCAATGCAATAACACATACTGTTCCAGTGTTTTCTACTCGTCGTCTTACAGCAGGAGGTAAAAAAACAAAACAATACTGCCGGAGTTATGCTCCCCAAAGTAGCGACGTTCATAAGATACAATCAGGCAGGCTTAACTGACCCAACTATTGACCTACATACCAATTGAAACTTTTAGATGAGGTGTTTCCCTCTTTAATGCATATCCAACAATCTTTGCAAATTTGACCTCTAATGACTCCTAATGATCAAAAACTGACATTTAGATTACTTGGCAGCGAGTTGAAAGTTACAAGTTTGAATTCTAACTGACTTAAAGTTTGAGTAACAAAGAATCTCAAAATCAAATAATGCCCGACCCCCTGTTAACCTCTAATGACCTTATATAACTTTGTATCCAAAATCTGTGTGCGGCATGAAAGAAGCACTGCAGTGTAAATCAAAACGTAATTGTTTACCCAAAAACGTTAAAAACTTGCTGCAGCCAAATGTCGTAATTTTCCTATTTAAACGAGTGACTTTTATCTAAAGCTTTCAAACGTTTAGCGGAATTTTTGGTTAATCTTTCAAATGAGTTGCTGCAACCAAATTGCGTGTTTTCCCTCCTTAACTGGATAATGGTTGAACGTTTACAAGGGCTTAAAGTTTTTTACTTTCTGCTTTAGCTAAATTTTGAGGTTTTTATGAGGTCTTGCAATGGGTCTTATGATTGCCACACTTTAAACATTTGAAGCGCATTTGAAGATATGACCAAACATGGTTACGAAATTATTAAGAAATGATTGAGAAAGATAGGCCCTTTTCACCTTAGATGTTTCAGTGACAGGTTAGGTGTACTGGGTATATCGTGCATACTGTGAATAACGTTAGACTTTGCATGTCTTTCGTTCTAACACGAATTATCTGTACAAATTTCCATACTCGTCCCACCGGTGTAACGTTAGGCTCAAAGTAGCCTAGCCATTGACCGTCCAGCGCTTACATAGTACTCAAGCGAAGGAATCTTGGAATATATTCTACGTTTTTTGATTACCCAGGAGAAAATTCCAGTTGAAACCAGTTGGAATTTTCAACTGATCCCAACTGTTTTTAACTGGTCCCAACTTGCCCTAACTGTTTTTAACTGGTCCCAACTTGCCCTAACTGGTTTTGGACTGGTTCCTACTGTTTCAACTGGATATGAATAACTTCAAACTGGTCTTTGCTGTGATCCAGTTGGGATGTCAAACTGGATCCAACTGTTTTCAACTGGACCAACTGGTTTCTTACTGGTCTCAACTGATTTCAACTGTTTCAACAGGAATGGATCATTTCCAACTGGTCTTTGCTGTTATCCAGTTGGGATTTCAAACTGGTTCCAACTGTTCCCAACTGGACCAACTGGTTTCTTACTAGTCTCAACAGATTGAAACTGTTTCAACCAATTAGACTATGAGGCATGGTCTTTTATTCGCTTGTTTTGTAACGCACCTCAGGGGGAGGCCCAGTTTTGCTACAGAGTGTTTTCGTTCTTCGATCCCTCGTGCAGAAAGTGCCGAGAGAAAACGAACAAATAGGCCATTTTTAGACTTAAAAATAGCCTTTTTCAACCAATCAGATTTGTCGTCTGATAAGGTTTAGATGTGTTTCACTTTTTTGACCAATCACAGCGCACGTACTTTTAGCTCCGATGTAAGCATTGCATTGACAACCACGATCATGTACGTACTACAAGAAATTCAAGTGACAAGATTTTCTGTCTGGCATTCCTTCAGATATCGGAATATTTCAATAAAATAAACGTGTGAATGATCTCCAGTAGGTTCATTTTTACCAAAAAGTAATTGGTCACCTTCGTTAAATCGCAAGGAAGTCGTTCAAATTCTTTCGCAAAATTTGCGATACTCTTTCAAGAAACTGTTTACGTGTGTAGCCTATAGACTATACAGTATTATCAGACCTTGGTGTTGGGCCTAACCCATGAGGAAAACATTACATTACAACTTAGGTAGTCTTACGATACAAAGAGCCAGTGTTCGTCTCAGAGGATGGCATAAGAGAGAAACTATCATTTCAAAGAGTTCAGAAAGGACCGTTTGAGCGAGCAGATAAACCGAAGGTAAGTTAAGTCGTCAGATTATACGCAAGCAGTAGGCCTAGGCCTCCAGAGTATTTTAGTTTGCAAATACAACATAGCCTAACGTTAAGAGTAACTTTTGACTACCTTGGTGTACCTCAGTGTTGTAACAATGGGCTGACCAAACACTACCAACTGCTTTTTACTATGGTTCGAGAAAAATCCTTGCATAATTCTGTGAAAAACTTCCTCGATGCAGGTTCCAAAAAGATGTTGCATTTGTCAATCGCAGCTAGGACCCAGGCCAACATTATTTAGGCATCAACAGGGTTCTAGCCAGGCTATTTAAACAGGGTTCTGCACCCGGTTTGAATTTCGCATTTTCACTTTGAACTTGGTTTAAAAGTTGAGCTCCCAGTTTGGATTTCTTGCACAAAATGATAAAAGACAACCAAAAACAAAACCAAAAACCCTTTGAAACAGTTTCCTATGGCGATCGGGGGTAATGTTGAAGGCCAAACGTGTTAGTTGCCCTGTTTTAAATATATTCCTAACTAGAACCCTGTGTCAATAAACCATCGTTGTAAGGAGAGTGATTTCCTGCTTTCCTGTGGCTACTTCTTTAAAATTAAGGAGAGCAGTTGCACTGGCTGGTAAATGAAGTGAAGGTCTGCACAGGAATTTGCTAAAAGAGTGCAAGACTAAATGCGCAAACAGTTCCTAGTAATTTGTTTTGTTTGTCTACGGGCAAAAGTGTGGTGACAGGCAACAAATCCTGTCATGTCCGGGTTATCGTAATGCTGTGGTATGTATTGTGCTGTGTTTCTTTCAAATCTCTTAAGTGGGATGTTTTCTTCAAGTCTGATTTGAGATAATTTTCTTAAATGCCATGATAAAATGTAATGTTACTTTTTTCATTTCTATTTTTGCAGACTCTTGAATGGTTGGACACACAGCAGAAAATAGTATAGCTGGACCACCTTTCTTTGGCAGAAATGGGAGGCACCACGACAGATTGACATTTTACACCACATAAGGTGAACATCTCGGTTAAAGTGTGAAGACCAACTTTTCCATGTCAATCACCGAACATAATCTCTGTGATCAACAATCTTGGTCATTGCTAATTAGCCGATTATTCGCTTGACTTCTTCAGTGGAGGACACGGCGACCACTAGCACCAGATCTGACTGCAGTCATTATTAAATTGGCATTGCATGCTATTAATAGCGTTAAGCATAGCAGCCAAGTGGCCGGCTGAGCAAGCAAATCAATTAGCACGCTTGAAAGGAAGCAAGGTGGATCACTCGGGCTTTCTTATCAAAGCCCGGGGAGGTATGTAACAGTTCCCTAACGGACATGCACGCGATATGAAAGTGGCAGAATAGGTTTGGGTTTAGAATGTTTGTTTTAAAAAACCTTATCATGATTCCAATATTGCATGGATTTACGTAGCAGTACTTGAAGGAATTTACAAGCTTTAAAAATGTTTGATTGCATAAAGCATATTCTGGAAAGAGACTACTTCAGCCGAAGCATCTTAAACATTAGCACTGAAGAACACAAGAAGTTGGTGCATTTAATGATGTTAGTAAGGCAGACTGTGAATTTAACAGTGAACTATTGTGATACACAATGTCTCTCAGCAAAGTAAGTTTACAGATGGAGCATATTCGAAACAAGAACTCTTCCAGTTATTCCAAGACAGAGGTTTAGTTAATGTACTTGAGAAAGAATCCAGAAGTATTAAAGTCTTCAACAAGAACCCTGTGCAAAAAAGTGACTGGGGAGGGATGCTGCCATCCATAAACTTTGTTAACTGCATAGTAAGAAGCTGGAATTTTGTGCAAAAAAGTGACTGGGGAGGGGTGCTGCCATCCATAAACTTTGTTAACTGCAAAGTAAGAAGCTGGAATTTTGTCTTTATCATTTTGAAAGAAATATGCACTTAGTCTCTTGTAGTAATAATGAGTTTGAATTTTGTAATAATAGTGTGGTTTGGTGTAATATCTTTATGATTCAGACAACTGTGGAAAGTCTTAATATACAATTCACTGAAGACTGAAATTAGATATTTTCATTTCAGTTTCATTGTGCTTGTTGAGCTCTGCTTTTTTATGCAATTTGTGTGGTATAACTACCCCTCAAATGATAAGAAAATCCCACATGTTCTAAGTTGTCTTCACATAGTTAAGAAAATTGAAGCAAGATTTTGAAGAGAGGAAATTTCAAAGAGAAGACAAATTGCAAGAAGAAGGGTAATCACTGAACAACAGTGACAAGTGAAAAGACATTTGTACATGTCATGTAATTGAACATTGTTCGCATCGAAGGCAGATAGATCACATTGGCAGTGATCATCACAGTTAGGTCATGGGAACAATTTGTAACTTAGGCATAGCAAATACAGGCTGGTTACAAATCATTTAAGGTAATTACTAGCTGCCTGACTTAAGAAATAGTTTAATGATTAAAACTTGAAGGAACATTAGCAAGAAAATGAAAAAAATGAGAAAAAATGTTCCTTCCATTTGGCTTGATATATTTTTACACTGAACTTTGAAGAATGTAGAGCTGCTTCTTTAATTTGAATGCATAGAGTAACACACAGTTTACCTCAACGCAAAATGTTGGAACTTGGAAACATTTACTTCAAGTTACATTGGCCTACAGCAGATCCACATTCAAGAAAGTCTCTTGAGTCAGTGAAAAGCCCAGGCTTGTGGCAGGCCAGATTGCGATGTTTTTCATACATGATTGAGGGTGGGGGTTGCAAATCTGAGGCTGGGTATTCCTCTCTCTCTGTCTTTCTCTCTCCAGCTGTAATACTAAACCACCCCAGAGTTCGTCCTGCACAAGCAATCCTTTGTTTGAATGAGTACGCCTAGGTCAATAGATAGGTCAATTGTTGCTTTCATTTTGATGCACAGTGCTGAAACAGTAACTAAGTGAGAAAGTAGCTATTGAGGCATCTCTGTACACATATTTGTCTGTACAGTGACAGTACATTATGAGCATAGATTACAGTGGAGCAACTGTTGTTTGCACTTGATGGTGAGTGCGGGACGTACAAGCATTTTTCGTGAATTTATAGGCCTTATTTGAATCACAGTCAACACAAGACTTGAAGATGGCGAGAATGCAAGATTACTTTTCCAGAACGTTCGAGACAGACATTAGCACAGTAAGTTAATTAATTCCTTTTGCTTTCCAAGTTTTACATCACAGAAACTAAGTGCAACGAAGTGGCATGGAAAGTATAATATAGCACATGCATTGTGCCTGGGCTTTCATGGTTAGGCTTAACGGTAACGGTGACACTAACAGTAACATCTTGGCTAGACTATAAGTTAACTGCAGTATACTGTATAGCCTACTTTGTAAATCATGCACACTTCCAAAATTACAACATGATTTAGGACTTTTGATAATTCTTTCTGCATCTATTAAAACTCTCTGATGGAAAATTTATGTGATGACTTCCAAGTGACTGTTGACTTTGAATTTTATTTTTCATTTCATTTACAGAATGACATGGCGGTAAAACTCTTCACAGCTTTGATATAGTCATTTGGTGGAGTTATAGTGTACTGTACATTTTCTGTTCAGACTGTCAAAGAGTCGATTCAAGCATAACCATTTTCCGCTTGATAAATTACTTATATTTCACCACCAGATTGAAATCTGTAGCAGTTTTGAATGGAATTTCACTGTACATGGAGTCTTTAACCGACGAGTTATTGTGCTTTTATTATCACTCCTTCATGATGTTTCTGAGAAAGCAAAGAGGTCGACCTGTAACTGCCGGGTCTCCATTTGTGATGTGCTTTCATTTGTTGGATCTACAATTTAGTCATTGGTAAAATAACGTGTGCAACTGTTAAAGTCATGCATGAAATTCAGGACAAGCGTTAACATTAACAAGTTTGTATACCATTTGGTCAGCTTGCTGTGGATTAAATGAGTTAATTCCAAATCTAAAGAGCTACAGTATTGGACTGTATTGAAAATGGATGATGTAAAGTGAAGCAGTAGAAGGCCAAACTATAGAATATATTGAACCCAAATGATATCAAGAAGCTCCTTACAAAGGGCTATTGACTGTACAGTACCAATGTGTAAAGGGAATGCTGGCAGTTCTTTCAAAATATTTTGTAAAATTGAGGAGTCCTGCTAAGTACTGAATTCAGCATTGTGGCTGAGAGGCTGAGAAGAGTATCTACAGCCTACAGGTACAGTACGAGGATGGGTGAGAAGAAAAACTGCCATTTTTTTCTCTACAGTCAATTTTCCTTGTACTGTGTGTAACTTGTGGAATGTAGAAGAACTGGAATTAAGGCCCTTGTGCTAAGAAATCTCAGAAAAAAATTCACTGTGAAGGCATGGACAAACCTTTGGGCTTGGGGGATACTACAGTAATTTATCATGGATGAAACCTTGTTGAAATTGGGAAAATGTGAAAAAGTGATGCCTATGATTTTTCAAAAAATAGCCATTTTACCATGGACAAACCAATTTTCTGAACTAGAAAAAGGTAAACTGACTTGTGCTTATTGATTAGTAACATATCTTCTATTTGTTTTACCCTGGCCAACCTTTGACTTTATTTAGAAAGATGTAAAATTGTAGCATGGACAAACCTTAAAACTCTGATTATATGAAATGAATGATGCTTATGACTTTTACTACCTTGGACAAACATGTTTTCTAATGGAGACAGCATGATATGGTGGATGCTAATGATTTTTCGTCAGTCATTTCTTCAGTTTGCAATTAGAGTTGTGCAGATTTTAATAAAACAAGTTATCTTTTAATTTCTCGCTATCCTGCAACAGTGCAAGTCCCCTTGTTCCCTTTCGGTGCTGGACCTTAAATATCTTCTTATGAGAGACGCAACAATAAAGGGTTTCCTCTAACTCAAACCTCAGATATTGTTCTTTCTCTTTTTGCATTTTTAAGATTTGTAATGACTATGTCGCTTTTCTAATGATAATAATACTGAATTTGATGATAATATATTTAAGTGTTCAAAGAGTAGTAAAAGCACAACATTCAAGAGTGGTTACTCCTCAGAGCTTAAAATTGGCTTAAGGTTTTCAATTGAGACAAGTTCATATTACTAGCATTATAGGCAATTCGTATTAGTACTGTAAAGTGTAAGCTTTTAATCAGCTGGACCAGTTGCCCTAGTTGAAATAGGTTCTAAAAATGTTAATTAAGACTGTTTGGACTGGAAACCAGTTGGGCCAGTTGGACCAGTAGGGAACAGTTAAGACCAGCTGGACTATTTGGACCAGTTGGGACCAGTAAAGACCAGTTGGGCCAACTGGGCCAGGTGGTCTGTTTGGACGAGTTGGAACCAGTTAAGACCAGTCAAGAACAGTTGTCCCAATTTCCATGTTGGAAAATTTCCAGTTGGGACCAGTTGGAAAATTTCCAACTGGAATGTTCTCCTGGGTATATGATACGCATATACTGTACAACTTGCTTCGTAGAGAAAACAAAACAGTTACCCTATGTACCCCGTTAACCAGCCATAGTTGATTTGAAACCTGTCAAACACCAAGAAAAGAAGAACTTACTTTTCTTAATCGTGTCACCTTCGCTATTTGGCCACTTTTTCAAATGCGCATGCGTTCCTGTGATAAACGGAAACTTGTGGAAACTTTCCTTATCATATCGTGTAACGTTTATGGGTAACTCTCTTTCTACAAAAACTGGTTCAGTTTTTTCAAAACCGAATTCAGAGTATCAGTGTTCAATACTCTTAGTTGACGATAATCAAGAATTACGGAATCCATGAACATTTAACAGGAAGAAGGATTTTCTTTAACCAGACGAAATTCTTAACGTATTAACGAGGAAGAGGCTAAAAGTTTGCATAAAGATCAGTAATGATTTACCGTTAAAATTTTTAAAGTAGCTGTCCAAGTGGATAATGGTTTAGCGGTATTGAGGAGAAACTTTTACGTTTTGTTTTTACAGTGTACTTGAGGAACACTATGACCAACTTTCAAGAATATAGTCTGCTCTATGAAAAGGCCTTTTGTGAGGTTTCCACAGAACATTTTGTGATTACACCTAAATAACCTCTGACATCCCGTTCCTGTTGGTCACGAATGCGCCCATACCACAATCATAGTATCCGAGTTGCATCAAAACCCATTAAAAATGAATGTTTGAACAAATGCTGTGAGACATGACAGACTAAGGATTCCAACAAGGTTGTTGTTTTGATGATTAGCACATACATGTGTAATGCCAAACAGTGTCAATATGTCTCATTTCTTTCAGTCACTGGTTTAATGTGATCTTAATGTGCTGGAGAGATACAGTTTTGAGTTCATATCTCACGTTGTGAAGTAAGGGTAGGCGGGGTCACCATCTGACGTAACATGGGTAGTCGGTGAATCCTGCACATTTGAAGGAAAAGCCCGGAATCATCATTCGTTACTCCATGCGAAAGACTTGATAGGTATTTTTAAGATCATGTGCCGGGGGTTGATTATAAGTGGTTTGGTCTCTATGACCAGACTAGACTGGTGTCTGTTGCGTTGGCTCATGTTATGGTCCAACTTCATCTGTAGAGAACTCACGATAGGACAATAACAGAAAAGTAACAACGGAAAGACTTCTCGTAAAGCCCACTGAATTTCGCTTTGGTAAGCGCAACTCACACTTATCATCACAGGGGCCATCCATTTGGCTTTGAAAAAATCGTGGGGAAAACATGTTTGTGGGGGTAAGTAAGCAGTGTAATTCTGAAGACGGTCCGACAGTGGTAAGAGGGTGGCAAATATGTGACATGCCACTGTCGGACCACCGATGGTTAAGCAGTGGCATACTGGGAGAGGCGAAGCGGTGGTAAGCCGTTGTCGGTCCCTTGGCGGCTAGACGACTGAATGATGGCAGCGGCAAAGGTACGGCGCACTGTGGTCGGACCACCAGTGGCTGAACAGTGGCACACAGGCAGAGGCAACGTTGTGGCATGTCGATGTTGATCGGCTGGTGGGTGAATTACGGCCAGCAGTGACACCGGCGAGGCTGTGGTAATCCTCTGGCGGGTCAATGACGGCAGGAAGGCGGATAATATTGATAGCGGCGAAGCTTTGGCGTGCCGTGGATGGCCCGGCAGTACCTGAATAATGGCGAATTGGAGCGTTGAAGCTGTTGTAAGACAACGGCCGGCGGTCTCTTCAAAGCTAACTTGTAATGTACATAGAGGAAGAGGCTAGATCCTGGAGCAAAGCAGGCTGAGGGTTAGGCGTCAGTCAGAAATGAAAAGTGTGGGGGGGGGGGGCATAAGAAATGACTTACTGACAGGTGAGATGGATGAGGGGCATAGGCCTAGCTTATATTATGCTGCTGGAGCCCACCAAGGACATCGACACCGGTGAATCAAGCAGAATTTCCTTGCGAATATTAAAATTTCGGGGAAAAATATTCGTGTGCACTTTTTACCTGTATTGAACCACTTAACTGATTTTTAGTCATAGGAGATATTTTTCATGGGGGTTGGTGTGCTAAATTTGCCCTAGGGAGAATGAGATTAACCAAAAAAATTTGCCAGAGTTTTTCCCGTAACTGCACGTGCCAAAAGTTTTTTCGCCCCAACAAATGAGGAGTAAGACTGCATCATCAAACTCATGGCGACTGCAAGTTTATGGAATGGTTAACGGGAAGACGAGACCAACAGTCCCACGTCATACAATACATGCACTACATGCGTGAAGACCTAAAAGTAATTCCAGTGCAGTAAAGTTTGCAAGTTCACCTTTTTCAAATCATAATTATGTACATATAACTAGAAATGATTTCACAGCTATTAATGCATTAACGCAGCGCGTGACCGCTGCCCTGGATGTCGATGACTACTGTACTTGTCAGCTTACTTGGCCATCAGCCAAACAAGGTTAACCCATGTTATGTCCGCGTCGATGTAAAGACTTTTTGGTTCACTTTGTAACGCGCAACGACTTTGCATGTATATCATACGTGCGTGTAAGCGCGAAATGTGTGCGCTGCGCAGGCAGCTCGTAGGCGCGCGGGCCTGAGACACTGTGCGTCAGCAGACGATATACGTACAGCGTTTGCGGTGTATAATTATCTCATCCCCACATACGTAGTATGTGGGGGATGAGATATTGTGCTTCGTTTACCATTGAAAAGTGCACACGTTTACCTCTGCCAGTCGCCATAGCAACCGTAATCATGGAAATGCTTGGTAGGGAAATTTGGGGCTTTATGACCACTACTCAAGGGTGGGGCAAAATGGAGTGGTGAAGGTCCTGTTTCCTGGTCATGTGACCAAATATGCCTAAAATTTGGGTCAAAGGCTCAGATGGTCAAATGACATTCACAAGGTCAAAAGTGTGTCGCGAACTCCTCGTAAACTAAGAATAAGATTGAGCCCAAACTTGGTGAGCAGGTGCATAGTCCTTGGAACTTGTGCCTGACATACCCTCAGCATGATAGGTGAAAGGTCAAAGGTCAACCATCAAAAAAGGTCAAAATAAGTAATTTTCCAAATCTGGCTATAAAACCTGAATGCAACAATAAATGGCCCTGATTTCTTGACATAGCTTTCGTATTGAAGCGTTCTTGGCACAACTTGACACTTGTTCTTTTGAGGTCAAAGGTCACGAGGTCAGAAGGTCAAACGACAATTTTGGGGTCAAAAGTGTGACGCACACTCACTTAAAACTGAAGGTACTAATGACCCCAAACTTGGTGAGAGGGGGCATGGTCCCTAGAATTTGTGCCTCCAATATCATCAGCATGATAGGTCAAAGGTCAGAGGTCAAAGGTCACGATAGGTCAAAATAAGCAAATTTTTAAATCTGGCTGTAAAAACTGAACGAAACATTTAACGATCCTCATTTCTTCACATAACTTTCTGATAGACACCTACTTTACACAACTTTACACTTGACCTTCTGAGGTCAAAGGTCACGAGGTCAGAAGGTCAAACAACAATTTTGGGGTCAAAAGTGTGCCGTGCGCTCACTCAAAACTGAAGGTGCTACTGACCCCAAACTTGGTGTGGGGGTGCACAGTCCTTGGAATTTGTGCCTCCAGTACCCTCAGCATGATAGGTCAAAGGTCAGAGGTCAAAGGTCAAGATGTTCAAAAGAACAATTTTTCTTTTTTTTTAAATTTGGCAGTAAACACTGAAAGAAAAGGTAAATGATCCGTTACATTGACCACTGTCTTTTCCTGACACTCAAAATTCAGTTTTCACCTGCGGTTTAACAAACCCCACCATAAAAGCCACACAATGACATGATCAAATGCACACTTATCTAAGCTTCTCTTGCTCAAAACTTGACCACCTCTAAGTAAAAACCCAGGCCTAGAGTGAACTGCGATCACGCGTGTCAAGCATGACTAGTTCTTGGCGCCATAAAAGTAAAACTATACGCGTGTCCCCACCGTAGTAAAGTCCAAGCGCGTCCCAGTAGCCTAAGTACGCGCACGGTGGAACTGATGTTATGCCTAGGCCTAACTTAGGCTTAGGTTACGCTAAATTATTAATAGTAACTAATAACGCTAACAAGCTAGGTAGGCCCTAGGCCTATAGTTGAAACACACGCCTCGTTAAGAACTTTGACCAAATTTGTGAACACTGTGGCACATCACGGAATTTTGGCTGTCTGTAACTCTGTTGCTTACCTTCTCTTGAAGAACTACCTAGCCTATTTCTTCTCTTGCATGGCAACAACGACGTACGTGTGCATATATGTATTTCTGCAGGGGCCAAGTCAATTCACACAGTGACACACAATGCACGCACGCAAGTGCAGTAGGTATGGTGTGAGAGCGACTGCGCTGCTGTAGTACATAGTGGATACACTCATATAAGCAGCGCCAAGTTCCAAACAAATGACGTCACAAATAGACCGTGTGAATCATGCCTTTGATCTGGCCGCCTTGCAGACGGCGTGTGTTGCTCCTGCACCCACACTGACTGTACTCCAGGGTCCGAGATACTTTTTTCAATTTCGGGTCCAATTCCATTTCGAGTGTTACTTTGGGATTTTCGGGTGCTATTTCCTCTTCATTGATAAATGGCCCTAAATGCACTTATACTAAAGACAGCGATGGGTTTTCTATAAACTATGCACACACTACTTCCCTTCAAGTGCGGTAGAACGGACTAACTCATGGACGTAGAAGCTGTACTCGATCCATTGAGGTGGGGGATTGTGCACTGTTTCGGAATGTCGTCCTGGGAGAAGAACCCAAGGGTATGGGGTCCCATCTCATTTAGAAAGTATTTTAGATGCACTTGGTGCAATATTTGAGCAAATTTTAAGCAATAAGACTACAATTTTTTGACATTTGTACAGAGCGTTTTTGTCCTGGAAATGAGGGGGAAGGAGCCCACAACATTTTTGACGGGGGTAGGCTTTAGTCAACCATCCCCCACCCATTCGCCACTTATGCCTCTCACTAATTGCATCTTTATACGTTTATCATGGATTCTACCACCTCTAGCCATCTGTTATTGAGAATCCTGCATTCTGATTGGTTAAAGACTGACCTGCGTTTCCACAACATACGGTCAGTAAACCTCTGCACTGAAAAAAATGAAGTTTTCACACATTTTCGGTGGTAGAAGAGGAATTAACCACATTTGTCTGACTTTTATTGTCTCGTAAACCGTCTGGACTCCCAATTTGCAAAATAACGGACTCGGTTTCACCTCGTCCGCCAAATGCTATTTATTCCTTAAACAGTATGCACTGTCAGTAACATCGGGAATTTCCAGTCTGCGCTTTTCATACTTTCTTTCAGGGCAAGTTAGTTTTGATAGGGCCAATACAAGAGGCTCCTGAAAAATTGGAAGGGACATTGATCGCTACGTTGTCACCACCAACAATTATTCGGAAAGGGGTGTATGGACATTAAGCACTCAAAACATCTATTAATCACATTTTTGTAACGAGTCATGACTCGAGTCATTAATTTTCAAAAGGAAAATGACTCGAGTTACATTCAAAGTAGTAAATGATTCGACTCTTCTGCAAAACTGAGTGACTCTTACAACACTGATACATCAGAGAGACGAGCGGAGTGATGCCAGAGGGCAATCCACTGATCTAAATGTAGGACTGGCATTTGGCCCACACATGTCTTACATATAGAGGTTCTTCACGTGACGTCATTGCGTTCAGTCTGGCATACTGGTCGTCACTGAACGTGCGCAGAAGGCGTGTTATCGATACGCATGTACGATACGGCCTTAGTTACAATAGACGAGTTGGGTAATTCAAAACTTCCGACAGGGTCACAAGGTCAAGTGTACCATTGTTACCTTTTTCGTCTATGTGCGCAGGCGCATTATACACTTGACCGCCCGGCGACCGTGTATTATGCCTGCACAAACTGACTGTATCTGTATGTGGCAATGGCATGTGTACGTCCGAAAGAAGTATACATAATCTACAACTGCCACGAAGGCTAGTAGTCGAGACACATCCCAAGATGCATTGCGTGTATGCATTTCCCAACACGTCTGTTGTTGTACAATGGACGCCTGGCCGTCAAAATAGAGAGACGCGCAGCGCAGTGAAGTCAGTGAAGAACCTCTATAGATAGTTCTTACGTGACGTCATAGGAGCTTTTCACGTGTATTATTTCAGCCATGTCTAAGGGCAACCCCGGCATGTGTGTACAGGCTTGCCCTCAGACATGGCGGTTGCTAACCCCTAGGTGTGACGTCACTGAGAACTATCTATAGAGGGATTTGATGTGACATCACACACAATGGATTCCCAGGCACTGAAGGGCAAAACGCACAAGCAGTAAGCGAATTTACAACTCACGCGCACGGCATAACCATTGATATACTACTGTGACACAATGGATGCTTGCCCTTCAATACAAAAAGGCCGCGCGATATTGCGATTCAGAATTGCGTCAAGTTGGTTAAAGTCACGTGACTAAAATCCCTCTATAGAGCTTATGCATATGATGTCACAATGGAGAGAGTGCTCCCTCTACTGGAGGAAAATGAAAAGCGCTTATCATGGCAAGTTACACCAATAAATGCAGACAGCTGATTTGTCAACCAATCGTATACGCGCGTAAGTCTACTACACGTGCGCCGAAATCCACGCCGTTCGTGCACGTGTGCTTCGTTGTTTTCACCCACTGAGCTATATAACTGGAGGACGCACGTCAATGCGGAATACGCCTCGAAATTGAAGCCGACTTGGGGGGTCACATGATGTAGTTTAGCTTACTCAAGTCGATTCCACTGTCCCAGAGACGTGTATCTAGAAGTGAAAGTAATGTAACGCAGATTCATTGATGTACACGCTAAAGCAATCCGTTGTTACTATACTCATTAGGTCTCTAGTGTTTTGTTGTAATTAACTGAGTAGGGAATCTTTACACTATGATTGTGTGATCAAAAGATTGTTTTTCACAAAGTTTTCTTGATTTTAGGAGTGGTCCTGCCTATACGAAGGACAGAGCGCGTGACCACATTTCGAATACGTCGAAACTCGTTGTCTTTGAAACATTCGCGATAGCACCGTCACTAAACAGGCGCTCTTGTTACTGACTGTCCATACATGTGCACAGATGTTCTGCACAGCGCGTTGAAAGCGTCTTTTTGACAAAAAAAACACCAAGGGGCATGAAGGAAAGCTAACCCACGCGTGCACATGCACGCTTGCATTTTGGCCAATGATGTGCCTCGAATCCTCCTACACGGTACGCGTTTGGTGCTCTGTATATGTTATACGGCTATTGTGATGTAAGCCTTTTCATGAAGTTGCTGAGGCGGCGCAATGGTGTGTACGCTGACACGTGATAGAGCGCAAGTTAGCAGAAGAGACGCTAAGGCCCGCTACGGTGCGTTAGCATCACGGACTTCAATACATGGACAGAGGATTGCGCAATCAATACGGTCGCCACCGTTTGAACAAATTTAGGCTAACCAAGATGGCCGCCGGGTTACTACCATTTGCCCAAATTGACGATGAATCTGCAACATTTCAGACATAATATCAGTATGAATGCAAGAGCAATATCACAGTCCTCCATTCTATTTGATGAATTTGACCTGAACTTTCATTCTTTCGAAAATATTACAAGTTTCTCACACAATCTGTCGTTACTGAGCCACTTGAGCAAGTCCAAACTTTCACACACAAGGCAGGCAGCCATATTGGTAAGCCTATTCGTGTACGTACGGTGGAGACAATTTACGCATAGGACGTTAGTGGAATATGCTCTGCCCATGTACATAAGAAGTCCGTGGTTAGCATATACATGTACACCGTTGCATCAGCGCTAGATACGCGGTGAAATCGACTTGAGTAACCTAACCTACATCATGTGTCCCTCCATGGTGGCTTCGAAACCTTATTGTGGAATGATCCTTCCTAGCATATAGTTCAGTGTTTTTACTCAAAATGACGTCAGTGTGATGTCAATGCATAAGGTCTATACAGGGGTTTCACGGCGTCACGAGATCGCGCGTCTCTATGGTTTTTGAAGGGCAAGATCGCGTGTATCTAGAGGCTTTGAAGGGCACGCGTCCATTGTGTCACAGTAGTATCTAGGCCTATAGTTTTGCTGTGCGTGTATGCTGTTAATAGACGAGTTGGGAAATGTTTCCACGCAATGCAATATGGGAATGGGTCAAAGGTTAAGTGTACCACGCTTACAGTGTCCCAGCGCGGGTGTTGCATGCTGAGCACGCAGAGCTAAATACGTTACCGTTGTCATGGTACACTTGACCTTGTGACCTGACCAGAAGTAACGAATTTCCCAACTCGTCTATACACTGCAATCAGAACCGGAAGCTGGCGGGTACCGTAAAGATACCGGAATGAACAAACATCCCCAGCTCAAGATTAGCCTTCACTTTTCCCAGTTTCCCGTTAGTGTTCTCATTACAATAAAATTCCAGAGTGCTACACCAGACTCGGAAGAAGCAAAAGGATGTATTGGGATGAGATCAGCAACTCCTTGATTGCCCTCTTGTTTACTTTTTACTATTAGTGCATTGTGTACAAGCAGCTACAGGGCATGTGCGTGAACGCAGTACACTTAGTTTAGTAGTGATCTATATGGAATGTGTACACGAAGTGTAGTACCTGTACGCGTGCATGCATACATCATATAACGCATTGCATGCATGTGGAATGCATGCGGATATGCAGTGTTAATTCAGGAGTCAAGACGTTGTACACTTAACGTTATAGCTGTCTTCATGTATAGTATGTGTATAGTGTTGACCGTCGAATGCGCACTTAAAGAGAAACAATTGTACAGCTTTCTAAGCAAGTACAACATTTAGAACACATTTTCCAAGCATTGTGATACCATTAACAACTAATATAACTAAATATCTTATTTAACACGAATTTTTCAAAAAATTTTTGAAACTCACTAAATGCCACTGCGTAGGCAGTCATGATATTGTGATATTACCCACAATGCAACGGAACTGTGATGTCACACCTGCACCTCGCCGCGGGTTTCACAACAACTGTAAACTGTAAGCACACACCTACAGTATTCACGGTAACGTCAAAACCATCTTTAATTTTCAAAAAATGCAGCTGTTAAATTTGCCATTAAAGTCCAGAAATCTGTACATTACTATCTAATATCATCATACAGCCTTCTTCTAACTTGATACGTACGATTTTCAACCAGTTAAAAAGTTCGAGAAAATCCTTCACCCCACACTTATAAGTGCAGCTAGAAATCCATATTGACTCTATATGGCATATCACACACATGCATGGTACTGACCACTGCACTGCATCGCCGTAGTCCGAAGGGATTCGATCATACTTGTCAAAACGTTTTAGATTTTTCTAAACTCTCAACAGCCAATCTGCCAATAAAAGTTGCAAAATTCAAAGTAAAATATTCAAACAATACACAGAAGTCTCTTACCAGACAAAATGCGTCTGATTGAAGCTTACTCAACCAAAAAGAAATTCTGTGCCTGTTACCATGAGGAAAACTAGCCCGATGCTGTCCATATAGCGCCTTCACGATTGATTAAGTCAAGTGTAAATAATGCTCACATGTCCCACTGACCACACTGCTCATTTATTGACTAAACTGAGATAACAGCACAAAGCTACCTTATGAAGTCACTGTATAGCTTCCTGGAGGAGAGTCTTCTGGCACCCTATCTGCAATTTCATGGTCCACTGGGCCAGGGAGGTGTTATCTTAATGTGCAATTAATGAAGTAGAAATACCCTGAAAAAGGCCCAGAAATCAGGGTTTTTGGAGGATCGGAGAAGTTTGCCTAATGCGAAAGCTCGAGGCAGCCATGATGGGAACACATCGCGGAGAATGGTTACGCTTGCTTCCGGTAGACTCAAACACAACTCTCGACTGACATTTCAAGGTGTTGCTGAAAGAATGCGGCCAGTACTCCACCAAATATGCAATAATCGATATCATACTTCTCAGTGTCTACGCAAAATCCTCATTATATAAGCAAAATCCTCACTGTAAGCACTAAATCAGAAAATATCACAAGACTTTCGTCTCGAACGAACGCCAGGCCCTGGCAAACACGTATAGGTGTTCTAAGGGGAATAGTGTTTCCATAAGTTAGACAAAAATTTCCCTCAGTGGATCAGAGTTTCCTTAAGTTTTCATGACTACTACCGAAGAGTTGAATCTCTTAATGTTCTTATGGTAACATAAGAGTAAAAACAGATAATCATCATTTACGTATAGAAATCTTTATGAAGAACTATCCAAACACTGCATGAACACAGCCCTTCAGCGTGATACCATGGGCTCGGAAAATGGAACCACTGAAAGAGAGTATTCCTTGATAGCATACTCTTGCAATACTACGAAAAATAAATGATTTAGTATTTTTAGCTGTGGGGCATAAAATTCCCACCGAAGTTTTTGTTATAGTTTCTATATTTTTTATGATTTAAAATACATAATTTTGAAATTTTGAACCACCACTCAGAAAAATTAAGAAGGCCTATTTAAATTTATTTGAGCTGGCAACATTTTGCCCTGGAAATCGTGAGGTGCGTGTTGTACGTCAGCAATCAGCTGATATCTAGTCGTCTTCTTTCGAATATGTCTGCGCACATGCCAGCAAGCGAGGGAAATTTGAAATATATTATTCTTAATAAAGGTTTCATGTAAGGTCCACCAGGTAAAGATTATCTGTAGTATTTATATGTATACTACACATATGTAAAGGGTCAAATGGCCACTATTGTTCCCCTTTAAGAACCCTACCATTGCAAGCTTTTTGTATGATATGTTATGCTTGATGCGCACTCGACGGGCCCGCGCAGTCGACGGTCACCCCATCATATTTCCAAATTCTGAGTAGAATCTTCGATGATATAAGGATGCATTGTTGGGCAAGGTAACTTCACTTAACATTGTTTACATTTTTGTTTAATTTCTATTGAGTGTGAAATCGGATGTGATTTATTTTGAAGACACCGTAGACTGCTGTTAAGACCGGACCTTGGCCCTGACCCAGGCAGTTCTAACGTTATCTAGTGCAAACGTATACACTATACTAGGCCTATGTAGCCTAGGTACTGATGTACTGAATAACGTTAGAACTGCCTGTGGGCATGACGAACAGGCGTAGGCTAGGCTAAACATTGTGCCTAACTTCGGCTAAAAAACAAATAGGGCCTTAGACTAACGTAAAGCCTAACGTACGAAGGTTCGCACAGAAATTGCAAATTTAGATTAACGTTAACTTTAGTACTTGTGTCGCACTGTGCATGGCATAGTCCCAAGTTAGGACAAATTGAATTAGGCCTAAAATATTAGGCATAACATTTGGTCAAGCTGAAGGCAAGACCAAGAGGCCTAACCTGGGCTTAACGTTAGCCTTTTCTTTCCATCACAGACTAGGCTAAGTGAGAAAGTTAATTAGCTAGGCTATGCCAAGGCCACATTTGTTTTATACGCAATGGAATGGGAACATACATGAACAAATTAGCTAGGCTATGCCAAGGCAACATTTTTTTATACGCACCGGAATGGGAACATACATGAACATAGGCCTAACAGCGAAGTCTAGCTTCCGCTGGAGATTAAAAAATCAATAATTAATGTCGGACAAAAATATGTAGGCTGGGCCTAGGGCCTAGCCAAAGTTAGGCCTAACGTTAGCCTAGGCCCTAGACAAAAGTCTGAGTATAGCCTAGTTGGGCGCCCGTCGACTGCGCGGGCCTATCGAGTGCGCGTCTAGGCTAGCCTAACATTGCATGTCACAATCTTTGCAGTTTGAATGATAGGTTTCTTAAGTGCGCATTCGACCGTCACCCCATTATATAGACCCACATCTAATTACGGCGAAGAAGGACCACACTTCAACAGCCCTTCTGGGCGATTTGTGTGGATTTAGATCAAGATCAAGATAAGCTAGTGGAGTCAATGGTCACGCTTATTACTAACGTTAGGCCTAGGCCATAGCCTAGGCTATATTGGTGGCACTTCAAGTTCAAAATTACGATGCATACCATCTAGCCATGACCCATCATTAGAAGATGGTACAACTACAAGTTTTATAGGCATGGGCTTAGGCTAGGCCTATACTACGGGGCCTAGGCCTAGGCTAACAAGTTAGGCCGGGCTAGCACTAGGCTAGGCCTAGTAGTCTATGTTAGTATAGGCCTAACAGTCACTGTAGGCCTGCAGGCTATTGGACCCTCAGCCAGCCTGCGAACAGGGCTTTGTATTCCATTACATGGCAAAGGCACACTAAAATGCAATGTGCCTTGGCCATGTACGTAGGGTTAACCTTCAGCTTATGTACCGCTATTACATCTAGCATATAGGCTAGTACTATTAGACTTTGTCATAGCCAAATATTAGCCATACAGTAGTCAATGGGTAGGCTGTGTGAGAAAGTACTAGCCAGCAGTAAGTAAGACTTCAAAAATGGTGGATGACACCCATTTGGGGGAAGACATGCAAACTGCAGTAATGCTTAAAGACAGACTGTCGTCACCCCAAAGTATATTTTTAGTGTATGTATATCAAAATTCTCAGTTGGTGACTGCTCTTTGATTGACATCAAAGTTTGAAAATTTGAAAGATGCAGAGTAGCTCACATTCAACACAAGGCAGAGAGAGTACTTTTATTACATTTTATAGCCTTGTATGCTCACCAGGACATGGCCTTAAGCAATAAAACAGGTTTATTCTTGCACAAGGAAGAGCCTCATACAGTTATGGGAGGAGCTACAAGATGCATAGTTGGGAGAATTGGAACTGTCTGGGATCATGAAAATTCCCCTTTAAAGGTAAAATTTATTCCCATTTCAGAGTTCACCCAGTTGGTTGCAGATTTTGTGTTTGCATCAAAAGACGTTATGGGTGCAATTGACTACGAACTCGTCGATGGGACTAAGTAAAGGACTGCACTGAAGATAGCGAACCCAGTGAAGGATCTAACACAAAGTTGCCTGGCCTGACACCTTGATTCTGTTGAAGGAGTTATCCATGTTTTCCTTCTTGGAACGACTTGAAAGTAAGTTATCACTTCTATGCCTCTCTGTCTATGAAGTGTCCCCTCCCCTATCAAACTTCACTGAATCACTCTCCTTCCCAAATGTAAATAAACTTTATGTAGATATTTTGAGTATCAAAATATATCATTCCTGCAATATCCCCTAAATTTGGATTGTCACCTACTGCTGCCCTCTCATTGCCTACATTGGAGGAGGGAAAAGCCAAGTAATTGCGAGAATCTGAACCATTCAGCATAAGCATTGACATGAGCATGTCCAAAAAAAAAAAAAGCCCACTGTCGTATCTTCTACGCTGTTTATTTTTCGACAAGTGACCATTTGTACCTTTACGAGAAAGCTGCCTCCTTCAAACGTGATGAAACTTTGCATTACAGACACTTCTCCAAATTCGAACTAGATAATTCATAGAGTTTTCATATGCTTTTAGTGATATATTTTTTTTTCGGAAAGTGAAAACTCATGAAGAGATAATGGTTTGAAATTCGTAAGCCCATCAGTGAAAAAATTACTAAAAAAGGCATTTGAAGTTTACCAGGTTGTTATGTACTGATTTGCAAAGGTAAAAGAAGAAGACTTAATTTGGGAACTTACTCAAGTCACACTGTTTCTGTAATGGTATTTGTGAACACCAAAACAAAGACCAATTTGAGCCTTCTCACTACCCCTTTCCTTGTTTCAATGAAAAGTTTACATTACATGATACATCACTAGAGGCTATCCAAAATACAAATATCATTAAAATGTTGAAGATTTCGTTCTTTTTTCTCTTTTTTCTGTTCCAATGCCATTGGTCCAAATCCACTTTAGGGAAGAGGTCAGATGAAACCATGATGTGCAGCATGATGTCAGTGACAAAAGGAGCAGTGGGTAAAGGAAATACGCCAACAAACTGACAAGAAAGTAGCCAATGGCAAGTACTTGAGACAGAAGGCTACTGAAGCAGAAAATTGTGGGAGAGGACCTATCAAGGACTGGGTTGATGGGTTTATGGGCTGCATCTAACATGATAATTGAGTTTATAGAAGTAAAACTTTTATATTACTGTGGGTAAATAGGAGGATGACTTTAACAGCAAAGACATCAAGTTTAGAAGTTCATGCTACTATTTTCTCTCTGACTTTGAGATAACAATTGTTATGCTTTACTTGGATATAAAAAGACGCTTTTATTTCCAGTATATAGGGACATACGGTGAGTAAAGGATATATGTGGTTAGTCAAATATAGTTTCCAGGAAGACTGTCAAAGGAGCAAAACTGCTACTCTCTTCCCAGGTAAGGCCAGTGCCACAATATTTTTCTTGAGAACTTTGTTGAACTGAAATATTGTTTTGGTTATTAATTCCATTAATATATATTTGCTTTAGTAAGGTCTGTACCAGTTTTTGAAATATTAACTCTAATCCCTTAAAACATTGAAATTTTGGAATTAAATTTATGGCACCCATAGGTTACAATCACAGCGTGATCCTTATTTCAGTAATCGATGAATTACACTCACCACTTTCAGGGGGAGTAGAGTCCTATATTGGGGGTATGTTCCCCTGCTTCCCTTTGGGAAAAAATTATATTAATCAGCTGATGGTCAGTAAATCGTGTATGGGTTCATTCTAGTACGTACAGCTCAATAACCAGCTTAAATTGAATTTTTAGACTGCTTTGGGGACACTGAGGTAAGGGTGAGCAGGGAGAAGCGTTCTTGATTGTCATGTAAATTTTAATTTAAATGAAAGAATTTTGCATGGGGTACCGCATGTTAGGGGTGTTATATGGGGAGGAGAAATCGACACATTCTGTTGCTGGTTTCGTTATTAATGCACCCTCTCCCTTCTTCTCAAATTATGTTCGAAGTTATTCATGTTTGGGAGTTTATACAAAAATTAATACAAAGCCAGGATAAGGGACTGGCTTCACAATGACACATGAAAAATCACGTGTTCTAATTATTCTTTGAGTACTGTACATGCATGATGTATTTAATGTAATTATTTCTTGTAGAAGTATGTAAAGATAAATTAAGTGATAGCTTAAATGGAGAATGCAGTCACCTCAATTTGAATTGGTGTACGCGGTTACCCTATTTCATGGCTCTTGAAAGTCACGTGACAATATTTTTCTCACCGAATTGTGACATTGACGCAGATCAAGTAACTTCTTGGTTTACATTAAACATGCAATATTTGCATTCTAAAATATTATGAAAAATGCTTGAAGGGAAATAAGAGGATATTTGTGACATTCAGGTGTAATTTCAAAGTAAAACCGAGGCCACCTTTTTTGCCCTTTATCGTACGGCATCGTTCATATAACAATTCCGATTTAATCGTTGATAAATGAAACATTTTCACACAGTTTGAAGTGAACCCTCACGAGCCAGTCTCTGAAATAATAGAGCACTGTTACATGTATTTAACTTGCGGTAATGTCTGAAGTCGTGGACGCTTAATTAGCCCTGCAACTGCATATATGCGTATATTTAGTAAAAATAAAAATGTTTCTTGCTGTTTTCATCGGCTAGCTCCTCTTTTATACCGGTCAAATTTACCTTCTTTAAAACCTGCAGTATGTCAGTAGCCATTCCTGTCAAATTGGTTCTGGGTATTCCAGAGTGTGGCTGAAAGTCCGACCATGGTCCGCTGATGGCCCGTAGTTGGTTTAAGGATGGAAACCGCTATCGGTCCGATGGAGAAGCGACGGACAACTCGGGTCCGGCCCGGCGGCGGGAGCCGATATAAAACCGAGCAAGAGCAAGATATCTAAAGAATGCATCAAAGAGGTACCCTTATAATACCTCAAATAGGATGATCGCAGGGCATCAGGCAAGCAGGATATCGTTGGTTAACATGCGGCTTTTCCCTCTTGGTCGCCGGTGGTCCTCCGAAGGGACAGCTCAAAATCTTCCCTCGGTCCGCAGGTGGCCCATCGCCTGCTGCGGGATGGCAGCCGCTAGCGGTCCGAAAGAGAACCGACGGACTAACCGAATCTGGCACGGCGCCGGCAGCCGACGCTGGCCCGCCGGTCGTGTCGTTCGCGGCCAACCAGCGGACCGCCGGTTCCTTGCTATCAGGGCGGTGGCCCCAGATGACGTTTGACCCTCACCATAAACCGAATGGTTCTTCCCCACACCATAAGGCATCCACATGCTATGTATAAAATATATCCAAGCTTCCTACCTCCAAATATTGTGTTAACAAGGCATTCCGATGTTCACCTCTCCTGACTCCAGATGACCTTTGACTTCCACCAAAAACAATATGGTTCTCCTTGTTCCATAATACATCTACATACCAAGTATAAAATCTATCCAAGTTTCCCATCTTAAGATATCCTGTTTTCACAGTTTGAACTATGTGTTGGCAGAGTTGCTTGCATCTTCCTTGGCTCTTCATGCGCTATTGAGATGACATCAAGATAAAACTCGACAGTCTTATAATTCTGTTTACATGGTACTCTATGTTTCAACAGATTTCTTCTTTGGACCAGTAAACACATACTGAACACCTCGTATTTGTAATAAAACGTGCGGACCACTTAGTCGCCGTACCAACCAGAAGTCGGTAATGCATAAACAACGTAAAGGTTATTGCAACATAATGATGCAGGATTGGGCAATCAAAGGGAGTACAGAACTCTTACGATTGCTATACTTCAAGAAGCAACTGCAATAACAAGTATATAGAAAAATATAATAATAACGGGGGAAGTCCAAACCAAAGTGGACATATATCAACTCCCCTTCTCACTTGTAGTTGGATTACCAGGTTATTTCCTTAACTCCCGACATGCATCTTAATTTCTCAAATCTTTCCTTGCTCAGACCTTTGGTAAACATATCCGCTCACATGTTTTCAGTTTGGCAGTACTTTAGATCAATAACACCATCTTGTACCTTTTCTCTAATGAAGTGATGCTTTATGTCAATGTTCTTTGACCTGACATGAAACAGCAGATTCTTAGCCACACAGATAGCTGACTGATTATCTTCCATAATTGTGATTGTTTGGGTTGACCCATTGTTTAAATCGCCTAGAAGTTGACGCAACCACATAGCTAATGCTACGTATTCAGCTTCTGCTGTGGAAAGAGCAACAGAAGTTTGTTTCTTACTTCTCCAGCTTACTGCAGCTCTACTTAGTTTAAACAAGTAGCCAGATGTTGACTTTCGATCATTAACATTACCAGCCTAATGAGCATCTGAATAACCAATACACTCCTTTGGTTCCTGTTTGCTATACAACACAACTACTGTGCCTCTAAGGTAACGAAAAATTCGTTTAACAGCTGTAAGGTGCTATTTAGTTGGTTTAGAAGTGAATCTAGCCACATAGCTTACAGCATAGGCAATGTCTGGTCTTGTCATGGTCGACAAATAAAGTAAAGACCCAACAATAGACTGGTATAATTCTTGATCTATAAGCTCACTTTCCTCAGTGGCTTTAATTAACTCCAAGTTGGCTTCAGCAGGTGTAGAGACTGGTTTTGCAGCCTCCATGCCATATTTTTGCAAAACTTTCTCAGCATAGATTGGCTGTCCAATCCAAATCTTACCATTTTCGTGATCTTGCTTATCATTAACACCTAAGAAATAACTTAACTCACCCATCTCTTTAATATCAAAATGCTTTTCCAAAGCTGATTTGACTTCAAACATTTGTTTTTCATTTTTGGATGCAAGGAAAATATCATCAACATAAACTGCAACAAGGAACATTTCTCCTTCTGACGACATATACAAGCAAGGATCACTGGGAGTTTGTTTGAATCCCATTTCAACTAACTTATTCTGCAGTGTGTCATTCCAGCATCGTGGGGACTGTTTGAAGCCATATATGCTTCGTTTGAATTTGCATACAAGATGCTCTTCACCTTTTATTTCAAAACCTTCTAGTTGTTTCATATAAAATTCCTCTTTAAGGTTACCATTAAGAAATGCAGTTGTTACATCCATTTGATGTACTTTTAAACCACTCTGAACTGAAAGAGCTAACACATTCCTTACTGACTCAAATCTTATGACAGGACAAAAAATTCTCGTCGTAGTCAACCCCAAACTTTTGAGAGAACCCTTGAGCTACAAGTTTAGCTTTCTAGCGCTCAACTGACCCATCAGAACATCAGAAACTATCTTTGTAGACCCATTTGCTACCAATAGTTTTATGACCTTGCGGTAGCTCGGTCAAATCCCAAACATTATTATCATACAAAGATGCCATTTCTTTCCCTATAGCATCAACCCGTTTGGTTTTGTCTGATCTATTTAAAGCTTCTCTTAAAGTTGCTGGTTCTATACACTGATTACCAGTTACGTTAACCCACTCTCCGTAATAATCAGGGGGTTTGCCGATTCCTTTGTGATCGACGCAGCGGTACATCTGATTTTGCATCACTGGAACTTACGTCGTCATCATCTACACCTTCAATAATAATGACACGACTGTCTTTGTCTGTTTGCTCCTTCTCAGCTCCGTTCGTCATTTCATTGAACACTTCATCTCGACTGTAGAAGACTAGATTTCTCTGAATCATACAGCCGATAACCTTTTGCACTTGTTTCATAACCTAAAAAGATGCACTTCATTGTTTTGGAGACAAGTTTCTGACGTTCATCCTTAGGAATATGAGCATACGCAACACACCCGAATGATGTAAGTGATCTACCTTTGGTTTTTCACAAGTCCAATCTTCAAAGGGAGTCATGTCTTTGACTGCCTTTGTTGGACTTCGATTTCTTAGGTACACGGCAGTAGACAGTGCTTCTGCCCATAACTTTTGGGGGAGTTTTGAATCACTCAACATTGATCTCACCGACTCAATCAATGTACGGTTCATTCTTTCAGCAATACCATGTTGCTCTGGTGTTTTAGACAGTGAATTCATGCCTTACTCCTTCTGATTTAAGAAAGTCTTTGAACTCTGTCTACAAATACCACCATTGTCGGTGCGCAATGCCTTTAAGGCATGGCCTGTCGACTTCTCAAGAAGAGCTTTCCACTCTTTGAATTTATCAAGAACCTCACTTTGTCGTTTCAAAACATACACCCATGTGTAGTGGGTTGAGTCATCAATAAACGTCAAGAAGAACTGAGCTCTACTGAGCGATTTTGTATTGATCTTACCACATACATCACTGTGTACTAGTTCAAGAGGCTCTCTAGAACCTTTGTTCTGACTGATTGGGAAAGGACTACGATGATGTTTTCCTTCAATACATGGCTTACAAAGATCAATATCTTTTGATCTATCATAGTCGAAACCATCAAACATTTGGTCAACGGTTGCAGATTCTGTGATCGCAAATGACCAAACCCTCTGTGCCACAGACTTCCTTTTGCACCCTTTGACCCTTGATGGACACCAGTGGCAGTGTTGACATTTTTATGAAAACCTTGACAATCTAGGTAGTACAGATTTCCTACTTTGTGGGCCTCAGCAATGAGCTTCAGGTTTTCATTTAAAATTTCACAACCTGATTCATTAAATCTGGTAAGTTTCCCTTTCTCTGTTACTTTTGCAACACTCAAAAGAAGGGTCTATGCTCAAATCAAGCTTTGATATGTTAGAGGGGTACTTACTCTTAGCAATCTGGTGAAATTTTTATTTAAATTTTGTGTGGATCTCAAGATATCAGCAGTTAAAGTTGTCACATTATCAACACAAAGTGTACTTGAAGCAAGCACATATGATGTCATACCCTCACATTAATGAGCAGTCTTTTGTTTTTCCTTAAACTATATCACCAATTTTCTCCTCAACAATTGAAAGTTATCGCAGTGTGATTGCATGAGAGGTATGGGAAAATTACAAACTTGATCTACACATTCCCCATGGGGAGGTCTTATCCCTATCAATTGGAAGGTCAACACAACAGACTGAATAAACAAAGGAAACAAAGCATTTCTCATCAATGTGCGGAAGTGATATCAGGGAGATGCCTACTGATATAACTTCCATTTGCCTAAAGCTCTCTTTCCGTCACAAGTGTTGTAACTTCTTTTGCTGATATCTCGAGTAATACAAGTCCGATTTGAATGAAAGGTTCACCAAAATGCATGGATTTAGTTCCTCTTTTACATATAAAAAGTAAATTTTTGCTTAAACCCTTCTTTTAACAGATTACATGACAACTTTGGTACATAAAAAACATTATGCAATTTACATGTCACAGATTTGCCATTTGAAAGACTCTCATTTCGATAGTACCACACTCTAGGGCTTCTAAATTATCGCCATCACCAAGAGAAACTTGTACAGACTGATTACGACAACTAAGCTCAGTAAATCGTCTTTGATCATTGCAAATGTGACTAGTAGCTCCAGAGTCCACAATCCACTTATCATGTGGACCAAATACACTAAATGATGGTGCATGCCTAGCAATTAGACAAATACCTTCAGAATCAGAGCTACTGCTTTTTTTGGATTAGCTTTAACACTAATTGCCCTTTGTTTGTTAGTTTTCACCTTACTGTTTTTCTTAAATTTCTTTGACTGATCATGTGCTCCATGATCATCATCTAAACAGTTAGGCCTTATGTGTCCAAACTTCTTAATCTGAAACACATCGGACCTCTTCTCTTGTATTGGTGCTTGACAAAAATCGCATCGACACTGTTTCCAGACGATTCTCTTTCCTTCATTTTGCGTTCTTCATGTAGCAGCCTTTCTGTTACAATGTCCATCTTTGGGACATCTGGGTTAGCTTCCAGTGCTGTCATCAACATGTTGAATGACTCTGGTAAACTAGCAAGAAGGTGGACAACCCGATCTTCTTCATTAATTGGATGCCCAGTTACCGACAGAGCATCAAAAATTTCGACCATTTCCTTGATGTTCTTCTGAACAGACCCACCATCCTTCAAATGTAGCGAGTAGAGCTTACGTCTCAGCTGCAGCTCATTTGCCCATGTTTTCTTCTGGAACTGATCCGATAACTTCTTCCAGACAACAACAGGATTTTCTGGATCACCCAGCAAGTACAACAGCGACGGTTCTACAGACAGCACAATAATTGCCAGGGCCTTGTCCCTTTTTGCAATGTACTTATTATACCTCTCTATTTCACTTTGAGGTGGTGCGATTTCTGTTCCATTTACAATACCCCACAAGCCATCCTTCATGAGGGCCATTCGACACTGAAGTTTCCAAGTGGGATACCCAGATAGCACGCTAACGTTGGGCCAACATTGTCATATGGTTGGCGGTAGTTGTCATTAGTCGAGGTTGGCTTTTCGTAATTGGGCCAGCGTATGGTGTCCAACCGTTGGTAGTAAGGGGTTGGCCCAACGTTGTTCCAACAAATGCCACCCAACGGTGGAATTCCGACATTGACACATCGTCGAGCCAACGTTCACATGGGGTTGACTTTTTGTAGTCCTTTTTTTTGGAATGCAGAATGGGTAGCATATGGTGGTACGTACCATATACGTCCGCCACTTAAGTGTCTTTTGCAAGTCATGTAGCCTACTGTACGTCTAATACGCAGTGATCGAATCGTGGGGAGGGTGGGCGAGGAGGAGTGGTCAAGACGGGTCCGGAATCTCAATAAGTTGTAATGTTAAAACGGTCAAAATTTTAAATAACAGGTTTTCCAGACTTTTCCAAATTAAAGCTGTACTTTAAACAAAGCAACCAATTCATTACACAGCACGTATATGTGCCTATAACCAGGGAACTATCTTACAATACTAACAGCATAGTAGCCTACAGTTTGTTGTTGAATGACTGTGCAGCTATGACACACAGGATCTGGAGGAAGCCTCCATTGTGATTGGTGGATTAAATGAATGCAGCTAAGAGAGGGCCTTTCAAAACACAGTGCTATTGTTAGTGATGCTTGCATACACAACAGTTGCATACACACGCCTGCATACACAGTTACAGTTTGCTTGCACTAGAACTTGCTGTTTATACAGTGTACAGCTGTATTAGGGTATTAGCTGGGTGTGTGTAAGTATGAACGGAATTGAAACAAGCTCAGGACAAAGTAGTGTAGGACTTGTAGCATTCAGGGATAGGAGTTGCATAAGTGCAATGCTTTGTAACATGTTACAAGTATCTTAAAGAGAGTGCTATAAGAACCTGCCCAAAACAGTATTCATATTCTGCAAGGAACTGGACAAGACATGTGATTGCCCTTTTGTCAAATTTCAGTACTTTTAACTTGAATAAACTTAAGTTTTTGAGGTTCTGGTATTGGAAAAGTGCATGGACTGAGTAACTTCTCGAGCATAGTAGGATGGAAGAATATGAATGTTAGACAAATAAAAACCAAACTATTTATATTTGCAAATTGGATGTGGAGCTATAATTATATTCATAATGGATTGGCTTTTTACATGGTTTGTTTAAGACAAATCCCTCGCCATGGAAGTCTTGGCCTCTTGCGCATGGTTTTTCATGCCAGAATTTTGTGGGGAAGCATTTCTACAGGACGTTTTCCCCGCAAGGAGCATTCAATCCTGTGGCCCAAAATCCTGTCTGGGATTTCTCATGGAAATTTGTGTGGGCAATTTAATGTTTTTTTTTTGTAATGGTGAGCCAATGATGACCCTCAATCAGCCAATCCTGTGCCCAAATGTTAGCCAAGATAATTATGTCACCCCGACATCATGCCAACCATTGGGCCAACGTCTATTCAACTATCATTTCAACGGTATGCCAACCATTTGGCCAACGTTGGCACAACATACTGTTTCCAACGTTGGCCCAACGTTAGATCAATGTTGGATCAAAGTTGGATCTACGTCGGCAGCCAACATCATAACGATGAGCAGCCAACCACACACCAACATTGGGCCAACCTCAATCCAACGTTGCTGCCAATGTTGGCCCAACGTTGGTTCAACCATGATATGCTATCAGGGTAGTTCGATCCATTTAGCGAGGTGACAACTGGCGATTTCACCTCTGAGGCCATCTTTCTAAATCCATCAGATAAGGGTCCAGCCAAATTATATTTATACGATGCATAGGCACTCAATAGCTGCAACCGTTCATATAGCTAATTAGTTCCACTATCGTAACTCTGAGTCTGAGGTAGGCTAGGCAGCCTAGGGTTACACAGTCACTGTAGCACAAGCAACACCTTGCCCAAAAGCACCAGAATAACTCACCTTAGACACGCTCATACAGCATACATTATATGTACGCTAACTTAAACGTTATTGTACTACGGTCACAACACGAAGTAGTAACACTAACTCTACGTAGCCTCAGTGACAGTCACACCTAACTTTAGGCTCAACTTCGTTACTCCGTCACTCGTCCGTGTGTCCGACATTTCTAGGCCCATAACCTGTTGGCAGAGTTGCTTGCATCTTCCTTGGCTCTTCATGCACTATGGAGATGACATCAAGAAAAAACTCGACAGTCTTATAATTCTGTTTACATGGTACTCTATGTTTCAAACAGATTTCTTCTTTGGACCAGTAAACACATACTGAACTCGTATTTGTAATAAAACGTGCGGACCACTTAGTCACCGTACCAACCAGAAGTCGGTAATGCATAAACAACGTAAAGGTTATTGCAACATAATGATGCAGTATTGCGCAATCAAAGGGAGTACAGAACTCTTACGATTGCTATACTTCTGCAATAACAAATACATAGGAAACATAATAATAACTGGGGATGTCCAAACAAAAGTGGACATATATCAACACTATGGTGATCCCTAAGGGCCTTTGACCTCAACTAAAAATCATAGATATCACCTACTGTATTAGGAGTATCAACATGGCAAGTATGTGCCAAGTAAGAGATTACCTAACTTGAGATACCGTGTTCAGTAGCAAATTTCAAGATTTACACCGTTTGACCTCTAGTGACCCCAAATGACCTTTGACTACCACAAAAAATGACAGGGATCACTTAAAAAATATAGGCAATCCACATGCCAAGAACGAGATCCCTCAAGGTTACCTAACTTGAGATACCAAGTTTATGAGCAAATTTCATTTACATCGTTTGACCTCTGGTGACACCAATGACCTTTGACCTACACTAAAAATAACGACCATCTACTAAATATGGGCAATCCACATGCCAAGTATTAGATTATTCAAAGTTACCCTTCTTGAGATATCGTGTTTGCAAGGTTTTGACCTTGTGATCTCTCGTGACCCCAAATGAAATTCGCCTTCCACCACTAAAAGATACCATCTACTAAATATGTAGTATCCAGTTGACAATGAGGAGATCCCTCCAAGCGATCCTTCTTGAGATATCATGTTTACAGACAGCGTCAGATACACACAACGTTAAGGTTAAGGTTGAAAAACTTGATATAGCGCACATTACTGTGTATCACACTCAATGGCCCTGTACAAAGAAAAATAATAAAAATCTCAAGAGTCAGGAAAACAATCTGTTGAAAAGATAAGTTTTTAAGCACCCTTAAAAGAAAGGATGGTGGAAGACTGCCTAATATCGATCGGTATGGCATTCCAAAGCTTAGGTCCAGCAAAGCTATAAGAATGATCCGCAAAGGACTTGTGACTAGTAAAAAGAATTTTGAGAAGCAAGCCTTTCGAGGATCTAGTAGAATAATAGGAGGTTTTGAATTCAAGCAACACAGATAAATAAGTTGGAGCTAAATTGTGAAGACATTTAAATACAAGCAGGAGAATCTTATACTCAATACGAGCTTTGATAGGTAGGATATGTAGCTCTTTTAAAGCCTCCGAGGCACTGTCGAATTTGGAACGACCGATAAATAATTTAACAGTAAGGTTCTGAATTCTTTGGAGAGGATGTAACGTAGAGTCTGGAAGATTAAAAAACACGCTATTACAATAATCCATTTGCGAAAAAATCGTAGCGTTGGCAAGTTTGAGACAACTTGATCTGTCAAGATATTGACGGATCTTCTTTAAGTTAGACATAGCAAGGGTAGCCGCCCGTGCTTTCATAGATATGTGATATTTCAGATTAAGGTACTCATCCAGAAACACACCAAATTGTTTAATTTTGTCGGACCTATGAACGGGAATGTCACCAATATTAAGAACGTCAGTAACACATTTTGGTAATTGGGTCTTGCTACCAAAAATACTAAATTCAGATTTTTCGTCGTTCATTTTAAGACGATTACACTGCATCCAGTTTTTAACCTTTCCTAACGTAGAAGAGAGATAACCTCTGCTTTAGAAGAAATGTCACCTGCTCTGAAACTAGTATAAATGCTGTGGTCATCGGCATAACCGATGAGTGATTGATCATCATTAACACAAATACTCATTATTCTAGAATAACAAGTAAAAAAAAACTGGTCCATTAATACTTCCTTGCGGTACTGAGAAATCAAGTTTAAGTGGCACAGAAAGCGAATTGTTTACACAAACAATGAATTGTCTGTCGGTCAATATGACGATATCCATTTTTTGGCAACATCACAAACACCGAAGCATCTTTCAAGAATATCCACTAACAATTCATGATTGACTGTGTCAAATGCTGAACTTTGATCAATTGCAACCAGTGGGATTAAAGATTTTTGTTCCATATTGCACATAATGTCGTTATGTAATTTCGCCAACAGTATTTCCGTGCTGTGGTTAGCTCTATAGGCACTTTGGTACGAGGGAAGGAGACCATGACTATCCATGTGTTTGTTAAAACTAATTAGAGAGGCCTTTTCCACCAGTTTGGAAAGTAAAGAGAGATTGCTGACAGGGCGATAATTCTTTTTTTTTTTGCGTGATCGAGGTTACTTTTCTTAAGAAAAGGTTTAACAATAGCCTGACACAGACACATACACACATCACCTTTTGCCTTCGGCAAGGAATCACATTAAAAAATAAAATCATGTGCATCATATTTCAACCAATGTTCAGAGTTTACACTAGCATGCACAACTGCAACTCGTAAAGTGAATTTCAGCATACTGTACAGCATGTTGTGTCTGTGCTTCCTTCTTGTCACTCTGTGTCCAATTCTTTTTCTGAAATTATCCATTTCTTTCATGGAATAATCTTCCACTGTTAACAAAACAGTATTTATTGCCAAAAGACTTGCATCTTACGAATCGTACACAATACCGAAGCAGCATCCCACCGTCTGCCCCCTGTATATCCAAGCCCACATTTCACTTTTGCCCAGAACAGTATGTTTATTTTACACATTATAATATATTTGTATGCTGAACCTGACATGCTGCACATCATCACATTTATGTGACACGCACTTGCATACATAACGATATTATAAACTGATAATAATAACCGAAGTAATAAACTGATATTATAAAACACGATGCAGTATCTGATGCGTCCACTTGGTTGTCTGACATGTGCTCATAGTGGGCCTTCACACTAAACTGCATTAAAACCAGGTGCTTGGAAATATCAAGTGCTACCCAAGTTCTCACACGTACATTTATTATGTTATCCATTGATAACATTGATAAAATTTAAAAATTAATAAGAAAAATATTTTGCAATGTGTGAGGTCGTGTGACTACGACAGTTAACAACTAATAAAAGTTGGAAGGCATAGGAAAAATAACTCCGTTGTTGCTGAACAAACACGGTAAGTTTAAATCAATTCATGTTGATAAATTTGAAACTTTCAATGTTTTGGAGAAAAACACTAATTGATTTCACCGCTGAACATTTTTCTGTTACATACTCATTTCAACTTGTTCTTTTGGTACTTTCCTATTTATGGTTTCAGTCAGTGTGCCTTCAATGAAACATTTTTGCCTTACACTGTTTATGTTGCAAAAATCCAGTTTCTTTCCTTTCCTTCATTCAATTACACCAATTGTCTTCCACACAAGAAATGGTATTGTAAATGAATGGTGTTATCTGGTGACCTCTGATGACCTGACCTATGGCAAACACACCATGACTTATCCACTTCATATATCACACATATGCCATACCTAACAGAAATGTCCGTGATTTTTATCTTGGGTTAGTGTGTAAACAGTGTTTTAACCTACATATTTGACTTAAGGTGACTTCAGATGACCTTTATTTGACCTATGCCAAAAAAGGTAGGCTTCGTCAACTTAACTTAACACATGTGCATGGTAGGGATGAAAACTGTAGGTGACTCATAACTTGAGATATGATGTAAACAATGCTTGGAGTATTTAATCTGTATTGACCTCGTTCATCCTCCAAAGGCAACAGAGTTAAACCACACAATATACAATTCTAAATGCTACACATGAGGAGTACCAGTGATCAATACTTCAAGATATCATACAAAACAAGTTTTCATTGCATGACCACAAGTGACTCCTAATGACATTTGACCACAATCGAAAATATTCGGATTTACCTCCAAAGCATAACAATTTTACCTATGTTATCTTGGTAGATCTATCTTCAATAAACATGCCAAACTTTATTTGGTCCATGCAACCATGTACGACCTCCGCACAATCGTCCTGCGCAATTCTCTTCTGACTGGATCTATGCCTCCCACGGCCAACCGTAACCTTGTTCATGGTACCTTAATGTTTCTGACTCTGAGAGCACCAATTAGTATTCTCTCACCTGTATGATAAAGATCTTTCAGTGAGATACGAAATTGTCCACGATGGTGTTGTTGAGATGAAATATCATGAACTTTGGTTGAAAGGGAAAACATAGTACACTTATGAAAACATAAATTATTCATTACATTACAGTATTTGTAACATGAAATCTGTACTTAAAATTTTCCAATTGACTTTACGTAATGGTTACATACTGTTGTATAATGAAGTTTACGGTGCAAGGTTGTAAGTTAGTTGACCAACATTCTGTCTGGCATAAACCTTGGACTATTCTCTTCATGTACTGGCTATGCACAGCCAATAATACACAAGTAATATGTATGACCAGAATCTTGCCTTGCTCTTGAGCGAGCAGGGAATGTTAACTCAGACTCATAGAGTCTGGACTCGTAACTCAGCTGCACAAATCTTGAGACCAAGCTTGATACCACCTTCTGTAAGGAATCAGTGTTACATATGGACATATATGCATAAAGAAAACACAGTCTCATCTGCCCATCGGCAACTTTTCCTTTTCTGAGATTCATAGGCGTAGACTACTGTACATGAGCGAATACAGGTACTCAATAGTGGTGCTTTTGCAGCTATGCACTATCAATGAGGGGTGCTGTATGAATAGCGCAAAGTGTAGGGCCTGCTGTTAGGCCCATGGTTTGGGATTGTGAGTCAGATTTTGGTGGATGCAGTTCAAGAAAGAATCAGGAATTTGCTAAACTATGGGAATACTAATATACGCTTTCAGCTCCCCCCCCCCCCGCATGACACATAGCGGAATGGTGTTAGGATTTTTCCGAAATGATGGGGTGGATGGTGGGGTTTGCAAACCCGCTCACCCCTTCAACCATCAACCCGAAGCAACAAGAAAACTGATAAGTTACTGGGAGGTTGGTTACCCCGAAATTCCCTCAGAAACGCTGTCAATATTTTATAATTTTGCTAAAGGAAGATTCTGTATTTTGTATTGAAGAACATGTCGTCCTTGTGAGCAACAACAACCTCTGCAATGTGAAGATTAGATGGTTATAGTATCCATTAGGGTTACCACAACAAGGTTTAAAGCTTCCCTGACGAGAGTGGTGGGCGTCTGGGGAGCCTCTGGCATGGGGCTGTGGCTACCCTGCTATTTGTTGCCACTTATGACAGAGTTTAAGCAAAATTTGTCACAATTACAGCAACTTAATTTTACTTTGAACATGATTCTGCAGGAGCAGCTTCCAAAATAATGGGCAACATTGCAGAAGGCAATATTAACCAAACTGGTAGAAGGCTTAAGTTATGATTGAAAACGCATGATATTCTTTTCAAATCTAAATACTTGTTTATTCACAATGGACACCCAAAAAATAATACTATTAGTAAGTAGGTATTAAAAACAAATTTAGCTTCATATTTTACAATCACCTCAGTGCATGGTATTTAAGATATCAGATTGTTGCATGCAAAGCTCTAAACGTCCGGACTCTAACTTGGTTGTAGAAATTGCATCTACTTTTGGCTAAAATTATTCGTAAGCGTTCTGCTAATAATGTTCATCCAGCGAAGAACATCAACTGTATGTGATCAGGGAGTTGTTATTCGGATAACAAAAAAAAAAAAAAAAAAAAAAAAATTGAACACACCTGTGTTCTTCATCAGCGTATAACGACAAATGACTGAGAAAAGACTGGCAATAAGAAAGATTTACAAGCAAAAGTTAGGCAGTCAGATTAATCGGGGGTTGTGGAAGGTGTAATCACTGATTATCCCTAAATCCCTATTCAGATCCGCGATGTGTGTATTGAGAGTTAGGACCCATTTAGTGTCAGAATTACGGCGGATCTGTTGAGAAGTAAAAGAAGAGCCCAACAGCACACATTTTAGATCGTTGAGGTTGTGATCGGGTAAGTTGTAATGCTGTCCAACCGTAAAACCCTGGGTATTGTCCCGGATAGTCTGCTTATGATTATTAGACCGAAGGCGGAATCAAGAGCCGGTTTCACCAACATAATTACCTCTACCACATTGTGTGCAAACCAATAGGTATACGACATAAGAACTGTCACATGTCAGGGGAGGGGGTCTTATCGTAGTTGTGGTACCCGGGGGAATAAAAGGAACGTCAGTGATGATGTGTTTGCATACCTGACAGCGTCGTTTGTTACATGTACGGTTCCCCTGGAGGGGGGGGGGCGGGGGGAAGCCTAGAAGAGGTAGCAAAGATCGCGGGTTTGGGGTTTGTCGCCTCGCACTAAGGGGAGGATCACTAAATAAATCCCGTGTGCTGGGATCTTGCCGTAGGTACTTGAAGTCTTTGCCAAGGGGGCGTGTGAGGTTGGTTAATTTGTAATTAAATTCAAACACCATGGGGATTCATTGGTGTGGTGTTTTAGGGCTATATGTTAAAAGTTTATATGTCTGTCGACTTTGGAGGCTTTGAAGGTTGCTTCCTTGATGAATTTGAGCGGATACTCACTACGAAGGAAATGGTTTATAAGTTTACCTATTTGTCGGTCGTAATCAAGGGGATCAGAGCAAATTCTTTTGATACGTAAGCATTGACTGTATATGATAGATTTCTTGAGGTTGGTGGGGTGACAGCTGTTGAAATTCAAGTTACTGTGGCTGTCAGTGGGTTTAGTATATAAAGAAGTGAATACAGAATTATTTGTAATACTGTACGTACTAATACATCCAAAAATGGGACTGAAGTGTCAGAATACTCCAAAGTAAATTTGATACAATGGTGGAAATTGTTAACACACCTATTGAAATCGTGACGGGAGTCCACGCCGTGGGTCCAGATGAAAAATATGTTGTCAATATATCTGCAGTAGTGATCCGGTTTAAGATGATAACCAGACAAAAATTTCTATTCTAGGGCATCCACAAAAACATTAGGATAGCTAGGGGCCATTTTAGTCAGCATAGCTGTACCCTGAATTTGGAGGAAGTGCCGGGAATTAAATTCAAAATGGTTATGTGATAAGACAAAACGTATATATATATATATATATATATATCCTATATATATATATATCCTATTTATCCTATTTAAAAATTTCACTACCCCTATGACCCCCAAAATCTCTAAAGGAAAGCCTTTGTTTTTCACCGTTCAGTACCATCCCGCTTTACCTGACATTAAGGGGATTCTCACCAAGTTTTTACCTCTCCTGCATCAGTCGGATAGATTGAAGTTAGCTGTCCCTGCTGCCCCAGTTATGAGTTTTAGCCAGCCTCCCAATCTTAAAAGGTCCCTATGTCGGGCTAAACGTTTGGACCCTAGCAGAGTTGATTTGAACATGGCCGTTGATCCTTGCCGTTGTTGTGCCAAAAACAGGTGTCAAATTTGTGGTTTGCTTGTGTGCTCTGATGTTGTTATGAGTAATTCCTCTGGTAAGAATTTTAAATGTAAGAACTCTTCTACTACTTGTGACTCACTCTGGGTTATCTATGTTATTTCATGTCCTGTCTGTCAGTTGCAATACGTGGGTAGATCTTATAATTTTCGTTTAAGGATTAATGGGCACAAGAGTGATTTTACATTTTATAGGGCTGGTACATCAAACAAATTAGACTCAAAAATTCTTTATGATCATCTTATTTTTCATAATTGTGAGTCATTTAAGGTTCCGATTGTTGATCGTATTTTCAAAGTTGATCGTGACAAAGGGGCATTGGAAAAATTGTTAACTACTAAAGAAAGGGAATGGATCTGGAAACTGGACACTGTAACCCCTAAGGGACTTAATATGGATGATGGTTTTTACTGCCAGAATAAGCATTTTAGGAAAGTTCGTTAAGTTGTGTTTTTATTTGCTGTTTTTTGTTTATTTTTTCTTGCCTTTAATTTTTCAACCTTTTTTGTCGTTAGGTTTTGCTTCCTTTTTGATTTGATTTTCAAAAAGCTCCGTGTCGTTTTTGTAACGTCTGTGTCTAAATGATTTGGTTTGGTTGTTATACCTAGTTTTGATTTGGCCGATTGCAAGGCCTATATACGATACGTTAGTATTGTCTGATGTGACTGTGGCCTTGTAAATGACGTCACCGTCAAGGCAATTACCTCTTAAGGGGCAACTGCTTGGCTGTCTGCATTTGCACGTTTTTGCTGAGGTTCCTGATGGGCCCTTTTAATACGTCTGAGTTGTGTGATATGATGATTTGTTGCATATTTCTCATGCAGCTGTAACTAACTTTAACTGTGTTTTTGTTGAAAATTTTGCCCTTTGGGCAACAAGCTACACAAAATTCCCCAAAAGGGCAACAAACCGTCAAGTAAACATTTCCCGAAGGGCGTAGTCCCAGAATAATTGAGTTCTCTGGTTTTGTTTCAGCACAGCACAGATCATCATCACCGGATGGTAACTGTGACAGGATAGGATACAGTACACACCTGCCTCCTAATCCTTTTGCCGATGTCCATCTACGATCACACAATGTTTACTGCGCACTATGTCCTTATTTGGCTTCCTGAATACATAGAAGAATCCACACAACAGCACTCTTTGAAACTTGTCCACATCACAAGTCACATCACACAAAGTCGCAAACAGGAGTAAAGAAACGCAGATTCAGTCAAAGATAGGGGATCGGAAGCAAGTAAGTAAAATCAAAATTGGCCATCTAAATAATGCTTCTGACTTGCGTTGGCGATATCCAGACGTCCTTTCATCCAGTTTTAAGGTCAAGTCATCGCGTCCTTCTTTCGATGTGGTTAACCATGACTAAGAAGATCCGTGCTAAACGTTGACTACTTCCACAATGCTTAACTCAAAAGATATCTTAAAAAGACAACGAAGGGAGAGCTATGCAACGATGGCGAATCAAATGACTTTCAAGAACATTCAATTTCACCAATATCAATCATTTTTCCCTCTACAATCATTTATTGTCTCTGACTGTGACTTCATCCTTGTAAGTTTATTTCTTTTCTTATTTTTACAGAATATAACCGGAAGTGGAAGTTACTGAGGAGAAAAGTCGTGAAATACATAATTACGATAGTCCAGTCGCGTAGCTAGATATTTTTTTTTGTGAGGGGGGGGGGGGCAAAGCAAAAAATTCCGACAGATTATCTTGATAGTTACGATTCGAAATTCTCGAGACCTTTTTTCTTTTTTGCTTTCCGGGGGCAATTTTGAGACCGACTTTTAATTTTCACGTTGACATATCGATGTGTAATTTTGCTTAAAAACATAAGAAGTGTTGTAAGTTTTTCAAATGAGTTGTTTATTTCCGGAGAAATTTCCGACAGAGGCTTTCGGAAGCTTTGTGGTGTCAGGGACGGCCCCCCTGCCCCCCTCTAGCTACGCCACTGCGATAGTCTGGTCAATTGCTTCTGCATTGTACATCATTAATTTAAAATCGTTTCTGGATTCTTCCTGTTTCTAGAGCCACTATTTCGATGAGTCTAGCCCTTTCGACAACTAATCTTAAATTTCGATACTTCATTTGCACTTTGGGTACTTATGACATTAACCGCACACCAGTGGACTCGCGGATAGTTTTTAACTTGCGTTGAAGGTAGCGGATTATTTCAATCATTGATACTCCTACTTGGTAAATTTGTGTCGAAGTGTTAACATTGTCATGTCGATATAGCTACTTGTAACCTCGACCTCTCATTATAAAATTCGATGTCATCTTGAAAATCGACATTTGTGATTTCGACATCTCGTTTCTGATTTCGACGTGTCATTTTAAAACTCGGAAATGTCATTTTGAAACTTCGACATATCATTTTGAAATTTCACATGTCATTTTGAAACTCGACATGTCATTTGTAATGTTCTGTATTTATGACACTAGCCGCACTCCGTTCTGATCCTACAGTAAAAGTAACAAATGAAATGCTGAATGCAATAATACAGGGACATAGAGCTGGAGACAAGTAGCGTTTCCTCTGGCTTGGTAAGAGGAGGCTACATCGATTAACACTGTGATGGACATTGACAATGCAGTTGAGAGTAACTACCTCTTATGGCAAGCTGAATGTTAAAAAAAAGAATAATCCGAGATTATTATCGTTCGATAATCTTACATTATCAGTAGATAATCCAAGATTATCAATGAAATACCAGGTTTACTACGAGATAATCCAAGATAACCAAAATAACCAAAATAACTAGTCCATCAATAACATCGGTTAGCCAAAAATAACATCGGTTAGCACTGACATGGACACTGGAAATGCAGTAGAGAGTAACAACCTTTAATGGCAAGCTGAATGTTCAAGAAAAGAATAAATCGAGATTATTATCGATCGATAACCTTAAATTGTTAGTAGATATTCCAAGATTATCAATGAAATACCAGGTTTATTACGAGATAATCCAAGATAACCAAATAACCAAAATAACTAATCCAAGTTTATCAAATTTGTTTGGTATATCAGTCGACAATCTTGGATTATCTACTAATTTAGGGGAACTTCATTCAACAAATTTGGATTATCGACTGATACTCCAAGATTATCGACCGATACTCCAAGATTATCGACCGATAATCATTGAAAACCGGTCGACAATCCAAGATCTGTCGACAATCCAAGGTCTGTCGACAATCCAAGATTATTAAAAAAAAAAAAAAATTGAATACCCGGCTCATCACCATTTGAAAATCCAAGATTATCGGTCGATAATCAAAGGTTATCAAAATTTATTTTGATAAATCTGGTTTAAGTCGACAACCCAAGATTATCGGTTGATAATCCAGCTTTATCAAAACTTATAATGATAAACCTGGTTTTATTCTCGAGAACCCAAGTTAACCGGTCGCTAATCCAATATTTTCAAAGTTTACTTTGATAAACCCGTTTTATCGGTGGAGAATCCAAGATTATCCGTTGATGATCCAAGTCTTTTTTTGAAAAACCTAGGCTAGTATTGCTAAGCCTAGGTCTATGGCCTAGTAATAAGTTACCCGTTCTACACCCACCTGTTCATCCATATTTAGGATTTTGAACTTGCGACAACCAATCTCGACTGAACGTGGGTCTTGAAAGTAGTTGTAATATATAGTAAAACTGCAGTCTCGGTCCTATTACTGAACCAGGTGTCTGCTTATTTTTTAGCTTAGATAAGTTGAAGGCATGGACCGGCGGTAACGATATTTAAAATGTATTAACTTGCAATATATTATCGCCCCAAATGTCCAACATATGCCGACAGTAACTTCGTTATTATTTGATAATCCAAGATTATTAGATGATAATCTTGGATTGTTGTTTGATAATCTTGGATTCTCAGTCGACAGATACCCCCAGTTTTATCAAAATACAATTTGGTAATCTTGGATACTCGACAAACGATCTTGGATCAGTGGCGTAACTTTGGTTGAGGGTGCCCGGCGGTAAGAATGGGTTGGGTGCCCCCTGACCAAATGACATGAGCGCATGATGCAGCAGAGCGAATTAAGTTTTGAAAGCCACGTACACTTACAAATGATTCCATTTCCAAAAGTCCATTGAAAACAAAGTATCATCGCCGGTGCCAGACCTGCCGGGTGCCCCCTAGCCTGGGTGACGGGGGTTCGTCCCCCAGAGCGCTCTGTCTTGGATTACCGAAAAATGTTTTGCTAATTTTTGATTATCTACCAATAAACTAGGATTATCGGTCGATAATTCAAGATTATCGGTCGAGAATACGATTGTGCAAGAAAGTGATAATCCAAGATTTTCGCATATAAACCAGGTTTGACAAGCCGAATGTTGATTAAATACATAATCCAAGGTCATCATTTGATAATCTTGGATTGTCGATCGAAAATTCAAGATTATCAAAATAGTACTGTATATCGGGAGATAATCCTCCAAGATTGCATGTCCGCGATAAACCTGGATTTTCATTTGATAATCCAAGATTATCAGTTGATAAACCTAGTTTATCATTGAAAACCGTGGGTAATTGTGAGATAAACCTGATTTATCGTTGAAAATTCAAGGTTATTGACTCGGATAATCCAAGATTATCGGTAAATAATTTTGCATTATCGGTGGATCTTGGATCTTCTATTTATTGAACATTAGGCTTGCTATAACCACTGAATGAGTGAACAGGCCTGCATGGGGTCAAAATGTCAGTCTAAAACCATTTTGGAAGTGAAGTGCTAACCATGGTAACTTGAAATGGAATGTTAACTGGCGATGATATTGTTTGGATGACTTACTGTTTTGAAGAGTCTCAATTATCAGTTACTAAGGCCCATATTTTGAAACGGAAGGGAGTATTTTCTCTTGTTTATTGCCACTGTGCAAGCCTGATGCTCAGAATCATTACCTCAGTTGTTTTAAGGTCATATATCTCTCTTTAACTTGGTGTCATATACTAAATAATCCTTCTTTTTTTAATTTTCGTTTAAGATGTATTTTTAGGGTTATTTCATGAAGAAAATTAAAAATTTTTGTAGCCTGCTAATGGTAGTGGGTGGGAGTGGACAGGGAATCACTCATCTAAAGGAAGGGAAGCAGAGAATTAAAGTTCTTTTCAGCAATCCATTGGGTAGGTGCCCTTACAGGATGAAATGTGAACGGATTGCGCATCTAGCAATCGTATGCAGGTACTCAGTAGCCGGTTGGTGCCCTTATCTCTCCCCAAAGTATAATTCATTAGTTTCAGCTTTAACCTTGTAGTAAAATATTAAATCATTTTATTTTTTGAATGATAATTTTCTGAGCGGTTATGGTAGGTTGGTGTTCCCGTAGAGTGAAAGCTAAAGTGATCCCCTTTAATTAAGAAATTTATTCCCTTTTGTGTTTGGGGTAAAAAAAGGGGGGGGGGAGTAAATGGAAAAGTTCTGCAGAATTTATCTATACAATCCCACATCGCCGTCTTCTTCCTTTTTTCCGTAGGCCTGTCCAAAGGTTCGGGTTAGCTCATTGTAGTCAATATTGGAAAAGAAACTGGGATATCGTAAATGGGTAGGCCTATCGTCAGTGTGAGGGTTGAGTACACGGAGAAGACCTGTTCAACCATACGTTTCTAACGATTTGAATTGAGGCCATATGAGTTGACTATTGAAGAAACCTGCAGGGGCCACTGCATGTACTTTGTAGTATCTGGGCAATGACCCATCAGAGCTCAATACGAGAAAAATGGGCCACACTACATGTGATCGGTGTAGGTTGCTCTGCTAGCTAGCTTAGTGTAAGGTTTCTATGTGGGGAAAACCTGTGTCACGGCATTTGAGTATTAACTAGGCGCCACTGAATTATATCTCATTTTCATGTATGGAAAACCTTGCTGTTACGGGGACATATATGGATTGCTTGAGGGCTGTCGGGCACCTTTACCTAAGTACATATATAGGTGTATGTTTATTTTTCCATAGAACAACCATGTACTTCTCTTTTATCTGTATTGTAGTCCGAACAGGTGTCACAGTTATTCAGCATACGGTAGAATTAGGCAGAGTTGTTGATTCGAGTCGCTGACTTGGACTCGAGCCCGACTCGAGTCGTACATTTTCTTGACTTACGACTTGACTTGACTTGAAGAAAAATGACTTGCGACTGACTTGATTTGAACATATTTGACTTGGCGACAATGAGTGACAATGTTTGTGACTGAGTGACCCGTGGATTTTTTTACCATATTATTTAAGAACAGGGTGCAAGCTTTTCCTTCATGCATTCAAGATTGCATTGTGCCGAGAGTAGAAGGCTATGGTACACTCAGGGGTCGGGAAATAGTATAGCTGTAGTATAGCATAGATTAAAGCAGCCATTCCAACGGATACTTGCAAGGGCAGGACTCACCCCCAATTCAGTAATTACAAGCACGCGTCTCGTTTAGCAAGTAAAGATGAGGCCTTTCCAACCGTTTTCGGCTCGATCATGGCCCCTTACACAGACTGGTGTTGAGCAAACAACCTATCTACAAAATATGAAAACCATAAAAGAACGCCCTATGCCAATAAAATATGAGTGACAAAAAATGAAACCGCATACTAACATAATGGTGTTTAACATAGTCTTTGTAAGTGTGGATCCAGGTAATTGCAAACCCATAGGGGTTTACTACGTGATGGTGAAGCCCTCACTTGCGATCATCGAAGGAGTGAAGACTTGATGGCGTGGGAGGGGAGGAACGGAAACTTTAGATGTGATTTCCGTAGTTTCAAATCAAAATTTGGAGATAAAATTTTCAGCATTCCATTATTTTTTCTCAAGTAAACCAACTTTTATTTACGATTTCGATCTCGGAGGGCAGTTGCCCCTACCCCCTCCCCGCAGGCTACGGCACTGCGTAAGCTCTCTAATGTGTACGTATAATCACACGGACGCCTTGCGCGATGAAATCATGGCATCCTCAAGGCTGCTTTTTCAGAAATTTTCTGCAACCTTTCCATGATATAATTCAAGAAAATAGGTACACTCATCACGAATATTTTCGGGAAAATAACAGGCATGGTGTTACTTTTTTTCTCCTGTACCAGTTTAAGCATACATTCATTTCTTGGATGACTTTGTACCCAGCTTTTATAGAATACTATAGAATACTATTCCTACATTAAAAAGGTTTCACACATATTATGCAGGGTATATCATAAAACTGCAAAATGATGAGTGCAATTATGTTTGGGGTTATCCTCCTTATTTTAAAACAACCCCATTTCCATAAGAACTGGTAGCTCTTCTTACTTACATACTGGTAGCCACTTTATTTTTGTAAGCTTTTGTGGTCCAATGATTGTCTTGGGACGTTGGTGGTTGCATTTTCTTCAATAGGCCTGTGGACACCATATATTTCGTAAATTCAAGAAAAATTAAGGTCTACCGCGTGATCTCCACATTGAGTCTATCTAGGAACTGCAGTCTGGTTCATAGGCTTGTTATATTTTCTTTGGAAAATATTGACTTGTGACCATGACTTGACTTGACTTGACGGAAAACGACTTGTGACTTGACTTGAAGGTAAATGACCCTTTGACTGACTTGACTTGATGGTAAATGGCTTGTGACTTGACTTGACTTGATGGTAGATGACTTGAGACTTGACTTCAGAAAAAAATGACTTGAATACAACTCTGGAATTAGGCCTATGTAGAGTCACATAATTCCTTTCTAGAATTTTCCCACGCATGCCCTATCTCTACTGTAACATACTTCTCCACTTGTGGTCCATACGCACATATGTTGTTTCACACGGTCCCATTTTGTTTTTGTAAATGTTTGATATTGCATGTCTCATTTCATGATCAATCAGTTTGTTGTTGCATCAAACTTTATCTCAATTTGCGCACACTCTTTCCTTCAGGGCTTCAATCGACTCTTGTAGTTGCCAAGGCAGTTCATAAAGCATATAAATTTCATACCTGCAACAGGCCACCGGCTGAAACTCAGAAAATGCCTAGAAAATGGATTTCGTTTCGACATTCGGGGTCTACTTTTTGAGTGATTATATTGTTAAAGTAACATGTTTCACACACTATATTAAAAGTTCTCCACAAAAGAACCTGTCAATTTTTCGCAATGACCCCTTGCATGTGGCCATCAGTGCCAAAAAAAAAACAGCAATTTTGGCCCCTGGTACCAACTTTGAGTACCAATGTCTCGCTCCACATGTGAGTATATGTCTTCATCTTCACAAAACTGGTAGTGAATAGACCTGTAAACACACAGGGAAAATTTGAGCTCCCTGATATAAGGGTTCTCTAAGCAACGGTAACTGAAAAATCGCAATTTCTTCGTTTTTAGCGAGAATTTTGGCCTCTGGGACCAACTTTGAGTACCAATTTCTCATCCTATATGTAAGTACAAGTCTCCATCTTCACTAAATGGATAGTGACATAACCTGTGAATATACAGGGTGAATTTGAGATCCCTAATGTAAGGGTACTCTAAGTAAGTTTAACTGAAAAATCACAGTTTCTTCATTTTTAGCGAGAATTTTAGCCTCTGGGACCAAATTTGAGTACCAGTTTCTCATTTCACATGTAAGTCTAAGTCTCCATTTTCATTAAACTGGTATTGATTTGACTTGTGAACATACAGAGAAAATTTCAGCCCCCTGATGTAAGGGTACTCTGAGAAACCGGAACTGAAAAATCGCAATTCTTCGCTTTTAGCGAGAATTTTGGCCTCTGGGACCAACTTTGAGTACCAATTTCTCTTCCCACATGTGTGTCTAAGTCTCCATCTTCACTAAGCTGGTAGTGACTTGACCTGTGAACATACGGAGAAAACTTGAGCTCCCTGATGTAAGGGTACTCTGAGAAACCGGAACTAAAAAATCGCAATTTCTTCGTTTTTAGCGAGAATTTTGGCCTCTGGGACCACACTTTTGAGTACCAATTTCTCGTCGCGCACATGTTAGTCTAAGTCCCTACCTTCACTAAACTGGTAGTGACTTGATTTGTGAACACACAGGGACTGAAAATTTGAGCTCCCTGATGTAACGGTACTCTGAGTTACCATAACTGGAAATTCGCAATTTCTTCCCTCTTAGCAAGAATTTTGGTCTCTGGGACCAACTTTGAGTACCAATTTCTCTTCCCATGAGCAACTACATGACGTCATTTTCAATGAATGGGTAGTCAGGTGACTTGGTTTAATACAGAGAAAATTTAACCTAATTTTGAAGGCTTCATAAATTATAAAAGCTAAACTGTATATTGCAATTTCTCTTTTTTTTTTGGGGGGGGGGGGGTTCAATTTGACCTCTAGGACCAACTTTGATTTTAATACATATTGCTCTTCCCAAATGTCTGAATGTGTCTATATGTACTTGTTTCCACTGAATGGATAGTTAATGACACAGGAGAAATTTTTAATTCCCACACAGATGCCACTTAAAAATAAGTAAAAAAACAATATAATATCTTTGTCTTAAGCAGACTCAATTTTGGGGTTTGGAGCTATTTTGAGTACTGCACCAATATCATTTTTCTTAAAAGCACACGTAAATATTTCGTATATGAAGAATGGAATGTTTAGTAGATTCACACATATTCGAAATCCGGGAAGTAAACAAGTTTCATTGAAAATGCAGATGCCTGACTTGGAGTTTTGAGTTTTCTTTTTAACTTATTAAAATTACATTTTGAATACAGAAGTTACATCTCTGCATGCTGCTCACAAGCTGACACCATTTTCATGGAATGGGGTATAAATTACCCTGACATTACACAGAAGAACACACCTTTTAACACACTTGATAATTTTTCATTTTTTTTCTTCCATTTTATTTGAGATGCAATAACTCTTCAAGTGATACACCTTATGTTTACACTGTCATGAAATTCGTAGTGTCATGTAGAAAATAGGTTATATACTGGGAAGAATCAAGTGCAATGTTTCACAGCTAAAGGAAAAACAGTGATGTCATCATTGGAAACTTTTGGAAAATTCAGCTGTCTAATGTAAATTCTATCTGCCCAATTATTTCTACTCCCTATATCAACTTGAGTGAACCAATAGACAATGCCTTGGATAAATACAGAGACAAATGTTGGACCCCACAAGAATGCCTATGTTTAACAAGAAGTTCCAATATATTGAAATTTCTTGACTTTTTACTCCATTTTATGGGGTTCAGGATCTCTGTACAGGGGTATATCATACCATTACAAAAACACCATTACAAAACAATTCCACAGTCAATTGACTTTCAAAGCAGTCTTAAAATCTAGTCTTAACATTTAGTAGATAATTACTGAAGTTTTCACTGATGTTCTATCAGCTTAGGCAACAAGTCAGAACCTCAGGCTGCAGTCAGTAGTTACCTCAACCAAAGAAGAGGGGCTGCAGCCTTTGCTTGTTGCTGCACACTGCAATAAATAAATAAATAAACCTAACCCTTCTATTGTAATGTGTACAGCAACAAAGCAAGCCTGCAGCCACTACAGCTTGACTGAGGCAGTTGTAGGTTCTCTATCTTGCCACTGTGCCCTAAAGTGTTAAGTTTTTACCCTTCACAAAATATTTTTACAATCTCTTCTCAGCAAGAAGGGCAGGAAAATAGCACATTTTTATTGGATGGTTCAGTGTTCCTATTTCAACCTCATGTTTCAACCTAAAGAAATTTGTAAATTGCTAAATCATGAATATACAGTACTGCCATGACTACAATAATTTGAGCAAGTTTCTACCACAATGCAATAATAAGGAGAGTACAATTACAAAAGTGAAAAACAGTAAAAACTTAAAGCAGTCATTTTGTAGAAAATACTTAGTCTTGATAGTAACTTTAAGTTGCAAAATTGTGATGCTTTTATTAAGATCCATGAAGTCAGGCCTGAAAATGCACGTTGAGTCAGTTTGACATGTGGAGAATTTCCTTGTTACCCAACAACCATCCAAAGTAACAGACACAGAAAGCATTGAAAGCATGGTGAACTTTGGCCTAGCCATCAGATTTGCAATCCAAGGGTTGCTAGTAAGAGTTCTGCTTTATTCATTACCTTATATCCTTATGCAAGATGCTTAATCCCAATTGTCTCTCTCTACCCACGAGCAGTACTGGGTACCCTAGAGGTAACCTGTCATCTTGGACTGTACGTACTGTAGCTGCAGCTGTCTCTGAGAACTGTCTCTTGGACTTGTAATCACTGACCAGAGGTACAGTAATATTTGTGTCAAGCACTGTAGAACTTCTTTGATAAAGTGCTACATAAATATTCAAATATTAAGTCCTCCCCTTTGTGTTTCACAAAAGAGTCCATTGTTCTAGGCCGGCCTATGAGAGAAAAAGGAAAATATATTTAGTCAAACCTTGCAAAAATCTTCACATGATGCCAAGGTGTGTTAAAAAGGAAGTTTGCTTTACTAAAATCCCTTTTGAAAGACATTTCAAATGGTGGATGTCATTTTTGCCCTGCAAGCTTTCCCTGATTGGCAAACAATCACATCTAATTTTTCAGCAGGTTCATGGTTAATTCAAAAGCTCATCTGGTTAAATTTGTACAAAGGAAAAATACTTCTGAGATGCAATGAAGGATTTTCAATAAATATGTGTCCAATTGTATATGTATGCTGAAGTGTTCATCAAATTCACTTCACTGGAAAAATGATACTGCACAAATACCACCACCCTTGTGATCTACTGTACTTGAGCAAAATTAAGTGCAAGATTTTAGCACACTTTAGTGTCATAATAAACAGTGAAGAATACTTATCCCTTTTCCAAAGTTTGTTAACAGGTACTATGAAACCACAACAGCAAGAATATGAAACTTGGATGAGAACTCAAAGACTTGCAAACTGAAAAGGTGAAAAGACTAAGATCATACTGTACCTGTCTCCCAACGAGTGCTGTCTTCTTCCTCAATACTTGTGTCTTGTACTTTTTTGTAACGGTCAAAATAAATACCAGACCTCTGTGGATGCACATTCCATTTCTGGGATGTTGACAGGAATCTTCTTGTTATTGTTTAGTACTGCTGCGTAAAGAGTAATCAGATATTGAGAATGTAAGGACATATACTTTGTTCCATTTTGAAGAGGACATTCTTTATTTGATATATACAATTGACTAAAATAATCTGGGGTAACAGTCCCACTTTTCACATCATATGATACAACTGAGACCTTGCCAAGCAATTCCTGTTGAAAAGAAGAAAAAAAATCATAAAACCTTCATTACTTCTTATCTTTCCTCTCCGCAGTGAAGATACTGTACAAAGACACTCCACACATCTCAATTTAAGTTTAGGTAAAACAGGGTAAACAAAGTCCACTTAGGATAATATTCATTTAAATGGCTGTTCGAAAAAAGTTTTCCAGTAAATAATAATTCAATGTGTTTTACTTTGGGATAAGGAAGGGAAAAGGAGAGAGGCTACACAATTTTTTATAAAGTGGCATTGTCAAACTGGAGTTTGGGGACAGTTACTGTAGTAATAGTTAGCACACGAAGGCTGTTCTATTTGGGTGTATACATGCTTCCGTGTAGCAAACGTTAACTGAAGTCCGTACTATGAAAACGCCATATTCTTCCCTTGTTTTGTACAGTATACTATAACGCTTAGTTTATACAGTACATGCATGCACCCCCAAAGCTACTGCTAGTCCAAACAAACCCCATAAAATATGAAACTGGAAATAATTAAGAGTTTAAAGTCTATGAGTAAACAATACAACATTAGGACTTCCTGAAGAATAATGAAGAAGCATACATGGAAAAGCAGGATTGGAAAAAAGATGGTAGGCATACTATTAGCCACACTATTAGTGCACATTCTTTACAGGTAAATATTGAAGTACTTGCTCAAATATGAGTTGATTGCATCATAAGAAATTTGTTTCTTCGTATTTTGTGGCCAATGGGCTCTTACTTTACTCTGAGTGGTGAATAATTGGTCATTTGTAGGTTACGAGGTGTTCGAACAATGAACAGTACACGGTCGAACATGCTTTGGAACCACCCAAATACGGGATCTATCTTTGTGCAGTTGACTTTGTGCGCGAACTGATTCCACGAAATTAACGTCGACTTTAGTGTTTATCAGATTTTTACGATTTAAATACATCATCCCCGAAAACTAGGCCTCTTTTACACCACCTGTCTAATTTATTGTAAAAAATACTCACTTGCATCTTCTATCCTGCTTTTATGTCCCACACTCGGTGTTCATTTTATGACGAAGTTACGAAGCTGTTTGTCACGTACACTGCCTATGTATGTAGCCTAACGACAAGTCCAGTAAACGTTGGTTGTGAGAGTCATTTTCTTCTTTCGAGCATTTGGATCTAGCCATTCTGTCGAACATGACACAAATTTTTAGCCAACGCTACTTCAAAATCACTTTCAATCTGTCGTTGCGTACATATTCTACGTAAAAAAGACATCTAGGCCGTATTTTCCCTTCCTCAATCCGCGACATGGAGGTTTTTTGATTGTGAACCTTGCTGGCATATGATTGGTGAAATACGATCACATGATACGAAAGCGGAATCATTTCCAGCTTGTTGTGAAACGTCAACGTTTCCCTCATGCCAGGGTTTTAAAGAAATGAGTACCCATTTCTTTCGGTAATTTCTCAAAATTGACAGGAAATTACGTGGAGAACTTTTGTTGTTAAATTTAGGTTCTTCAATCTAAAAATGTGAAAGACTTTTAGACCCCTAATGTCGGAACGAAGCCACAAGATACAAGTTTCAGCCGGTGGCCTACAAGTACAACCATACCTATACCCACAGGCAGTTCTAACGTTATATAGTACATATATATATAATATATATATATATATATATATATATATATATATATATATATATATATATATATATATATATATATATATATATATATAATTAGACCAGGCAGCGCACTTCTTCCACACAAAGGCGTTCACCTTGTCTATTTATATATATGTATGTGCTATATAACGATAGAACTGCCTGTGCCTATACCGTACAGTTTCAGTTTTGTTTCAGTTCGCGTAGCAAGTATCCTTTGGTCATGATAACAATTTCCGTGATCACCACGCATGATCAAAGTCTGCATTGCTCATAACACGTTTATATACAATCAAGACTACAACGTGCACTGAGTACCAGAGTTACATCATACAGTACTGCTTCGTTGGGTAAGTCCCAAAGCAGCAATCTACTGGATGCTAGTTGCAAACACATCAAATCTTTTCTTTTGGACGACGAGACTTTATGCAAAGGTAGGGTGTTAACTTCTTATCAGAATCCTTTCCTTTGACAGTTGGTAGTTGTCTAGAAGCTTGGAGTTATTCGTACATGAACTTCACTTCCCACGTAAAAGCTTCCGAAGCGTCGCAATAATTTGTAAGTGTTAGTGCCTACTTTAACGGACATTGAAATAGTGCGCAGCCTAGCCTAGTCAATTTCGTGTTCTTACTTTAGGCTAGTTGTAGCCGTTGAACAGTGCGGTGTGTTTCCCTTTCACTCCTCCAACACAGCCCCTTTGCACAGTGTACAAATTTTGCACATCCCTGGCCATAATGTCCGGGGACCTCTCACGCTCCTAAATAATATTTTTTCACCAAACTTTGCCCACCAACTCTCTTTTTCACGTTTCATATTCAGATGATACTCTAACCCTGGTTATCTTTTCACAAAAATGTTATTTGAAGCCAAAAATCAGGCTATGTACTGTGGTCAATGGCAAAACATGTTCACCTACAGATATCCTATAGACGAATTGTTTCTTACGCATACGTATTAGCAGGAATGGAGTCAGGACTCGGACTCGAACTCGAGTACGGACTTGGGTCCAATTTTTGTGGATTCGGACTTGACTCGAACTAGGGTCTCTCTGGACTCGGGCTTCGCTCAGGCTCGGATCTCTGAGAACTCGGAATTGAGGTCGAGTTTAGTGGAGTCCATGACTATAATTTACTTTCACATTATGGCAAGAAACAAATGCTGACTTTTTGCGTGATAAGGACTATGTATCCTTACCAGCATAACAAAGCTGCAAACTTGGACAAATGGCTTTTGCAGTGTTGTGTTGTGTGAACCATAGATTTTGTTGCACAACCTTTGGTATCTACTACTCCAGTCAAAGCCAATTAACAGGTTTACAACAAGAGAAGTTAGCTTTGTTGAGTTAAAGAGGAGCCTCCAAATCTCCAATTACTAGAAGATCCAAGGAGAATAGAAACAAAGCCTTGAAGCTCTAGTCCAATTCATTGGTATAACAGTAGGCCTGATGCATATTGACTATTGCACACCTTGCCCACTGCAAACAGTGAAGATTATTAAGTTTTGTAAATGTGGTACTAGTTTTGCTAGAAAGTTCTCTGCTGCATTAAGTTACACAGTAGCTTGTTTGCTGCTATCTTACCTGAAAAAAAACTTCACTATCAGCTTTATAGCATGTTTTAGTGGTAAAATGCTTACTACTCTAACTTGTGGAGCTCACCTCTCTCATGGAAGACCCAGTGTGAATAAGGATCTTTAAAGACATTTTCTGGATAGAGCTGTCAAATTTACCCTTTACGCTTGTTGTTGTACAGTGAAAGCAGACGTGTTTCACAGACGTCACGTGATTGCACGTCTCATTGGTTTTAAAGGGCAAGCGTCTAATGTGTCAACACACGCAGTAAGCGTATTTACAGTTGTCACAGTAGTATTTATGGTTATGTAGTTCGCGTGTGCTGTAAGTACGCTTACTGCGTGTATGTTTTGACCTTCATTACCGGACAATCTCAATCGGGTGACGTCACATGAAATCCGTCTATACACAAAGCACCACTTGCCAGGCCAGTTGCAGCAAGGAGTCTAAATAAGAACCCCCTGATTGCAGCATAGCCTAGCTTGGGCTGTAACGTACCAATTGCTGCCAGTTCTTTGAACAGTATAAAGGCCTAGAACTTCTGATCAGGCTGGAACTAACGTTAGGCCTAAGTGCGCTGTATGCGATTCATTTGCTCAGTGTACACTGCTCTGTGTCTACAAGAAAACACCACTCCCAGGCTGGTTTGGGGCACAGAATGACCTAGAGCTATAGGGTGGCTTACAACTTACAATTATGTATGTGCAACTCAGTGCTTGCATATGTACTGTACTGTAGCTGTAGGTACAAGGCCCAGGTATAGACATAAATTGCATAAACCATTATGTAATGATCACAACCGTGTGTCTTGTAAAAAACAGGGAGGTAGGGCTGTGAATTTGCGATTAATGGGTTAAATGTTTAATTGCATGCTTTTGCGATTAATCGGCGATTAATCACACTTGTGTTTCCATTCGGTAATTCCCCAAAATTGCGCAATCGTTCCGTGTAACGATTAGCAGCCTAACGTTAATGTCGTTGCAAATACTAGGCCCACAGCTTTAATCGCAAAATGCAAATTCAGAAATCTGTAGTACGTATTAAAAATCCATTTACTGTTACTTAGGCACAGTTTGGAACATCCTGATTTTGAAATGTTTTGTTCATATTAACACTGTCAAACTAGTTACAAACAACCATCGTTTACGTTAAAATCGGGAGTAAATAAGTCAGACTGTACAAACTTTAATCTAACTCCAGTTCCTTTGAAGCGTGCTGCGTTAATGTAGGCCTATACAAACTATAACATACGGTAATGGTCTCTGGACTATCGGTTAATTGCAAAGATCGTCTTTTTCTAGGTCCTGACATTTTTCCCGCCAATCGTTACCACAGCCTTTGCGCAAAAATACCGCAGTGATGTATTTCAACCTTCCTCCATTTCTTCCTTTTAACTTTTACGAGAAATATACAAAATACACACAAAATGTTCTGTGTTTATGACGGTAAAAGTATACGATCACCAAGCCTACTCGTCTTGCTTTCTGCAACGGTGCTCACCTTGTGCATATGTCTGTGTAGGAGACGGCATAGTATAGTATAACGCACACTGTATTGCAAAGCTCAACCCTCCCTGAGAGTGGGTTGAGCTTTTTGAATAAAAAGGCGTGGTACTTCAGTGAAACCTGTATTTTAGGTTAAATTATGCAGATCATCAGTTCTAATATCTCAAGTGGTGGCACGTGGGCCATTTGTGGCCCACAGCGTGTACAAAAATGGCCCGTGGAAGATTGCTCTCATCCTTAGACACTCCTCCTCCCCCTTTCCCAGGATTGTGGTCTAAGATGATCAGCATCACCCCATCCATCAAAAACTAAGGACAACTTCCTGTACCTATGAAAATAGAGATCTAACCATGAATAACCAGTTATGTTGTTAGCTTGTGACGGCCTTACATTTTGGTATATCCACATGTATTCTTTAGGCCCTAGGTTCTCAAGTCTCTGCCAACGGTGTAAACAAAAATTGCTCATAGAGGATTTGAAGAGCCCCAAAATTTTAAAGAGCCAACAATTGCTGATAAGTGAGATCCCGTCCACTACAATTAATTTAGGGTACAGTTAAAGCAGAACTGGAGGGGGCCCATTGCTCAAAATAATTGAGAGCCGTTGTTATAGGTGAATAATTAATGGAAAACATGTAAAAAACCAAACTTACTGATTTTTCTGTAAACTGTTACAAGGCTGTTGTGTACTCAATAACAGGATTTGTTTTTAAGACCTCGGCACACGGCTTTAACTGGTAATTTTATTACACTAGTACCGTGACTCGCAATTTTTTCTTGCTCCATTGCAGAAGCTGCAGTGTACAGTATCTTGTGGTCTTTCAGTTTGTATGTTTAGTTGTAGGAGTTAAGAAATAATGTTAGGAGCAAAAGCGAAGGTAAATATTTTATAATGTTGCTATATGTTAATACACGAAAGAACAGAGGTGTTTGAGGGGCACTTGTTATATGTGCATTCATTTTGGGTTGCAAAGGGGCTCCTTTATCCTTTTATGGAAGAGCTTTAAACTAAATTGGTGACATACTTATGACACCAAATTCCCAAACTACATGTGTAAAATTAATACTCTTCTTTAACTTTTCTCACTAAATTATCATACAAGTCCCCTCCCATACAGGTTAAGTCAGTTTGATGGAACACCAAGATGGCCTCAGGGAAACCCGCCTGGTGTATATATGCCCTGTACGCTTGTTCTGTACCTTTTTCATTCCCTTTTCATGTGTAAAATTAACAAAGGCTGCCCCTCTCTCCACTGGGGACCATGCCGTCCCCTCGGGCAAGTCCGGAAGGCAACAACACCGATTGTCTACAGTTCTATTTCCAATAGACTGTTCTTCTGTGTGGAACAACTTTACGAATACAGGCCTCAGCTGGTCATCTACAGGTTGTGAGCCCTTCCCCCCGCCCACCTCCCATAAACCCCATCGAAAGAGACGTTCGACAATACAGTTGGACGCGGACTCGGATCCTGTTGAAGTTGGTCTCAGCTCGGGCTCGAGGAGTTCTGGACTCGGACTTGACTTGGATCAGACCCTTCTGAACTTGGACTCTACTTGGCCTCGAATTGTACGTATGGACTCGACTCCAACCCTGCAAATTTGGTACATATACAATACTTTTGTGTGTCAAAAATCTTACATAGTAGAACGGATGTGTGTATGACGCCAAAATATCTATACAGTCGCACAACGTCAGTCATATACTTCTAGGAGATTTCCATGTTTGTTCATGACAAGTGTATAGAAATTTACGCGGTGACTTTACTCATTTTTTAATAAGTAATGGCCTGCCTGCCTGGATGGATGGATGGCTGGATGGATGTATGTGTATGTGTGTGTGCTCACCAGCGTGGCCTTGGCGGGTGCCGGCACAGCCGGCGGGGGCTCCGTACTCGCACGTCTTTCCTAGCTCACGCGCAGCTCGAAAATGGCGTATTGGCCCGAAAATTCCGTCACTGCAAGAAGAAGTCACACGCGGCGGCACGTGTCTGCCTTGGAGCGCAGACCGCCCTCAACTTGTCCGTCTAATCAGTTAACTCGCGGGCAGCTTCGCTGCTGGGAAATTCCCTTGCAGTCCTTGCAGGGTCCTTTCCCAGTACCCCGTTAGGTATCGAGTGTGCGTATGAGTGTGTGTGTGTGTCAATGACGCTTAGCTTGTACACACGATGTCTCAAGATATCCATGATGGATTAAGGCTTGAGAATTAGCTTTTCCTGTTTTCTTCTCTGGAGCTAAAAAGCTCCTGACAACCTTCATTTTGAAGCTTTTCTGGAGCTATTTACCGTTGTTTAGAGCTGTTTTCAATTTTTCAAAGAAACCACCGCCCCCTGCATGCAACATCCTGTATTCGTTTCCCAAACGTTACTTGTGCATGTAGTAAATAAAATTCAGAATAATACTAATCGAGACAGGAAATAAGAGAAAGAGCATTTTTATGGTGAAACACAAGGCAGTATTAAGCATGGTGTAATCATTTCATCTCGGAAAAACTTGGAAGGAGACAGAGGGGCTGGGTCCATCTATACGGCATTTTTGGACTGCCCTCATTGGCAACTTGAATGTAGGGGTGGAGAGGGTGGGAGTTCATAAATTCCCCTGCCCTATATCTATGGATTCATCTTTGACTGAGATTGGTCGAGGTTCCAACAACTCCACTGGGTGTGGATCAACTTGGAGAGTAGAGTCCATGACCTGAACTTTCAGTAGCTTCTCGTAACAGTGATAGGGGAAAATTTGTGGGGTTTTTGAAGTTTTGACATACAAAGATGCCACCCTGTCAATAAAATAAGACCCTGCTTGCTTAAGAGCCTGTTAGAGAACAAACAAAACCTGAAAAATTTGGTAGGCACTTAAGAACAAAAATAATTAGAATTATTAGAATAATTGGTATTTTGCAAATTTCATGTAAATATTTTTGGCATCTTGTACACGTGGAGTATCTTCGTCGCTTTTCAATAGCTCACTTGTGCCCATCGATCCATGCATTTCGGGGTGAAATTTCTTCCGTTGGGGAGTCGAAAACATTATATAATCGTTGCTTATGCCAAAAACTATCACTCTAGAATATCATTGGTTTATTCTAATTTTTTCCATCCATCCTAAATTGGTACGGGGAAAATATTGATCAAAATTCTGGGGCTCCACAAAGGCACAGTGGAATGCTTGAGCCAATCCCTGCCGATGTTACGTGATATTGCATTGACTAGGCAATTCAATTGTAATTCATTCACAAGGAAGCTAAGTATCTGTAATGAAATTTACAGCATTTTAACGATGTTTATTGCGGACACTTACGGACGGGGCATATGCAGATATTGTAATTATCACAATAATTTCGTGAAACTGTACAAGCATTGATATGTGTTTGTGTGATTAAATTAGTGGAGAATTATCATATAGAATAATCTAGAATGCATTGAGTAACGTTCGAGGCATATCTACAGACGCTTACACGATCTGTCTACAGAGTACAATGTAATGAGCACATTCGATTTACATGCTGCTTTGCAGTAGTATAGAAACACAAGTCCAAGTGGCATGAAACTCTCAACAGATTTTCGTGTTGTGTACGTCTACGCATTGGAATGCACTAAGTTTATTGTGCTAAATGTTGTGACTTCCTGCATGCTCTCCGGCTTAGGATTTACAAGCTAGTTGATGTCACAGCTCAACAACACTGCCGTACTGCAGTCTGCCTCGTAACATTGCGTGGACAGACGGTCGGGCCACGAACACAAACTTTATTTTTGTCACAACATTATAGTACAAGATTTAGGGACACATCTTTGGTGATAACTAGACACTTATTTGCAAGGAATTTTTTTGTGATTTTCAGATTGTGTGCCTCGCGCACCTGGCGCTATTTGAGTGCCAGACAAACACCAACCTTCTTTGTTTTTCTGGAGCAGTCGCGGCGGTCTCTGGTGCTTTTGAGCCAGAGCGACATTCTAATTTCGAGCCCTGCTAACAGTTAGGTCAAATACAACCTACAACACACTGGAGCATCACAAACTCAAACTTAGCCAGACCACCAGACAGACAGAGTAAACGAAGTGGAAGAGATCGATGATGAAAGGAACAGAACAGAAGTTTTATCAGGCTCATGGGTAGAGCCAAAATGAGAAATTTACTTGAAAATCAAAGTAACTTGCAGTAAGACTATGTACACCCTTACTCGAAATCCATATATGGGCCATATATGGAAATTTATATCTGGCCCATATCTGGTCCAGATATGGAATTTGTATCTGGCTTTAACAAAGATATAACTTGATATAACAGATATAACAGATATAACTTGATATAACATAAAGGCCATATATGGCCCATATAAAATTGTATATGGCTCAATTTTTATGTGGGACAGATATGGTACATATATGGCAAATCTGTATATGCCCCATATATGGCAAATCCATATATGTGCCATATAGGGAATTTATATATGGCCCATATCTGGTCCAGATATGGGATTTGCATCTGGCTTTAACAAAAATCGGGCAGATATAACCTGATATAACATAAAGGCCATATATGGCTCATATAAAATTGTATATGGCTCAGTTTTTATATGGGACAGATATAGCTTGATATAAGTGAAATTCCATATATGTGCCATATGAAATTTTATATGCACCAAATGTAAATCTCATCTGGTCCGTTCATAATGTTTTGTGGAACAGATATGTGGTGAAAACATGTTCCATCTACCTGCACCAATGCTGGGTTACAGCTTGACATAGAATACACACCTTGCCTAAAGCATCAGGAGCCCAGTAATTCTTTTTTTCCAAAAGTCCCCTGACTCTCTTGCGAAGAGCCAGGGACGAAAACCAAACAATACTCCCGAAGGAGTTCTGCTCCCCGAAGGAGTAACAACGTCCCCAAGGGACAAACATTGACTTAACTGACACCACCCGACAGTGGTCTCGTTCTAGACTGGCTGAATAGAACAGGTCCCACCGTGATTACGGACACTCCTGCGCCAGGAGCCCAGTAATCTTTTTTTCCAAAAGTCCCCTGACTCTCTGGCGAAGAGCCAGGGGCGAAAACCAAACAATACTCCCGAAGGAGTTCTGCTCCCCGAAGGAGTAACAACGTCCCCAAGGGACAAACTTTGACTTAACTGACACCACCCGACAGTGGTCCCGTTCTAGACTGGCTGAATAGAACAGGTCCCACCTGGGAGCTCCGCCGTCGTGATCACGGACACTCCTGCGCCAGCCCAGTAATTAAAAGAGCTCTTTGAATATCTTTAACAAAGTTTGCCCTCATACTTGGTTGATATTGACTTAAGTACAGAAATTTGTCAACCAACGTAATAGTGAACAATAAAAAACTTTGAAATTTGTACTTCTACATGCATTCAAAGTATCGTTTTTTCAAACACACTACAGTGCATATTTCAATGTAAATTGTGTTGAAAGTTCGATGAATCTCTCATGTTGTACTTCCTAAATAATGAAAAATAAAAATCAGGGCTACAATTTTTGACTCCGCCCACATTAATAGATCATTTGCATATTTTAGTTAAATAGACTGGTATATTGAATAAAATTGTATGCATTTGATGACTTCTGTAGGCAGGTACGTTCTACTACATCACAAAGTTGTCTTAACGTAGGACATTCAAAATAAACGCAAAAGTATTTATTCATATGAACTTATAAAACTTGTATTGTACATCCATTACCGTCTTTAATCAAGTTATATCTGACATGATATGGCAATATCAAACTTTATATGCATATCTGGCATTGTATGTTATCATGATATATCTGGCTTGATATGGCCATATAAAGGTTGATATCCATATGTGGCATGTTCTGTAATGAAATCATATATGGCTGAATATGGCCATATAAAACTTGATTTGCATATCAGGTTCATTTTTTCAAGTGATATCTGGCCTGATATGGCCATATAAAACTAGATATGTATATCTGGCATGATCTTGTCTCAAGTGATATCGGGCTTGATATGGAGATATAAAAGTTGATATGTCTATCTGGCATGGTTATTGTTCAAATTATATCTGGCTTGATATGGCCATTTCAAACTTGATATAACATATCAAGATACTTATATCTGGTTTCATATCTGGCTTAATATGGCCATATAAAACTTTATATTAGCCAGGTAAATTTCTGGTTTGATATGGCCTTATAAAAATTGATATGTATATCTGGCATGGTCAGCTGGCATATTATATCTGACTTGAAATGGCCATTTCAAAATTGCTATGCATATATGGAATGGTTGTCTATCAAGTTATATCTGGCATAATATGGCCATATAAAACTTGATATGTATTTCTGGTATTTTTTGCATCAAGTTATGTAAGGCTTTATATGGTCTTATGAAAATTGATATGTATATCTGGCATGGTCATTTATCAAGTTATATCAGGCTTGATATGGCCATTTGAAAATTGATATGCATATCTGGAATGATCATCTATCAAGTTATATCTGGCATGATATAGCCATATAAAACTTGATATATATTTCTGGCATTTTTTCATCAAGTTATATAAGGCTTTATATGGCCATATGAAAATTGATATGTATATCTGGCATGGTTATTGTTCAAATTATATCTGGCTTGATATGGCCATTTCAAACTTGATATAACATATCAAGATACTTATATCTGGTTTCATATCTGGCTTAATATGGCCATATAAAACTTTATATTAGCCAGATATATCCAGATACGAGTCCAGATATAGATTTTGAGTAAGGGCATCATTGAATAATTGGTATGCTTTACAATTTTATAGGAAGTCTTCTAGGAGTTGTGCATTATTAGCAGGTGTTTTATACCTGAGGAGTTCATTGACTGAACAATGTAATGCAACAAAAATCACAACTCCGAGGTATGATTGAAATAAGGTGAAAGTCCACTAAGATACTGCAGCAGAAACTTTGTCTGTCCCATACAGGTAAACGTTAAAGTTAGTACAAGAAATGAAAGGAGAAAGCTGCTTGCTACAACTTTTCCCTTATAGAGCATTGTCGAACCAGGATGCTGTTACAGCTCCCTGGTCGAACGTATGAAATATGAAATAACATGCATCACGGCTAATTAGTGCAATTTATGTAATTATCACGCTGTTTTGTATGATTTGGGACAGAATCACCCTGCATTACAGTTACATCTCATGCCGAGTTCAAGTCACTTCCTGGCGGTGTTTCTAGATAGAACGACTGCTCAGGTGGAATTTAATAACTGGCCTCTGCCTAGGTAGCCCATGGACAGTCACGTGATGTTTTTCTGTTACATTGGGGATCGAGTGTAAGGCAAATGCCTTTGTTCAAACTTCAAGGGCTAGGCCTGGGGTCTGAGTTAAATTGAACAGCAACGGTCATCATTAAGGGCAAGTGAATTAAATCACAGTATTTAAAAATGACTGACTGTGAAAATGAACCTTCTTAGGCATTTCTGAAGAACATTTTTAAATGTCCAAACTGTGGCTCCAGTGATATACGTATGAAAGGCCAAAAGATACAATGAGAAAAGGTTTTGAAATGCCACAAGGATAATGCAATGTTATTCTCTGATTCATGAGCTTTGCATTTCAAACTTGAATCAGATAAAAATGAGTAGACTTCCAAGGTGATTGGCAACTGAGAAGAATCTCTTTTTCACTCCTTTGATACCATCGATCATAATATTCTCATTCAACGTCTGAATAGCTTTGGTATAAATGGTGCTGCCCTCGATTGGCATCGTTCGTATGTGATATCCAGATCACAATGTGTCATCATACGAAAAGAATTGTCAAAAATCTTCATGCTTCATTTTGGTGTTCCACAAGGGTCTGTTCTTGGACCCATCTTGTTTATCTTACATATAAAGCCTTTGACCGATATTGGTAGGAAACATGGAATAAATGTGCATTTGTATGAGGGCGACACACAACTTTATCTGCCTCACAACATTGTAGATCCTGAAGATGCTAAGCGTCAGTGGAATGGAGTTGTGACTTTGGACATAAAGCAGTGGATGGAAGACAATAAACTGCAGCTAAATGAACATAACACTGATGTATTGAACATTACATCATCTTACTACAAACTTAGTAATTTGGTTCAGTCTGTTAACGTTGGTGACACTTATGTCGCAACATCTCTATATGTCCGCAATATCGGTGTTGTATTTGATAGTACCCTTTCCATGGAACAACATATTAATACCATCTGTAAAACGTCCTACTTCCATTTAGAGAATATCAGGGCTATTCGTTATGTGTATACCCGAACCGAAACTGAAAAACTAGTGCATACTTTTGTTACTTATAAATTGGACTTAAATGGTTCTTTATTCTACGGCATTTCTCAGTCTATATTAGCCCCCCCCTCCAACGTGTGCAGAATATGGCGGCCAGGTGCCCTTAAATACCATCATGAAACCCCTGTATTATAAGTTCTGCACTGGTTACCTGTTTCTTATCGAGTAAAGCACAAGATTGTATTGGTTTTTTTTTTTATAAGGCTTTAAATGGTCTATCCCCTGAATACATTAATGACCTGGTTGTTCTCTACAAACCCGTCCGTACCCTTTGCTCGTCTGATGACAACCTGCTTCGGGCCCCATTACAAAAACTAACGCTGGTGACCGTGCCTTCTTTGGTGCTACTCCTTCACAGTGGAACAAACTCTCAGCTGATATCAGGCATGCTCAAAATTTACTTTCGTTTAAATCTAAACTTAAGTCTTACTTGTTTTGTAAGGCTTTTTCTGTGTAAAGCGCCGTCGAACATATCTTATGATGGCGGTGCTATGTTGAGTCATTTATTACATTTTTGTATTACATTACCCCAAGCTGGGGTCACTTTTGCGGCTCATGGGGTCTAAGGGTAGAAATGTTCTTATGTCATCTAGACAGAATGCAAACATTGGTGCTGACTGAGGCCATTAGTCAAGTGGAGAAGTGAAAGGGGGATTTTACCCTTCTAGAAATATTTTGAGAACATATCTCTCCCCGAAAATGCCCCCTCCAAAGTCCTGTCTTGCCACCGTTAAGTACCTCCTCTGACTATACGGAGCCTGGGCTGCCAATGATAAAGCTTTAATGTTTCGATTATGCGCAAGGAAATTCTTGGTTTTCTTATTATTTTATGACACCTAAATGGGAGGGGTGTTGCCTAACAAGTGAGGGATACACTGTCCCTTTTGATGAAATTTTGCTGTTGACCATTGTGATCATTTTAACTTTAGCGCAACTTTGATGAATCTAGAAATTCTCCTTATTTCCTGATATTCGTTATTTGGCTGATGGTAAGGAAAGAGAAAGTATACTAACTTGGGAGATCGATCACTTTCGTTTGAGATTATTTGTTTATTTAAAGGCAGTGAGAACACAAAAATAGTACAAACTATGTTTTGCCAAAGCTTTCAACTGCTGTATGCTAAGATACTTATCATTTAGTGAGTTATAGTTATTCGTTTCAAAACAGTTTTAAAATTATTTTACCTAATTTTGAGTTCCGTACCTATTACGATAAATTTTGCAGTACAGTACTCTTGAAAGACATATGGCCTATCTTTCACCAGGGAGCTGCTACTTAGACAGGAGAAGAAACTTTTGCTTTGATTGATGCTAATGCTAATCCAATTAGTCCCACACATGCGTAAGGGAATAATCCTGTAAAGATCGATAATTAGACCTAAGGCTATTCAGTGTTTTGTCTGGCACTTACAATTTGCACTTGTTATCCTTCGCAATTTCATTCAATTTTAATGACATTGTCTCTTGCTACCTTAACAAATAGGTTAAATAAAACAATCACTTGATATCGAAGAGATTGCCGACATCCTACTAAGAAATTCAGGCTAGTAGTTCAAAACGACTGGTTAGTGCTTTGTAAGAGTAGATGCTGGTGCTACAGGTAATGTTAAGTAACAAATGAAAATGGGCAGACTAGTTACAAATCGATACTTTGCAGTTGAATTTTGATCAATTTCTCCATTATTCGCATATTGCAAAAGGTACGTACCTATTCGTCGTTTTACAAGGAATCAAAGCAACCTTTATTCACTACGCGACAATTCGAGCAAATTAATTTGCAATTAGAGCGACTGGCAATGCTGAAGTGATAGGCAAAAATTCTTCAAGATGTAGCAGACGACATGTACCTATTGTGTTTACTTCCTAACGCCTGTTAAGCTTATTGAATCTTCAATGAAGTACAAAGGGAGAAGGATTAGTGGTGTTAACTAGTTCTATGAGTTTGACCTTCGCGGCATGATCGTTGTCATCAAAGGGATGTGTGAAGTTTCTTCTCCTGTCCAAGTAACAGCTCAATACTTTCGACAAAAGATGCAACGTTGTACTTCGTTTTGGACCTTGTGTATGCGTAAAGACACCTTACAATATATGCTACAGTTACTAACGATAGTATCGTGGTGGTATAACGCGGATCAGTTACATAAAATATCCCGAAAATGATAGTTAGGACTGAAGATGTTGGCCGCGATAGAACCGCATTCCCTGTAGGAAGTACGCCAGTTACTGGAAGAATCTTCACCTTCTTACAGGAGTGTCACTTTTTCTAGAAAGAAACTTGTTAACTACTCGTCTATAAAGGAAGGCTGGATCAGTTGTAGGAACCTACGTGTATTACAAACATACTGGTGGCTAGTTTGGTATATTTGTAGCTGCAATTGATGCATGAACATGGACAGGATGTTATGGGGTGATTACCTTTATAAGCTTGTTCAAGCTTCCTGTAATCACTCCTCAGTCTCTTCCTATTTTTCTTTTTCTGTAAATTCATCTTTTTAATACGTGAATTGGATTGAGCCTGATATAAAGTTTTTTTGAAACTGAAACTGAATGAAAGAAAGTCCTCTGTGATTGTACAGTAAACCAATTATCGTATGTCACAACAAAGTGCCTTCAAAATGTATCCTCGGATACGTGTAGTGCACTGTGTGAAGCCATTGCCTTGGCTCTTTGCAATATTAATGTACTATATTGCATAAATGTACTTACAGGCTCCAAGGTGATTACAGCAATGTGCTTACTTTACAGGGTTAGCGCTTGGATTTAGCCTGCGCGGGGCCAAAGGACCCCTCGAAGATGACAGGTTGCCATGCTCTAAAAATTTGGAACTTCTATTGAAAAATTATTTTGAAATTTTGGTCTTATAATAAGGAAAATTAGAGTGTATCCAGGCAATAAGTAATTTTTTTGGTTTCTATTGAATAATCTGCCGTACTTTAGAGAAAAATCAAGTAAGAGTGACTGAACGTCGCCAGGGATTACATAAGTGATCGTACCCAGGAAAAGATGGAAAATAAGCTCGACCGGAGGGTGGCGGCCCCTGACTAAGGACCGATAGTCCCTTTGCCCACCCTTTGGCGCTATCTCTGTTTACTCTTTGTAGTTGAAGCAAAGCAAACCTGAGCTTGGGACACTCAGTTTTTATGATCTGAGAAAAGGTATAATAGCTCTGTCATGCTTTGGCAAAAAAGTCCTACATAAAGTCCTTCAAAGAATCCACCAGAGTTTGCAAAAAATCACTCATTTCTCCTGAAAGATTTTTGCAGGACTTCATGCAGGAATTGTGAAAAAATGCAGTTTCGTAAGAAAACGTGAATGATTTTTCAGGATATTTTAAAAACGTTTTAACGTTCCAGTAACAACACCGGAATTTCCAAGGTAACTTAAAGGAAACCTGCAATGAGGTTTAATTTAATTGTAGGATTTGTGAAGGTCTCTCATAGGAAACCTACGCTTTACCTACAGTGGCAGTTACGGGTAAGACATGGTTAATTAACGATGATTGCAGGCTTATTGTAACGATGTTTGAGGACTCATGTAGACTTTTTGCAAGAATATTGCATGATTATGCAAAGGTCATATAAAGGAGAATAATTTCACGATAAATATCGAACATTCAACAGGATTTTTTAAAGTTCCATGAAACAGTCCTGTGTTATATTGCGTTAAAAAACCTCCAAGATCATGATTCGGCGGGATACTGCGAGATAAATATATGTCTCATAGAGCTCTTGTAGGAAGTTTCAGTTAAATCAAGAAAAAGCTTGATGTTGAGGATTTTGCAGAAAATTGTTTTGAACAATTGATTCAAGTACATATACTTTGATGACTTTCCTACCTCTTTGATTTTCTGTAGTTTTAAGATCATAATTATGGTGTACTCCTTAACTGAGAGCACTTAAAATCAAATATATTATAAAAACAAGCTTATAGAAAAGTCTTTCATCTTCATTGTGGCTTACTTCACAAACTATGTTTCCCACAATTTTGTGCTCTATAAAGGGTTCTGCTAACTGAAAACTCACTGACTTAACTGCCAACCAAGCAGAATTCCACAGGCAACACTTGAAAGATATCCCCTATTGCAGCTTTGCATATTTGACACAAAAACATCCAAATGCTACGTAAAAAGTAACAGTAACCTTTCAGTGTTAGTTTTCTTGCTGAATACATATGCTCTAAGCTGGTTACATCCTTCCATACAGTTGTTTTCTTTCATGCAGGAAATTGTTTCTAAACTTGTCTCTTCTGACTTTATTTGCTTCAGCTACCATGTGGCATCTTCCACAACTAACCTGCGCTACGCTCTGAACTTTTTCTATTCCAAGAAAAAAAAAAAAAAAAAACAGAAATTGAATGGAAAAAAAGTTCTCAATCGATTTGCTTTATTTTTTAAAAATCAAATAACAGAATAAAACTGTTTTTCTTTTACAGAATCTTCATGATAAATCTTTACTAATCTACTGCAAATCGATTAATATAACTTTCCTGTTTTAATAACATTACTGTTATGCTAATTTAAAACCGACTATGTTTACAGCATCCAAAATTTCAGTTAAACGTATATATTTTTTTCGTTTGTGGGGTCTTGCGTCGTTCACTTCTTCAGTCATCTAGATCAGATATTCCCACTATGACTTAAGAGCTCCTACGTTTTTCAAACATAAAAAAACCCCTTTTTCGAAAGCCAAACGTATACTCCTGAAAGGAGCTAAGTGTCCAAGGGACAACTTTGACAAAACAATACCAACCTCTTAAACCTCAACATCGTGGTACTCTCATGCGTGGTCTCGTTCTAGAATGGCTGTAAAGAACAGATACTACATATGATTTTAGCCACAAAGTCCAACTCGTACTTTTTCCAAAGTAACCTCGACTCTCTGGCGAAGAGCCAAAGGGCGAAGACAAAAAGGTCGAGCTTATTTCGATCATACTTTTTCCAAAGTTCCTTTACTCTCCAGAGAAGAGCCAGAGGGCGAAACCAATCACTACTCCCGAAGAAGGTCTGCTCCCCAAAGGAACTACGTTCCCGAAAGGACAACAAAATTAACTGACCAACCCCTTGACCCTCAGAACCCTGCATCACGGGTCCCCCCCAGACCGGCTGAAAAGAAGCCATGATCTTAGCACATGACTTCATGACTTCAGCCAAAAGGGTCAAGTGTGAAGCCAGTCTAGTTTCCGTGATCACGGGTACTCCCGCGCCAGTGTGTTTCGATCAAATCACTCTGAGGCTGTGGGCCTGATCGTGTAAGTTTGTACGTTATATCAAAACACTGTATTTAGGAATTTCGTTATTATTGGAAAATTGTACAATGAAATAATTCTCTACAAAATAAATACTACAAAGAATACAAACACACCAATTGTTAACATTTTCAAGCAGGGCAGATAATTAGTTCATTAGTTCCTGAGAAGAAAGAATAGCAAGAAACATATTTTGCAAAGCAGCAACAATCATTTCTAAGAACAATACAAACAAAAAAAAGCTCCGTCCATTAAGTATAATGTTGATTACATCGTAAAGCTTATAACTTATCAGAATTTTTTAACGATGAATTTTTGAGATATAAAGCAGCTCGACTGAAGTGCAGATTTTTTTTAATGTGTGACAAACATCAGTTATGTTCTTTGAATAAGTAAAAAAAAAAGAGCTGTTTTTCATAAAAAATGTATATTAACACAAGTTTCAAATAGAGATGGAGATTTGCCGGCAACTCTGTGGAAAACTGAAGCTATAGAAACATGAGTGGTTTTTTTTTATGAAGAAACCGAACTTTGATTACGTTAAAAAATGAATGCTTGGCTAATTGACAGAATATTTATGTAAAATACAAACACACCCACACACAAAAGTGTAAAAATGTAAAAATGTCTGTAAATTTGCAGATAGTTTGAAAAACGTAGTCAAGTTTGGTTATGATTTCTCACATCTAGAAAAAAGGCATATTAAAAGAACCATGTTTTTATCGTAGCAATACAAATTGTCTGTAACAACAAAGCAAATTTCTGGTAAAAGGAAAAAAAAAAACAGAAAATTTGTGTTAAAAAGTTTTTCAAGGGACAGAAATTTAAAAGTGTAGACTCTTTGAATACATTAGTGAAACTGTAGTGAATAGTAAGTGTATGCAACATATGCTGTGCTTTTGCAGATAAAAGCTTTGTGTAGACGTTTAAACGACCTCCTTTAATATCAGGTTTCCTTTGTCCAATCATATTTGACTTACTTTTCTGTGGTCATTGAAAAGGTACATGGAAACCATAGTGCCTAAGTTCAGCTCCTTTCTATTTCACTACTTGTGTAAACGAAAAGGGAGAGCCTACTTTAAAGCAATGTAAGAAGGTTCCAACAGCACAGCAGCATAGTGCTCCATGGCTGTTGTATACCCCAGAGGGATAAGTCTCATATAATTCAACTCAAAAGTATAAATTAAGGCAAGACTTCAATTCAGAAAAATATCAATGTACTATGCAGCATTGAACAGGCAAAAAAGTGGTATTATTGATAAGCAGAAGGGGGTAAGTTAGGATGTACATGGCTAAATCCCTTAACCAAGAAAAGTTGTCGATCGAGCTAGGTGGTAGATTAAAGGGGTTTTCGTAACTTAGGGGCTGCATGAATAGTAGGTAAGGCTGTGGTTTGTTACTTCAAAAATCTTGAAGCTAATGAAGTCCGTAAAATAAACTCTGAAAGGGGGTGGGTGATTAGGAACACGCTATGCGGAAATGTCGGGGGATGAAGGGATATGTAAGTCAGGTTTGAAGATGCTCACATTGATTTTCGCTTTTTAACATCGTAAAAGTTTACCTCAAAATTCGTTAACCCCCTCAACGTCCCTCAAACTCTGGCCACTTTTCACACAAATCGCCACCATTGATTGCACCTGCCAAGTTATTTATAGCCACTACCTACAATTCAAAGGTGCAGGAGGAAGGTGGCTCTAGACACCGGCAAAATGTGTGTGTGCAGGCGGGGGGGGGGGGGGTGAAATGTGGTTCTCTAACCCAAACTTTGTTTCCTACTGTGAAATGTGTCTTAATATTTTCTGTAAAATATATTCAACTTCCAAAGCAATGTACTTTAAACACTGCGCTTAATATAACCTTTGAGCTTTTTAAGACACAAAAATGTGCAAGGATTTTCCAGAGGGGAATGCACCCTCCGTTTAGACCCCTCTCCGGAGGTCGGTTTGAATCTTGGAGCCTCCACTACCGAAAAGAATAGCTCTACGCCTATGCAATGTAGAATATGTACTGCAAAATGTAATTTAATTCAAATGTAAAGTACTTACTCCAAAAGTACAGTAGGCTACCGTAAGACTCTGTAAGTGTTGTGGAATACCCAACGCTTTATGGGAGTTGGGAACTTGCAGGCTTCTTGCTGTAACTTCTCAAGCACAAATGAAACCCTCTGGTTGAATTATAGCTATGCAGAACCCAAGGAAAGATACAGGACATACGCATGTTCCGTATATAAAATAAAGGGATCCTGCAGGATTGTAGTCAGTAATGCAAGATAATTGTATGACTTTGCATTCTGAACAAGGAAACAAAAGGTTTCAGACTGTGGTTTCCTTTTGACAGAAGGATACCCTCATGTAATGCAGGTCTTCTGAAGGATTCCCGCAGGACTTTTTGCTTGGGTGTAGTTTCCAGTGGAACCATTTCCTTTGTTTCTTTGTTGTAGTTTCTCTTGTATTTGTTCTAAGTTCGTTAGTGCATGTGACACAAACAATCTAATTTTACTGGATTGTCTGTCATATCAATCACTTTCCTATATTTGCTTTGAGGTTTGGACTTCGTGAGGATCCGTTACATTGTGCTATGTCGTGTTAAATTCTATATTACAGAAAAGAGTACCCCTGAATGCTCTTTTCGGCGGTCACAGTACACTTTGAAGGACTCTGTCCCTCTTTTTCAGTGAAGTGGGTTTGGGGTGTAGCTCTGCTGTGTTTATGGAAAAGACAACACGAAAGCTTTACATCTAATAGTCATGATTTAATTATGGAGACATGCAATTATCATCCTATTTAAGTTTAAATGAAATTAACTTCGTGCTTTTTTGATTGTAAGTTTTTGGTTCTTGGAAGTTGAGGAACCTTTCCCAGCGGAAAATTCCAGTTTGGTCCAGTAGAACTGGACTGAACTGGACTTCTGGACATTAGACATGTCCAGTTGAACTGGTCCAGTTCAACTGGACTATGTCAACTGGACTGTTCTGGAAATTGGGCATGTCCAGTTGGAAAGTCAATAGGTATATCAAAGTAAGTGTCCTGAAGTAATGAACGCACTTAAAAGTTTGTACCACATGGGTAGTTACTAGAAGGGTAGTTCAGGTGTAATGGTGCACATCAAAGAGCGTTTGAAGAAAACCCAAAATATCCGGCTTACTATAGTGCATGAAATGTATGTGTTATACAGCAATGTGTCAAGACGTGTATATTCTCATGTAGAGATTAAAATATAGTTTACAAAACAAAAATGGTAAAAACAATTCAATGAAGGACTAATCCTGTTATAAACTGTTCAAGCGTGTGAATTAAACATTTTGGAAGTAAATTTGAAAAAAAAAAGACCGTGACAAAGCATTCTACAAAAGGTCTGATCTGATAAAATGCATTTTAGATTGATTATGCAAGTTAGGTAAAACCAGTTGAATTCAACTGGACTTTTTTGGATGGGTTCAATTGAACTTAACGGGGCCAGTTCAACTGGATTTTACTGGATGGGTTCAAGTAGAGATCCTGGACCAGTTCAAGTGGACATCCTGGACTAGTTCAATTGGACTTTACTGGACCAGCTCAGATGGAGTTTGCTGGTCCAGCTTTATTGGACTTCACTGATCGACTGGTTCGGTTGAATTTCATTGTAGTAGGTCAACTGGACCTTCTTGGACCCGTTTAAGTGGACTTTCCTGGACCATGCAGTCCAACTGGTTTTTATTATGATCAGTTCATCTGGACTCTACTGGACCAGTTCAATTGGAATTATTGTGATTAGTTTAATTGGACTTTACTGGACCAGTTCAATATTGTGATTGATTGAACTGCACTTTACTGGACCAGTTCAAATAGACTTTATTATTGTTGGTTCAACTGAACTTTACTAGACCATTTCAATAAGAATTAATTGTGACCAGTTCAACTGAAGTTAACTGGACCAGTTCAATTGGACTTTATTATGGTTACTTCAACTGAACTTTACTGGACCATTTCACCAGGAATTAATTGTGACCAGTTCAACTGAACTTTACTGGACCAGTTCAATATTGTGATTGATTGAACTGCACTTTACTGGACCAGTTCAAATAGACTTTATTATTTTTGGTTCAACTGAACTTTACTGGACCATTTCAATAAGAATTAATTGTGACCAGTTCAATTGAAGTTAACTGGACCAGTTCTATTGGACTTTATTATGGTTACTTCAACTGAACTTTACTGGACCATTTCACCAGGAATTAATTGTGACCAGTTCAACTGAACTTTACTGGACCAGTACAACTGGGATTTATTGTAACTGGTTCAACGGGACTTTGCAGGACCAGTTAAACTGGACTTAAAATGTAGTGAGGAGTTCAACAAGAATTTACTGGATCAGATCAATTGGGATTCATTGTGATTGGTTTAGTTGCACTTTACTGGACCAATTCAATCGGAAATTATTATGGTTACTTCAACTGGACTTAACTGGAACACTTCAATTTAAACTAATTGTGACCAGTTCAACGGAACTTTACTGGACCAGTTGAATTGGGATTTATTGTGATTGGTTCAACTGGAATTTACAGGACCAGTTTAATTGGGATTTTACTTTAATCACTTCAATTGGACTTTACAGGACCAGTTCAATAGAATTTTACTGTGATCAGTTTAACTGGACTTTCCTGGACCAGTTCAATGGGATTTTATTGTGGTCAGTTCAAGTGGACTTTACCGGACCAGTTCAATTAGCTTTATTGTAACTACCTCAACTGGAATTTCCTGGACCAGTTCAATATGACTTTATCGTAAAAAGGTCAACTAGACTTTACAGGACCAGTGCAATAGGACTTCAATAACAGAACCAGTTCTCTACTAATGGTAACTGCGTAGTTCAAATAAAAGCAATGTTTAATTGAAATTAAAAAAAAGAACTTCTTGAATGGTTTTCTTCAGAGGTAGGCCATCTGAACTGTTAATACAGGAACAAGTCCAGCTGAAGTCCAGTTCAGTCCAGTAAACTCGCCATGTAATCGTGATATTAGAAAAAGGCCCATTAAAATAAATGGTTCCCAGTCCACTCCAGTTGAAGTCCCTGTGAGTCTCGTTGGGTGCAATTCAAATATGGGCAAGACCAATTCAAGTGCAGTTCATATTTGGATGATGACCAAAGATGTCAGAGAAAAGAGTGTCATGTGCGAAGCGACAGTGAAGTTGTTGCCCTACCGCCTACACAGCCACAGTCTTGCCCTACCACCAATAAATCACAAACTAACATTCAGGGTTACATTTGACGTAAGCAAAATGACGGGAAAAATTGCTTGGCAGCTAACCACAAGGTAATTATGCCAGACTGCTGGAAGGCTTCTAGAGTTCACCAAATTCCATTGACTGCTGTTGTTGATGGGGATCCCCTATTGGTGATCTTGGTATAAGCATGCAGCTACAGCCCCATGCTATAAGTAAGTTCTGTGGTACAAATTTTATGCCTGTGGCTAACGCACTATTACCGTAGGTCAGTTTCAGAATGGCGCTGCAAAGTTGTAGCTCTTTAGTTGCAGCCTGCTCACTGTGTCACATTCTCCATCCTATGTGCAAACTAAGACACTTTGTGGGAGTAACGTATCGAAGCAGGGAGGTGATATTAGACCTCCCTGATTGAAGTATGTGCTGCAAAATGAAATGGCTTTTTGTAGGAAGAAGTTAATTCCCACAAATTGCTTGGAATCTAGCTTCCCAGTATATTTTTATGTAGCCTGCATGCTAGTCAACTTCATTCAGATACTGACTTCAGTTTGTTCTTACCTGCTGTAGGCCTTATCATCATTTACCGCAACTTTAGCCTACAATAGAAAACAATACAGATGTTCGTCTTCCAGTGGTCCCTCTTTCAGGTTCAACAGAGCATATGGGGCTTTACTGGAAATATACCCACTTACATAGCCTATATGAGCAGGTATTCTTTGACTGGGGACCGTCGTTAGCTTTTTGACCAATGATTGCTGTTAAAACAGTTAAAAGAAGATGTAAGGCTTAACTTGAGTTCGAGGGCAACGTAATGTAAGCATTTTTGTAAAGGTTGCTTTGAAATTCGACGTTTTCATCTCACGATATCAGCGGATTCAGTTGTGACATGTTCAAAAAAGTGAACATGAAGCCAACAGTTGCTACCGTACATTACCATCTCACTTTGATGAGCATTATTTTTCTTTACACTTTACATGCATTTGTCTTCTCTATTCTCTTACAGTCTTGTAGAGTGAATGAATGGGTAGCCTGGGATTTTTCAAAACGAAATTACTAGTGGGAGCTCATATCCCTATTAGTTTAGAAGTCAGAACAAGAAATAGAAAAGAGAAAAAAACACTGTTCAACAATGTGAGAATATTATATAGAGTTTGCTCGCTTTAAGTTCATTACAAACTACGAATGCAGTATCTTCTTTTGCTGATATCTCTAGAAATAATTATCGCAACTGAACGTGGATAAACATTGCACTGGGCTGCGTAGTTAAGGTCCTCTTTCGTCCAAGTAAAAACAGATCTTCCTATTACATCTACTTTATGTAACCAATCAGCCCTCGCAATCCCACCCGCCCCATTCAACAGCAAACGATGACATCCGGCCCACAGACGGGAGCCCAACTTGTCGAGTGAAAATCCCACCATGGGCTTGCCAACTATCCTAGTCCTTTATGGGAACGCTGACTAACATGTTACCTTTGAACAGTGTGAAATTTTAAAAAATTAGTAACTTTACCATACTTAACCCTATACTCATTGCTTCAGTACCAAACATAAGCACAAATTATCTTTTACATGGTACTATCTTATGAGGTCTATACAGAAAAAGGTTTTGATAGTTTCGGACCAAGTTGGTTTACTTTCAAATTTTGAAAAATTTTAACCAAAATCATGGTACTGATAAAAATTCACGTGAAAGCAAACCATGCCAAACTAGGCGTACCCAACGATAACTTTTTGTGTCTTTATACTTCCCAAAAACATGGGGAAAAGCTTGGGACAATAGCTAGTTCAGTCTCCAAGATATTGCCACAAATGTCTTCAAAAATGTGCATATTTACGGAATCCCCCCCCCCCCCCGTTCCCATTTTGTATAAATTCTAGCACCTTACCCTTCCATTCTAGGGAAACAATACCTTTTAGCATTTCTGACACAAGACTTTACCAAGAAATGCAAGCCAAAGATTTTTTAATAGCTACTTTCAAAGACTCAGTAAGCTGAAATTCTATTGATCCCTGTGGAAATTCTATAGAATTTCAGCTATTGATACCTGTACAAATAGCCCTCTGGTATGCATTGGCCCACTGTACTTTGCAGAGTGCCAAAAATACCACACTAGTGTGTTCAAGAATTCCTAAATGTTCTCCTTACCGAGTAAGCCTTAGGGGGCCTACACAATTTTCTGTAAGAGTCGGGAATTTCATCACAAATAGGCTCTGAATTTTCATAAGGTAAGAGACTCGCGGCGGGAGGTTTGGCTATTTCAACGAGCAGCGGAGTTGGATATAATAAAATGCATATTGTCCCCGATAGAGGGCAGTCACACAGCAGTTGTTCTAGTTTTGAGAGTATATATACATTTTCTTATCTAGACCTAATTAGGCAATACGATCTCGAAATACGAACTTAAAATTTTCAGCGCATTTAGTTGCGCTTCGTTGTCCTCACCATAATTTAGTTCTGTAGATGAAACCCCCAGCGCAAGTGGCATAACAAGGAATACTGTATGCATAACTTCCATTGTTTTCCGCAAACGTCGGAAATTCCATACTCATATACAAACCGATAGGTCTTCTCTTATATCTAAAACAAGAAACAATTCGTAAGACAGACGAACTGGCAACATCCAATGCATGTTATACTTTTTCCAAAGTTCTCTGGATACGATGTAATGCATGTTATTTCCGATATGCCCAGGCACCACGACATAATCATGTAATTTTCTTCCAATGGCAACAAATCCTTTTATAAGTCCCGGCAAAATTGAATCTTGTTTAGCAACTCTTCTTGAAGTAAAATAAAGTAGCAATTCAATTATCCAAGATTGACTCACATGCACGAATTGCCTATTATAACACTGTAATAATTTATGGTAATTTCGTACTATGAGAATTTCCTAATTTTTACATTGGAACTGTTATTTATTCTGTTAAAACTTCTTCACATTTTCTTCAGCCAGCTATTCTTCCATTTCTTTATTTTTTAGGAGAGTAGAGGGGCACTCTACAGATCGAATTAAGAAATCAAAAATGTACTCACCAAAAACAAATCTAATGTCCGCGTAAATAGTTCTCTGGCTAATTCCGTGGTCAATTCCAGTCCGTGTCGTTATATTCCAAATAAATAACAAAATGCGTGTTAAGAGAAATTCCAAAAGATAGCGAATATAACTTTCTAGCTTTCCTGTCGCGAACCACGTTGCTTTGACAAAAGAAAAGTCGAAAGGATATGTTTCTTGAAGTAAAGAGATACGAGCAGTCGCTCAGCGATATTAAATGCTTTTGCTAACGCTGATTAAAGATGCGTAGATACTTCAAGATAATTTGGATATAAAAAGTAATCGTTTACAATCCAACGAAAGTAAGTAAAACTCCGAAGTGGACCGTGGCTCGTGCCTAGTCGTGAGCAAGTGTCTGGTATCTTTTGTTCATCCGAGAACGTGGAGTAAGAATTCTCGGATGATAAGTAATTAGTCATTAGTCGGGGACAAAGGGTTGCGTTAAAACTTGGCCCGCTACTTTTCCGAGAATAGCACCGGAAGAAGAGGGCGGGCTTCGTTGAGCGAAAGTTCTGGAAGAAGCCGCTACAATTTCCTCTAGTTTTCCGCCCACATAAGGGTCGTCCATTTGGTGGCTATGCAGCTAGAACTTCCAATATATGAAGTAAATACTGAGGGTAATGTTCACCTGAAGAGCGCTTTAAACTTCATATGCCTTAGCAATAGTTAGAAAAAAAGCATCACAGCATATTGGCTTTCTTTTCCACCATCCCTACATCTGTTGATACATTTTGACTCCTACCCTACTTGACATGTTTTCTTTCTTTCTCTAAAACAAGGTGTAAACTCTACCTGTCTCGGTCCTCCGTTCCTGGTTCGTTCTTTCTGCCTGATCTCTTTCATACCCCTCTTTCCCTTTTCCTCCCTTCTGTCATCTCTTCCGTCCTGTGTCCCTCCGTTTGCAGAGTCTGCCTGATTCGTCCTTGCACCTGTCTGCCCGGCCCCACTGTTTCAAGCTTTTTTCTCTTAAATTTCTGTCTTTTTCACAGTGGAGGGCCTATTGTAGCATTCACTCTTTCAAAACTTGGCCTCCCTTCCCTCCCTAAGTAAACACATTTCCTTCCCTCCTTTTCCGTACTTTCAGCTCTCGACAAAAACTTTCAAAGCAACTCGCCAATTGGCGCGACACAAAAATTTCATTCCCCAGAACGAAATATCTAACTCGCCACATAAGTCAGTGTTACATTGTTACCAAACTACACAAAGTAATGATCAAACCAAGCGTTATTATGGCCTAGCCTTCCACATAAACTGAATTGAGAGATTTAGTCTGAGACAGGGAGATAGCATAGGCTTTCTTTCATTTTCACAGTTAATCACTTCCAAACCCTTCACATCAACCCCCTCATCCCAAGAGCCTAGTACCGTCAAATCAAATGGGGAGAGAGAAAATAATTTCGCTAGGACTGGCCTCCCTCTTAACTTGGTAACTTAATCTCTCACTTTTACTTGCGCCAATCGTTCTTTACATGGTTAACAACTTGTAAAACAATTTGTACTTCACCTCCTTTTTAGTTACGGTGCCTGCCAAGCAGGCACCAGCAACTTATGTCACCGACAAAAACCTGCGAATCTTGGCTTGTCTAAGGATATCTTCTTAGACGGTTGGTTTTATCGAAATACGGTGTAGTCCATGTTAAACGGATGGTTGCTTTGTTGACCCCTGCTAATTTTGGTGACCTTTCTAAGGGAGTATTATGGGAACATTTCTTCATTTAAAATGCGTGGGCGGTGTCTATTTATAAAAGAATCTTTGAGAGTACGGACTCTGGCTTTGGTGTGCCTAATGTGGATGCGTTTCCAAATAGCGCCATCGCATTAAACAAGCCGAACTTGTGTGAAATTTCACGTTAGTTTTCTGGTTCGCAACAACTCACGATCACCATCTCTTTATGTGCTGGACTCACTTCATTCTTGTTAAAATGTCAATTTCTGCTACAACACACATTAATTTATCAAAGAGAGGGCCAGGCTGTCCCGTCTTTTAAGACCGCATGTTTTTAAGCTAGACTCGTCCACCTCATCATGTTACTGACCCCCACTCTCTCAGCCCTGTTCAAGGTCTAAGTTACACCCCACCGTGGCTAACGTCATGGCACCGCAACTAGTCTAGACGTGTGTCTTGTCTTGGCTTTTCAAAAGGTCTTTCTTAGACGGTTGGTTTATCGAATTACCGTGTAGTCTTAGTTAAAGAGATGAATGTTTTGTTTTGGCCATGCTAATTTGGTGACCTCATTACCTTTCTAAGGGCGTATTATGGAGACACTTCTTCATTTAAAATGCGTGGGCGGTTTTAACTTTTATAGAACAGTTTTTGACTAGGAGACTTGCGAGTTGCCATGACAAAATATTGAACCATAAAGGGAGAATTTGCAGTTGCCAAGCTACACCACAAATTGAAACCTTCAGTGGTGGGCCTCCAGAGGGAAGTAAGTCACAGAGATCGTTTACAGTAGAAATCATGCATCTGCAACTTATGGCAGGAATTCCCCTCCATTACAGCAATAAACGAGCCCTCAGTGACTGATAGTTAGCGATGACCTTTAAGTTCAAAGTCTTTAATAAACGATCACTTTCCTATCATATTGACCTCAAAGTTAAAAAGTGTGGAAGCTAGTAGCTCACTAGGGATAGCTAATTACCGAAACATTGTACTGTGCGGTGTGTACACTTTAAGGGCTTTAATTTAGGCGTATAGTTGTGTGTCTTTCGGCAAAAGTTTTTCACTTCAAATGACCAAGAATATCTAGTGATTTTTTTGCAAAGCACATGCCATGTCCCTGCTAAAGGTTAATTTCTCATAAGAAGTTGTCTTGCCTAAGTTGTAGAGTACATGTTCGTTATTACATTAAAGTCTGGTCATGTAACGCAGAGTGAAAGTAAATGTCCAAGATTTATTTTAAATTCAGAAGAAGTCGTATGCTAAACAACTTTTTTTTAATAAGGATACAGATGTAGTGTATTTTAAAGCTCAGTAATGTGTAATTGCATTCAATGAAGTTAAAATTGTTGTAAACTTTAATGTTTTTAAGGAACTGTGGTTCTTATGGAGACTGTCAAGTAGCACATGGATTGTTTTGGTAAAGGTTTATTCCTCATTAAATGTTGTTTGGAGGGTTGTTTGCCAAAGTTGTACCATGGAAGTAGCTCACCTACGAGGTAGTACTTTCATGATTGTCCCGTAGGCTACATATGTGTCATTACTTTGAAGTCTAGTCACGTAATCGGTTTGAAAGAATATCCAAGATTCTTTTTGCAAATTCAGGATTCCCGGCACTTCAAAAATATTTCATTTTGAAAGGAGGAAATTGTACGCACATTTCATACAGTGTATTTTTTATTCCTGGCTAAAGGCACTGAATTCGAGGGCCCCATTTTACCCGAATTTCCTAGTGGCGATCCTCGGACCCCGCTATAGATGCTTTTTGTGTTTGAATTAGGCCAGACGAATGAGCTTTTTCTTTAAAGTTTGGGTCCGCCCATGTCCTGGTAGGAATGACGCTGCACTAACTGTAACTTCATGATGCATGTAACAGTCCTGAGACATGTTGACTAAGTTAAGCTATTTGGAAGGCCTACCCTCTCTTTTTACGCATGGGACAGCATGCTGTTTCTCATACAAAGGGATTTTACTTAATAACTTATCTAATTAAGCCTTTTCCTTTAAAGTCTAAATTCATTAAGCATAAAATATCAAAATACCGAATGTGGAGACGCAAGTTACATGGCCGACAAAGTACCGTAACGTTGGCGGCATTTTGACAGAAATTTTACTGATAGGCCTTCTGTACGCGACTACGAATGGTGATCTTTGAACCAGGCCTTGAAAACACCGTATAAAGTTACCAAATACTAAGACTGTTCTACACATACACCGGTAAATAAGTTCAAAGCTTTAAGTGCCCTTTTGCTAGATAGCACCATTTTGCATCTAAACCATCATAAACATGTTCAAGAGCGTGTCCAGGATTGTATTTATAGGGGGCCCCAAATATACCCCGACACTATCTAAGCGGAGCGCTACCATGAGTTGGCGCGGAGCGTACCGAGAAAATTTTCACAAAAATGCCGCCAAGATTGCAGGAAATGGCACTTTCTGGGTATTTTAAGTTGCATTTAAACATTCCAAATTTTGATACTGTACAAAAATTTTCAATGTCGAAACGTCTGAATAACTTAGGCAAATAAGTGTGCACAAATTCATGTATCTTAAAATGATTTCCACTGGGTGTGACTGATACAAAGTTTAAAAATTACAATGACATATAAAACTTAATTTTCAAAGCTAGCTTTGTTTATAATACTTTTTGTAAGTAAAAGATCATTTACTGGTCTTCATAGAAAGATGACATTTACTCTTTCCTAACTTTTGTAGGATGTGTTATCATGACATAAAACACTGTTATTTCTAGAAGTAGTAACCCTTTTGACATTCTTAAGTATGTGCAGAAGATCTAGAACACGGAAGACAGCGTCATTGTGACCAACCGCGAAGTACGAAACACACAACCAATTTGTGCATTGTAGTATGGTACCGTTAGTACGGCCATATTTGCACAGTGCATGCAGGATATAGTTCTTATATTCTGCTCGGGGCGGGACGGTACGGCCACCCTTTCGGTCGAAATTGCTCTCCCACCCGAGGCCTATATCGTACTATCGCATTAAAGCCGTGTTTATCGAAAATAGTAGGCCATCTTTAGAGCCAATGTTTATGTCAGTGACCCCCACAGTGGCTGACACAGAAGTAAACGAAGTAATGAACGTTGTAGGCCTAAGAATATTAACGTGAGGCCTGGCCTCTTCGGTCAAATAGGTGATACATATGTAGTCTACACTTAGTTGTGTTGTTGGTACATACACTCGTTGTATACGTATAGACACTGTTAGTAGCCTACAAGAAACCTTTGTTGTACTGTCCATGACGTCATGGACAGTACCCTAGGCACGCTTCTCATTTTCGAGAAGCAGTTCTTTCGTTCAATGTTTCTTGATTCTCATTGAGTGCTTTGAAGTTCTACCATTGAGCTCATTATGTAGAGTGAATCATGTAGATGGGAACGAAACTTCTTGGTCACTTTTGGTTGGAATGGGGCTGAGCATGATTGGTTTTTATTTTAGCAGTTTTGTATTTTATTGTTTTGTTAAGAATGGCTTGAGTAAGTCAACCTACCTAACCAGTAGTAGGCCTACAGTATATTGTGGCACATGGTCGTACTGTCGTATTTCGCATACAGTAGGCCTACTCTACTCATGATTCTTATGTCGTAAAACCAGGGAGCTGCCATTGACACACACACACTGTACGGCTATAAGTGCTGTCGCGTTTGCTGATTGGTCGATTGCTTAGAGTATGTAGGCAAGGTCAATCACGAAAGGTGAGATTTCTTGAAGCAAGGAATGAAGCTCGCAGCCTACCAGGGAGTTGCCATTTGACGCAACTCCCTGAGCCTACTATAAGTCCATTGTGATGATATCTGCGGAAAAGTACAGCTATAGGCTTATTTGTTTAGACATGAAATATTTTTGAATACTTCCCACAAGACCTTGAGAGTAAACCTACCATTTCCTGCATATTCAAAGCCCAAATTTGTGCTTCTCGCGAAGTCAAACAGCAAAAGCAAAGTGATCTGTCACTCAAATTTCGGTGCATGAAGAGGAATTATCTTCAAGTAAATATAGGCCTATTGTCTGACGGATATGGTCGATCTTTCTCACATCTTCACTGTGCCAACACTGAAAATTGAAAGAGCGATGTTCTAAAGCTAGCACAGTGGCGTAGTAGCCACGGGGAGGGTTTTGGGGGTTGAAACCCGCCATGACCCAACCTTGAAGAATATAATCGTAAAAACACATGATCACTATAAACTTTATTACATTTGAGGCACAAACATTGCACCATTTTGCATCTGGAGACCTAAAATAGCCGTTTTCTCCCTCCCCTTAGACCTTTCCCTCATCATGTCGTACTCCAAAACCCTCCCCATGACACAATCAAGGCTACGCTACTGATCATGAGCTATCATAACCACTGAGGACGTTTCAAAATACCAGCACAGAAACAATCATGGACAGTAAGTGGTTACGATTTTCGTAACCACATTTTCTAGTTTACTTCTGCCACAGTTTGGTTCTATATCATAGTATTGTGTAGGCCAATAACGTGGCCTAGTGATAACGTTCAGTGCGCCTGTCCAGCATTTGGATATATTCCCAGCGTTGCAAGCAACGAGCATGTGGTTGAGCTTAATATCGGCAATTTTATTCAAGGGTATCATTTCCCAGTAGCATTCGCCACTGTCTGAATTGATATGTTGTGATCAGTTTACTAGCTCAATATATTTTTACCAACCATTTCACATGCTTCAATTTCAATTAAGGCGGAAAAGGCCTATATGTTATCTTGAAAATAATCAGTATGAGTAGGCCTACGAATCGCTTCCATAAACAGTAGCTACGGTTCCCGTAACTACATTTCTAGTTTAACGTTATTTCTGCACATTTTTGAATGTTCTGTATTGAAAGCCCTTTCTTAGTTCCTCAATGACTTAGCGAGTGGTACTGCAGAAAATATGGCCAGACGGTACGCAGGTAGCTTGTGCAGGTTACGGGACAGACACAGTTTATCTGCATACATCTTTTGGCATTGACCTGCTACAACCAAAATCATTCACGGAACGTCGTAAAGGACAAGCCTTGCACACAATTGAAACAGTTATAGACTATCATGATGGGGCATGCAGTCAAAAAGGGTTTAAAACTCGACTTTTGTGACTCACCTCGGGGGAGGGGACCTGAAAATTTCACATGATGTAGAATTAGTTTAGCAGTGAAAGAATTCGACCGGTCCCGCTTTCAATTGTAGCACATTAACGAGAACGGAACCGTTAATTAACGCTAATTGAGAAAAGACTTTAACAAACAGTCGGTAATTGACCTAGTACATGTACTGCTTACGCGAAATTTTACGTTCATTATATTGTACAGTACTGTAGCCTTACGAACGATAATGGAACGGGGGAAATAGAACGATCTGAATGGATACCACCACGAAAATGTTGCATTACCTACAGAAATAGGACATGTTTTAAATGGATAAGGGCAGAATGCACCGTTTTCTCACAGATGGAGGAATAATTAAAGGATAGTACATTGCCGTGAGATTAACCCTTACCCCAAATCCAGATATGGATTGATATCTAGATATATCTGGTTAAATACAGCCTTTATATGGCCATATCAGGCCAGATGTACAGCCACATTTAGATGCCTTGATACATTATATCGAGTTTTATATGGCCATATCAAGCCGGATATAAATTGATGAAATGTCTGTCCAGATATGTAAATAAAGTTTTATATGGCCATATCAAGCCAGATATAACTTGATGAAATGCCAGCCCAGATATGCAAATGACGTTTTATATGGCCATATCAAGGCGGATATAAATTAATGAAATGTCTTTCCAGATATGTAAATAAAGTTTTGTATGGCCATATCAAGGCAGATATATTTTGATGAAATGCCTGCCCAGATATGCAAATAAAGTTTTATATGGCCATATCAAGCCAGATATAAATTGATACAATGCAATTCCAGATATGCAAATAAAGTTTTATATGGCCATATCAAGCCAGATATAACGGATGAAATGCCTTTCCAGATATGTAAATAAAGTTTTATATGGCCATATCAAGCCAGATATAACATGATAAAAATCCATGCCAGATATGCAAATAAAGTTGTATATGGCCATATCAAGCCAGATATAACTTGATATGCTAGATATGCAAATGAACATTTTGTTAGATTGTTTTATTTTTATTTGATCTGATTCTTGGATTATGCTTGTTACAAATTTTAAGACATGTTTTGGATACAAAACTCTTCATGGAGCTCATTTTTTGCTGGTGTTCTGTGTTGTTTGGTTTTCGCCCCTGGCTCTTCGCCAGAGAGTCGGGGGACTTTTGGAAAAAAAAAGCTCTGTGTCTCCATGAGTAACACGGACTATAAGTCCTAACTATAATTCATAACTAAAGCAGATATGTTCCGGATACAATTTTATCTGTGCCATATAAAGACGTGATCCAGATACAACTTTATCTGGCCTTATATGGTTTAGATTTGGTTCTGGTTTAGATCTGTGTTATATCTGCCCAACGTTTTATCTGATCTGATATAAATTCTACATCTGGTGCAGATATGGGCCATATATGGAAATATATTCTGCTCATATAAGGACCATATCTGGTCCAGATAAAATTTTATCTGTTCCATATAAAGACTTGATCCAGATAAAAGTTTATCTGGCCATATATGGCTTACATCTGGTTCTGGCGTAGATCTGGGTTATATCTGCCCAATTTTTTTTATCTGGCCCAGATATAAATCTCATATCTGCAGCAGATATGGGCTAGATATGAAATCCATATCTGGCCCATATATGGAATTTTGATATCTGGTCCATATCTGGATTTCGAGTAACGTTAACGTTAGACCTGGCCTGCAGTCTCCAAAGAGCAGCTAACGTATTACTGTATAACACTTGTGTTATACTCGAAACACGAGTTTTACGAATAATTTTGGGTTGAGGTAAACTGTGTGTTACTCTATGCATTCAAATTAAAAGAAGCAGCTCTACACTCTTCAAAGTTCAGTTGTAAAAATATGTCAAGCCAAATGAAAGGTACATTCCTTTTTATCATTTTTTTATTTTCTTGCTAATGTTTCTTGAAGTTTTTATCATTAAACAATTTCTAAAGTCATGCAGCTAGTACTTACCTGAAATGATTTGTAACCAAGCTGTATGTGCATTGCCTAAGTTACAAATTGTTCCCATCACCCACCTGTGATAATCATTGACCATCGCCAATGTGATCTCTCTGCTTTCGATGCGAATCATGAGGTATTGGTCTCGTTAAAACTACTAAAAACCTCTATCCCCTCCTGTATTGCACCAATTGCCTCAAGGATTGACGTTGCAATTGTCCAGATCATGACATGTGATAAAGCTTATTGGAAAGAGATAGTTAATTGGTTCAGCGAGGGAGATAGCCTCGGGCGTTAGAAAGTGACACGTAATCCTACCCCAAGAAAGTCCAGTTTTGTGGGGTAGGAAATCTAACATTTTTAACGGGTTCAATACAGCATGAAATGTTCAATTACATATGACATAGACAAATGTCTTTTCACTTGTCACTGTTGTTCAGTGATTGCACTTCTTTTTGCAATTTCCTCTCTTCAAAATCTTGCTTCAATTATTCTTCGCCATGTGATGATAACTCAGGAACATCTGGGATTTTCATATAATTTTGAGGGGTAGTTATACCACAATAATTGCATTAAAAAACAGAGTTCAACAAGCACAATGAAATTGAAATAAAAACATCTAATTTCAGTCTTCAGTGAATTGTATATTAAGACTTTTCACAGTTGTTTGAATCATGAAAGGTATTACACCAAACCACACTATTATTACAAAATTCAATCTCATTATTACTATAAGTGACTAAGTGCATATTTCTTTCAAAATGATAAAGACAAAATTCCAGCTTCTTACTATGCAGTTAACAAAATTGATGGCTGGAAGCATCCCTCCCCAGTCACTTTTTTGCACAGGGTTCTTATTGAAGACTTTAATACTTCTTGATCCTTTCACAAGTACATTAACTAAACCTCTCTCTTGGAATAATAGGAAGAGTTCTTGTTTCAAATGTGCTCCATCTGTAACATTACTTTAATGAGAGATATTGTCTATCACCATAGTTCACAGTTAAAATTCACTGTCTGCCTTACTAACATCATTAAATGTACCAACTTCTTGTACAGTGCTAATGGTTAAGATGGTTCGGCTGCAGTAGTCTCTTCTCAGAATATGCATTATGCAATAAAACATTTTTCAAGCTTGTAAATTCCTTCAAGTACTGCTACGTAAATCTATGCAAAATTGGTATCATGATAAGGTTTTCAAAACAAACATTCTACATCCCACCCATTCTGCCACTTTGGTGTAAAATGTCAATCTGTTGTGGTGCCTCGATCCCATTTCTGCCAAAGAAAGGTGGTCCAGCTTTACTTGTACTATTTTCTGTTGTGTGTCCAACCACTAAGAGTCTGCAAAAATAGCAATGAAAAAAAGTAACATTACATTTTATCATGGTATTTAAGAAAATTATCTCAATTCAGACTTAAAGAAAACATCCCACTTAAGAGATTTGACAGAACCGCAGCACAATACATACCATAGCATTACGATAACCTGGATATGACAGGATTTGTTGCCTGTCACCATACTTTTCTCAGCAGGCAAACAAAACAAATTACTAGGAACTGATTGTGCATTTAGTCTTGCACTCTTCTGGCAAATTCTTATGCAGACTTTTACTTCATTTAGCAGCCAAGTCAACCGCTGTCCTTAATTTTAAAGAAGTAGCCACAGGAAAGCAGGAAATCACTCTTCTAAAAACCATGGTATATTGACGCAGAGTTCTAGTTTGGAATATATTTAAAAGAGGTCAACTAACATGTTTGGCCTTCAACATTACCCCGATCACCATAGGAAACTGTTACAAAGGGTTGATGGTTTTGTTTTTGGTTGTTTTTTATCATTATATGTTAGAAATCCAAATTGGGGGCTCAACTTTCAAACCAGGTTCAAAGTAAAAATGTGCAATTCAAACCGGGTGCAATCATCTGTTTAAAAAGCCTGGCTAGAACCCTGTTGACGCCTAAATAATGTTGACCTAGGACGTAGCTGCTATTGACAAATATAACATCTTTTTTGAACATGTAACAAGGAAGTTTTTCACAAAATTATGCAATGTAGGATTTGTCTCGAGCCATAAGAAAAAGCAGTTGGTAGCGCTTGCTCAGCCCATTGTTACAACACTGAGATATACCAAGGTAGTCTAAAGTTACTTCTAACTTTAGAACATGTTGTATTTGCAAACTAAAGCAAACTAAAAAAGGCTATAGGCCTTATTGCTTGCGTATAATCTGACGACTTAACTTACCTTCGGTTTATCTGCTCGCTCAAACGGCCCATCTTTAACTCTTTGAAATAATTGTTCCTCTCTTATGCCATACTCTGAGACGAACGCTAGCTCTTTGTATCGTACGACTATCTAATTTGTAATGTAACTGTAAAGTTTACCTCATGGGTTTGGTGCAACAAGAAGGTCTGATGATACTATAGAGCAGTGGTTCTCAAGCTTTTTAGACTACCGCCCCTTAACCATCTTGAACTGTCCGATTGCCCCCTCCCCTCCCATTACCCCTCTCCTCGTCCTAAAATGCATTCATAGTCGGAGGCTCAACAATATTCATACTTTGAAACTGGTATAGAGAGGCCAGATGTAGCAAGTCAGTGTGAAGGGAGAGCTTGGTGTAACGCTTCGAAATTACGAAGTTCTGGTTCCATTTTAGTGAAAAGCAGAGGAGAAGATTGACGAAGGGGAACAGACCCCTGGATGCCTTAACATGCCCTAAATCGCTGCAGTGATGTGTCGTAATCGCCAGGGACCCCAAAATCAGTGCCAACGCCCCTATTCTCCGTGTACTCTGTAGCGCCTACCCGAGACTTCCCAACGCCCCCGGAGCGGTAGGGACCACTTTGAGAACCACTGCTATATAACCTATAGGCTACATATGTGAACAGTTTCTTGAAAGAGTATCACAAATGTTGCGAGAGAATTTGAACGACTTCCTTGCGATTGAACGGGGTGACCAATTACTTCTTGGTAAAAATGAACCTACTGGAGATTATTCAAACGTTTCTTTTATTGAACTATTCCCATATCTGAAGGAATGCAAAACAGAAAATCTTTTCACTCGGATTTCTTGTAGTACGTACGTGATCTTGGGTGTCAATGCAATGTTTACATCGGAGCTAAAAGTACGTGGGCTGTGATTGGTCAAAAAAGTGCAACACATCGAAATCAGACAAATCTGATTGGATGACAAAGGCTATTTTATAAACCTAAAAATGGCCTAATTTTGTCGTTTTTCTTGTTAAATTGAAAATTGTATTCAGTTTTAATTTCTCATCATTTTGGGGGAATAATTGGTGGTCAGCTGAAATTTTGAACAAACCAGGAATGTTTTGCAATCCGTGTTCCCTGTCTAGTTTGTTATTAGCTTTACTCGTCTAACCTTCTCGGCATATTTGCATTCGTTATGCTTTCGTGTGTGAAATACAAGGGATATTGTGTCTCTATTGTTGTAAACAGTTCAAATTTTTGTTCTGTTATAATTTGTCCGTGGTAGTTCACGATTTAGTCGTAGGTCATAACATAATTGAGTAGGTGCAATTAATATGTTCAATTGTGGGAAAACTCAGATAAAAAAATCAACTTTTGGAAAAATTAACAAACGATTGAAAATTAACTTCTACATTGTTTTAATTTTTCTATGGCATGTGTGGAAATCACGAAGTAATTCTATTTTGTATTTTGTTTAGGTTTTCCTTTGTTTTTGCTTCATGTATATATGGTATTATTTATTCCCCTTGAAACGAGTACAATGAACCATCTCCTGTACTAACTACTACACAGGAAATGATTCCATTTGGTACTGTCAATGCTCAGTGTAAGAGGTGTTATAGTCATACTTACATAACACTGTAGACTGACGGTGAACTGTGCACTGGTTCACACTCAAACTGTACAGCATAGCCGGTGCTGATAACTCCCTAGGAGGTCATCATCACCACGAATATACTGTGAATGCAGGCAGAGTGTTGTTTTGATTTTGGTGTCAGATTACCATAGATAGCTTGTGTGTGAGTGTATGATACTGATAGCAAGCTCTCATTCGGTTGTGGACGGAGAATGGCTGTAATTGAACATTGTCTGGAGCTGGGCAGAGGGGGCAGATGTATTACACAAATATTACTTTTATGTTTTCAAAATTTCCTAGAAGGGCAAAACGTTTTATGTGGCGGTGGCAGCTGAGCACATCTTTCATTCGCTACAATCTTGGACAAAACTGTTGGAACACCTCCAACCGTTGTACCGTGTACAATATGATGTCGTGCATGAATTAGGAAACCCTGTCCCCCAGTACAATGTTGTGTCTAAACGAAAAGGGTGCATTTCCAATTGACATTTTTACCTCCAACATTGAACGGGGGAACGGGGGTACAGTGGTGTTCCAACGAGTTTTGTCCAAGATTGTAGTTCTATTATATATCGCACAATACGGTGAGTAGCGACCGCGGGTTTAAATATAGGTTTAACCAGAGGCTCCCTGGTGTACCCATCATCAGGCAGGAAGGCTTCCGATGAAAAGTATGTTATCACTGACTTGGACCAGCCCTGTGACACCCTCACTCTCAATGTGAACCGAGAGCGTTTAGGATGCCAAATTTTCACCACGTTCGCGCCGCACGTGGAAATGATTTAAAGCTGTCCTTACAAATTGTTTTTTCTCTGCTGTAAAACCAACGTTCCAACCGTACTGTAGTGAACAGCTTTTCAATTAAAATTCTTGGATTGGTCACTTTCAAAATGACTCTTTCCAGTTGCTTTCAAAGTGGTCTGCAAACAGCGGAGGGGCTACGAGTGCATTTCTCCTCCAAATTTCCCCGCTTTGCCAATTAAATCTGGTTCTTGCAAATATAAGCTAATCGTTTGTGCAACTAAAAGGACCCTCTGCAATGTATTAGACTCTGTACGGTACTTCTACATTGTCACGGTCTTGAAAATGCAAAACAATTCCCGTTACTACTACGTGACGTAAATAGGCCCACTTCCTATTGTCAGCTCAAGTGACAAATTACAATAATGTTCCAAATCTACACGAAACTCCGACAATCATCCGTTTCTCCGTGTCACAACTTCCCAGCATCAGCAACAGCTGTTAATCCGAGTTACGAAATTATGAACAAGGGTTCAAATCGTGATTTTAGAGGTCTATTTATTGTCAACCTTAAAGATAGATAATGCTTCAATCTCGTGCCCATAATTTTGAAAATGGTCCAAAACTCCAGGAGGGCTTCGCCCCCTGGCCCCCATCTGGACGATGCCTTTGGGCCCGACCTGGAGCATTGAAGTGGGCCTCCTGGACACTAGCACTTGCTTTGTACTACGCGGGTCATTTTTCCGTCGGCATTTTATTCCCTTTATTGGGCAAAACATGGTACCCCCTCCCCTTAAGAATGTTCTGACAACGTCCCTGTAGGCATGAACTAAAAATAAGCTAACACTCCCCGAGGGGACAAAATTAACACGGTCTGTGTGTATATCAGTTAAATCGCCATACATCTATCGAGGGTCTTACCAAAACACAAAGGAAACATAAAAAAAAAAACATTTTTGGACACACCAACTCGACACTTTTGCACCGAATGTGGTTAACCATTCGAAAAAGTAACAGATCATATCTCAGTATTTGGCTTCGGGCCCAAGTATCGTTGCTTAAGGTAGCTTTCTCATTATAGCTTACCTCAAAAAAGGGTGTCGATCTATTTAGTTTCTAGTTACCAATTTCGGAGCTAACTCATGTGGAATCACGAATAGAGTTCACTTTAGTACCGAGACAGATGGCCGCAAAAAACCGCGAAATTGCAACTCTGGCAGCTCGCTGACTACAAGGGCGAACCTTTCTCGTTGAAGACTCAGTTAATAGACTATGGGGTATGGTCTTTTATTCGCTTGTTTTGTGACCCACCTCAGGAGGAGACCCAGTTTTGCTCCAGAGTGTTTTCTTAGTTAATATAGACAAAACTACGCGATCCCGCGTGAAGAAAGTGCACATTAACCAGAAAAACGAAATAATAGGTCATTTTTCAATTAAAATAGTTAGGTGGTGGCATAATCTGATACTACTTAGGCAGTCCCTTGTTTCAAAAGTTTTTAATTTTATGCGTTCTTAACGGACATTGTGTCTTATAATAAGACAAATAGCATCTTTGTGCTGTTGGGTGGGATTAAAGACCGCAGATACTTTGTAGTACTGCTCCGCTAGGTTTCTAAAACCTTAAACTAGACATGTTTCTGCTATTGGTTTTAGATGTTGAGCTTCATCAGTAGTCAGACTTTTTAGTTTGTCCTGGTCTTAATTCAAAAACTAGAAAATTTGCTCTTTTAGAGCGCCTCGATAAGAGCACCGAGGTAGCAGTCTTCTTCTTCCTCGCGAGTTGTTTCCAGTTCACCGTCACTTTTAAGCCTACAATTTACTAGGTAATCTTTTAGGTCAATCTTCTGAAAGCTACTCAGGTACCCGAAAATGTACTTCTAGCAACACTAGAAGTGGTTTCTATGTATACTAATACTCCCCACGAAGAGTCAATAAATGTTGTCTGCGAGACTGCGAAGCATATGAGAACGCGAGCCAGAGCCTATACGAGATACCAAAAATCTCAACTGCCTCTCTCTGCAACCTCCTTAAACTCATTCTAGAAAGAAATTGTTTTTGAGTTTAACGGAAAATTTTATCTACAAAAATCGGTTGTGCAATGGGCAGTCAAGCCTCTCCAGAATTTTGCGATATTTTCATGTATAAACTTGAAAAAGGCATCATACGGACTGATCCGAGAATCATTCAGTGGTTTCGTTATCGAGATGAAATTTTGCTTTTCTGCAAAGGCAGCTTTGCGGAACTCTCCTCACTAGTGGAAAATTTGAATAAAATTCACGAGACGATTAAATTCACTATATGGAAGCGTCTCAAGAATCGGTCACATATCTAGACCTCACAATTTTCAAAGGCAAGAACTTTGAATCCCACGGGCAGCTAGACACCAAAGTCTATACAAAGCCTACAGAAACCTATCAATATCTTGATAGGACCTCTGCCCACCCACTCGCAACCTCTAAAGGCTTCATCAAAGGAGAAGTTTTAAGATATGTGAGACTGTCAAACAATGAGAACGATTTCGTATCTAAGAGGGACGCTTTCAAAGAAAAACTGATTTCACATAACTACATGGGCCAAGAATTTGATCACGCCATTAAAGGCATTAATTACAAAGAAAGATCAAATCTTCTTTTGTCTAAACCACGTGAAAATCAAAGACCACTAGTCTTCAAAATAACCTATACACTACATTTGAAAACCAAAGAGCTAAAAGAAAATCTGCTAAGACAGCTGGCACTTAATATCGGGAGATCCGAATTTGTGTCAAATCTTTCCGAAACCACCGTTCCTAGCCTATGACAGGGCACCCAACCTAAAAGATTACCTAGTTAATTGTAGGCTTAAAAGTGACGGTGAATTGGAAACAACTCGCGAGGAAGAAGAAGACTGCTACCTCGATGCTCTTATCGAGGCGCTCTAAAAGAGCAAATTTTCTAGTTTTTGAATTAAGACCAGGACAAACTAAAAAGTCCGACTACTGATGAAGCTCAACATCTAAAACCAATAGCAGAAACATGTCTAGTTTAAGGTTTTAGAAACCTAGCGGAGCAGTACTACAAAGTATCTGCGGTCTTTAATCCCACCCAACAGCAAAAAGATGCTATTTGTCTAATTATAAGACACAATGTCCGTTAAGAACGCATAAAATTAAAAACTTTTGAAATAAGGGACTGCCTACGTAGTATCACATAATGCTACCGCCTACCTATTTTAATTGCACTTTCTTCACGCGGGATCGCGCAGTTTTGTCTATAATATTAACTAAGAAAACACTCTGGAGCAAAACTGGGTCTCTGTAGGAAAACTGTGACACCCCCACATAAAACGTTTTGCCCTTCTAGGAAATTTTGAAAACATAAAAATAGTATTTGTGTAACACATCTGCCCCGCTCTTGCTTAGCTCCAGACAATGATCAATCAGTCAATTACAGCCATTCTCCGTCCACAACCGAATGAGAGCTTGCTATCAGTATCATACACTCACACACAAGCTATCTATGGTAATCTGACACCAAAATCAAAACAACCCTCTGCCTGCATTCACAGTATATTCGTGGTGATGATGATCCCCTAGGGAGTTATCAGCACCGGCTATAATGTATAGTTTGAGGGTGAAACAATGCACAGTTCACTGTCAGTCTACAGTGTTATGTAAGTTTGACATAACACCTCTTACACTGAGCATTGACAGTACCAAATGGAATCATTTCCTGTGTAGTAGTTAGTACAGGAGATGGTTCATTGTACTCGTTTCAAGGGGAATAAATAATACCATACATAAATAAAGCAAAAACAAAGGAAAACTTAAACAAAAAACAAAATAGAATTACTTCGTGATTTCCACAAATGCCATAGAAAAATTAAAACAATGTAGAAGTTAATTTTCAATCGTTTGTAAATTTTTCCAAAAGTTGATTTTTTTATCTGAGCTTTCCCACAATTGAGCTTATTAATTGCACCTACTCAATTATGTTATGACCTACGACTAAATCGTGAACTACCACAGACAAATTATAACAGAACAAAAATTTGAACTGTTTACAACAATAGAAACACAATATCCCTTGCATTTCACACACGAAAGTATAAAGAATGCAAATATGCCGAGAAGGTTAGACGAGTAAAACTAATCACAAACTAGACAGGGAACACGGATTGCAAAACATTCCTGGTTTGTTCAAAATTTCAGCTGACCACCAATTATGCCCCTAAAATGATGAAACATTAAAACTGAATACAATTTTCAATCTAAGACAAACCGCATATTTAGTAACACATACCAACAAACGGGAAAACAAACTTTGTATGCATTGAATACAACCTGTGGCCTACATTTTATCATAATATAAGCTCTTTAAAGAGGTCCCATTTTAACCCTCAAAAGACGACAAAAAATTTGCTGGCAACAACTTTTGTTCACCACCTTCAAAACTGACAGTGTATAAGTCTAAGATTTTATCACATTTCGTCATAAGATTTGGAAACAGAGGACTTTTTTTATGTTTTCAGAAACTAAGACTCGCAACCTCAAATAAACCTTAAAATTTAAAACTAATCATTGAATATATAAAAACTTAGCTTCCCAACCCATTGACAAAATTTGAGCCAAATCGAATGAAAAACAAGGAAATGACAACCGTTTAAACACAGTCTCAAAAAGAAACGGAATTCTGGCTTTCCCGCATGATTGCTAAAGCGCAGCTGAAGGCTTTCAGTTGAGGTAACAATTACGCTGCTGGGGATTAAATATTCGATCTTTGCAGAAAACTGCGTTATCTGCTTATAGATTGCTCTTTAGAGGGGACTGTGCACTGCTTAGCTACATAAAACAGAACTATTAACAAGCCACGTGCCTACACTAGTTGCGATGCCTTGTCGGTGATCATTGTTGATGGTATTTTTTTCGTTACATCAGTGACAGAAAAAATAAACAAGTAAGACAGAGAGAGATGACAAGGCTTGGTTTAGCGTTCCATATCTATATTCTAACTGCCGGGTAACGTCTATTCTTATATTACATATTCGGGGTATTGTATTCTGAGATGATGGTGGAGATGGTGGCGGTATACAGATTTACATCTGTACATTACATCTCCCCTTTGTTTTTAAAATGAAGCTGGCCGTTGTCAATTTTAAGAAAAATTCTTTCTCTTATTCAAAAATCTTTTTTACCTTAACTGTTTTGACACTCCTTTGCCTTTTTGACCACTATCGAACTTGTCACAATCTATTTGGAAAGGGTGCCCAACCTTTTTAGACCCAAGATCTACTTTTCAAGTCAGCTGAGCACATCGGCTCCTTCAAGTAGCCAACCTCTCGAGATCTACCAGTCCAGTGTCAACATCGCAAACCCACACACAACTTTATTTTTTTTTTTTTTTCATTTTTTCCTACACCCCACGCGGTCGACTTGGGATCAGGCCGCGGTTTACCAGTAGACCACGATAGACTGGTTGGGCAGTCCTGTCATAGAGATATACACAACAGGTTAACGATCTTAACGAGTTTCAGATCAAATATGAAATGAATAATTCATCATTGAACCTATGTGGTATTTTGTTTTATCATACTTCAAGGGTTGACCTTAAGGTTGACTATAGGCCTTGAACAAAAATAACCAAGGGATTTCGATCAAACTTTTTGGAGAGGAATTTTGTACAGATAAGATGATTCTAAGTAATTTGAACGAGGTCTACCACAAAAGCAAAATGATTGAAGTTAATATAACTGAATTTAGTTCATACATGAAGAGAGTAATGCGAAATGAACATATCGAAGAGTAATGGTAACATGCGTATATATATAGTGGGTAACGATATTGTAATGGTTTGAATTACGATTGTAATACTGTGGAGGTCGTATATTTCGCCGCCGTAGCCGGTATACTAGACATTGCGGATGAGGTGTCTGGGTTGGTAGGTCCAGTGGGACTATAATTGGTCTGTGACTGGTGGTTGTTGTTGTGGGGTCGGGAGTCCTAGGAAATCATCATCGTCGTAAATTGGGGCGTCTGTACAAACATTTACTGATTTGAAAAATGAGGAGTTTCTTCTCACAATTTGTTCTCCTTTTTTGGTAGAGATCATAGACCCTTTTATTTCAACTACAGTGTAAAGGTTGCAATTGAAGGGGGAGGAAAACTTGTTGCGTTTTTCTTCAAGTTCACGAAGTAATACCCTGCCACTAACTTTTATTTGAGCTGGTTTTTTGCGTGCATCTTACTGTCAGCATTTATCTTCATTTTTTGTTTTACGTTAAAGTTAGCATCTATCGTTTGCAGGGAGTGGTCAGGTGGGGACTGTCGATCAAACTGATGGCACGGCCAAACAGAAGCTCGGCGGGCGATTTGCCTGTAATTCCAAAGGAAGGAATGTTGCTCTTGTTTCTAGGATTTTCCAATAATCGCAGTGCGAATGGCTTTTTCCAGGGAATTTGTGAATCTGTTAGATTCACCATTGGCTTTTGGCCATAGAAGTGTAATTTTACGATGGTGAAAACCAATGTGCTTTGAATAATTACTGAACTCTTGACAATTAAATGGGGGACCATTGTCGGACTTGATCTCTCCTGGATCTCCCAGGTAACATACCCATTTAGGTTCCTTAGGGGCCCATATGGGCCAAAATATGGGGCCCATATGTGTTTGCAGCCAAGATTTATAAGGGACCCATATGGGTTAGCCCATATGACCCATATAACCCAATATGTGATAGTTCTGGGGCCCGTGTGGGCAACTGCCCCACATGGGCCCCAGAACTATCCCATATGGGTCATATGGGCACATGGACTGGCCCATATGGCCCGTTATGAATCTTGGGTGCAAAATTTAATGGGTTCCATATGGGTGAACCCATATAGGTTAGCTAGCCAGGGAATGCCATGCGTTGCTAGTATTTTGTCAAGTTTAGTTATGACATGTTTACTTTTCAGGGATTTTATCATTTCAACTTCGGGAAATCTTGAATATTCATCGGTGACGACCAGTACGTATCATTCATCTGATGGGAAGGGTTCACAAAAGTCGATTCCCAATTTAGTCCAAGGTTGATGGGGCACTTTGGACATTTGGAGTGGTTCAGTCTGGTTATAGTTGGTTGTTGCCTGGCATACAAGTCATTGTGCTACCATGTTTTCAACTTGTCGGTCAATTCCTGGGAACCATACCTTTTTCTCTGATTAGTTTCTTTGTCTTGACAATGCCCTGGTGTCCTTCATGGGCTTCATGGGCTAAGGTATTTTCTGAAGGTCACTAGGGATAACAAGTTTTGTTCCTCAAAGGACGTTGTCCTTGGTGACTGTCAGTTCGCTACGGATAACATAAAATGATTTAAGGGCACTTTGTCAATAGTGTCGTCCTCTTTGGCTATGGCAGAGTTTCAGTTGTTGTTGTTCCTGGAGTCAATGACAGTGGAGATTGTCACGTCATTTGTTGATTCGTAAATGATTTCGGTGATATTTTGGAAAATTTCGGCTACAACAATGTAAATTATTTTCACTAACAAGTAACATTAACAGACTTCTACGCGTATAAAAAAATTAATACTTACCAATGCATAGAACATATTGCCAAACTCTGGCTTTAGTCAAATAGCAGCTCACAGGGCATTTGCAACAACACCATACAGTCCTAAGCCTCACGTACGCGTCCTCACGAGCAAAATGAAAGTTCTACACTAATCAGTAATCAGTCTAGATATTCTACGCTCAAGTTAACACAATCATAAATTCGGTGGCGCTGTTGAAAATTAGGTGACCGACTCTTCACTACACTACATATAGCGAGTGTAGTGCACCCAAGATTGTTGCTAAAAATAGAAATCGCTCACACATTTTAATGAAGAAAAATCCCGATTATACGCCCTTACAATAGTCATATGTTCACCAACATTACCCCACTGCAACGGAAAAACCATCCCCACAACTTGTACTACGCCGTATTTCGATACCACCGTCCGTCTAAGGAGGAAATCGTGTGACCAACCAAACTCGGTACTTCCCTGTCGACTGCATTAGTTGCGGCTGACTGCCTGGCAGGCACTGCAACTAAAAATGGATAAACGAAACTCAAAAGCGGGCAAAGCGCGCCAAAATTTTTCAGGGTGTTATAGAAGAATGTGACTTAGTCCTTGAAAGCAGAAACAGGCAGTAAATACGCATATTCCTATCAACCATACTTTGCACTCGGGGTGGACCCTTCCCTTATCACCTAGTGTGAAATGCCGTCCTGGGGAAGGGGTTTAAGCTGAGGGGTTCCCCTCCCCTTTCAGAACATATTGTTCGTTTAAGTAGGGAGTTCCCTGGTTTAAGGTGGCTTGATGCAATGTCCTTGCAGAAGTCAGAGATGTACTTTTTCGGGAGAGTGTTTTAGTCAGAATGATGTAATATTGCGCCCAAAATTTTGCATTGAAAATCTTTTACATAACAAAATTTTCGTGCCGACTTTGCACCAAGACACATTTCAGTTCCTAACAGAATACATCCGCTAATTAGCAAATATGAAGTGCGAGTCTTATGTCTAGTTATTCGTATAAATTTTCAATTCTCACAGAATATTTCTTTGTATGAAAACTCCTGTTTTGCATTCTTGCAATGTTGTGCTCCTCCATAAGAACTCTTATTCACACAAACAATCGACGTAATTGTAAAACCTTCACAGATGAATAATGCGAAGGAGGTTATGACGGTATTAATAATTTCATTTCATTTCATTTATTTTTCATTTCATTTTATTTATTCATTCCAGTATAAATGTAAACATTTATAAATAGGAGCAATAAAATACATTCATAGGAAGAATAATTGGTATAAAAATTAAGATTAAGAAAATAGGTTAATATATACAGTTACAATATATCTACATATACAAAGGTTAATAAATAAAACAATACAACAAACTACATCAAAACTACAACAAAGAATCTATTTGCTCAGATTATAAATAATGCAGCACGATAAATAAAAGAGTTTCTAAAAACTTGTGTTCTGTATTTTGGCAAGATGTGTGGATTCCTTAGATTTCTGTTCGATTTTTGCAAGAGACTCATAAGTGCAGTATGCAATGGATAATTTTGATCATTATTAATCTTGTAAGCCATTCTTTTTAACTCATTTCTTGCAGCTTCGTTCACCTATTGTAAGATCATAGTGTAATTTAAATTGAAATAGTTGATGTATATTGAAGAAATTTCATTAGCCTTTCTTTGTCTGTTTGTAATATAAAATGATACCAAGCAGGTACTGCATAAATCACATGGGGTAAAATAATATTGTTGAAAACTTTTACCATAGTGTTCTGATTGAAAAAAAGACACAACATAAGCCAAACTCGATACTATCTAATTTACTTTGCTTAATACCTTGGAGACATGGCAAGAAAAGGTTAAACCATCATCAATGTACACTTCCAAATATTCAGTTTTGGGAGTTCTAGCCACCTCAGAACCATGAATAACAACAGGTTTTGATTTGGATAAAATGAGCCCATCATGTTTTATATTTTTGTTTGCAAAACACATTTCCTTTGACTTTTTTGGACTAAGCAGTAAATTCTTAGGATCACATGTAGAAACTATGTCATTTACGGAGCGCTGGTAACTTAGTTGGTCAGCTTCAACAGTACTCTTTGAAATCTTGCATGACCAGCAGTATCATCGGCATATTTTGTAGCAGAAATATGACGGAGAGTTTGACTTAATTTCTTCAGTGTGTATAGTAAATAAAATAGCAGCGATACGGTGAGACTGCTAGCGCGAAAAGTTTGGTACTTTGAGAAATGTTTTGGTAAATTTTCATAGTTTGAGAACGAATCGTAACAAAACATGATAAAAGTAGATCAGCACTCATTCAGAATAGCTTAAACGCCTTTTGAGCTCATCTTAAACATTTGTGGGAAAATTTTCGGAAATCGCCCCCCATCATCAATGTACACTCCCAAATATTTGGTTTTGGGAGTTCTAGCCACCTCAGAACCATCAATAACAACACGCTTTGATTTCTATAAAATGAGCCCATCATGTTCTTTACATGGCGCCATCCCTAATTCTAAACGTTGTTCATTCCATAAAATTCCACTCTCAAACGTGTAGATAAACTTCACAATACTTACGCGTAAAGAGGAATATTTTCTTTAGGCGTGAAGAAATTAATTTTGCAGACTGTAGTTGATTAGTTTTCTTAGACGTCAAGAATAATTCTTTACGATTAAATTAGAACTTACGGACCGTATGGCCTAAAATGTATATTAGTCCCTGAAACTAGTTAGGCAAGATCATTTTACCGTGGCAACTGGTATTACTGTACGCGGTAGTTCCACTGGCATAATACAATAACTGTGATAGGTACCCTTTCCAACAGAACGATGAGGTAACAATGAAGAGTTTTTTTTTTAAGTTAACTGGCATTAAGCGTTATCCTGTAGGTTATAAGATGTGTATTTGTACATCGAAAGAATCCAGTATGAAAAACTAACTTGCAATTTCGTCATAATTAACCTATCTATTTTTTATTTTTGAGTGTTTGTCTATTCTTATGTCCTATCAGAGGGTAAAGCAACAGTCATGGATGATTGCAAGGAGAATCCAAAGAGAACAAGTGATCCCGAAGACAAAAACTTGGGTAAGAAGTCAATTACACCAGGGAGCTGCCACTAGAGGCATCTCCCTGATCAAAGTTTTTTGTGCAAAGTTTCAAGCGACTTTTAGACTATCTATAAACGAGCCCATATGCTATTGCAAATAAACTCAAGTTTTGTGTGGTCAAAGTTAAATATTTTGTACTTACAAATCGATGTGCCCAATCAGAGCAATTTGGGAGTAAACTTTGACTTTCTCACTTGTGAAATGTGTATCTAATTACGGCAGCGTTAAAAAGTCGTACACCAGTGTCTTTGAGACGGACTTTACATACACGGGACGGTAAGGGAGCTTCGTTTGACAGATTTTTCCTGCATTTAAGAAGGAAAATTGTAGGTGCATAAATTAAAGGGGAGATATAGTATAAGTAGGCCTACTTGTAAGTACTTAGAGGGGCAGCACCATAGTTTGAAAGAATTAGATAATTTGCTCAATCATATAAAATGACCCAACGACGCAGAATAGTCTGCAGGAACACGAAGTGGTCCCACAAAAGGCGTAAGGTCCCGGTAGGAACTGAGGTATTTTCAAACGTATTGAAATTGGAATAAAGCGATTGATAGATCCCTAAAGGGCATTTGCAAGTGTATGAAAGGGACCGCTTTTATTAAGATATGAAAACTTTAAACAGCCTTTAAAGTTTATGATGTTGGGGAATAGTGACTTGGGAGAACGTATGATTGTTTGGGTTACATGCAACTTTGATGCAGTGCTATGACTCAAGCTGCCCTATCAAAATAAGGCTTTATCATCCCAGGTACCAGTGATAGGTGTTTACAAAGTGCTCCGAAAAACTTGAAAAGCATTAGAAACTCAGAGTTAAACAAATAAGGTCATGATGATTGTCCTTGACGTGCATATATCCCATGAATAAGTACAGTGTTACTTCTCGAGAGCATGGTCGACATACGAGGGGAACTATGTCGTTATATCATTAAGCGTATGTCTCATATTGGTTTATTTCCTCCACGGTACAGTGCTTGTAGAGGAAGAATACGCTATAACTAACTTATCTGTTTTGTTTGCAATGTTCAGGTTAAGCGCTCCAATTTTCTCACAACTTCTTCAAATTTTCATTGCATTTACAGGTTTTGGCCGATTTCTTGTTGGCATATATTCTTTTTTGATACTTCAAAATGTAACCAAAGTTGCAACAGTACTTGATTTTAAGCCATCATGTATTGATCAAATTGAAAGAAGCAGTAATCCACAACTTAAGTTTTTCCAGTTCATGAGAGAAAAGGGTATTATTAGCCCTTCGGACATCTCAAAGTTTCTGGACGCTTTGGAGGCATGTGACCTTGGTGGTATTGCTACTGATGTGAATGAGAAATTTGAACAGTATTTACACGAAGAAGTAGGCAAGTTGGACTTCAAAGGTATGATAGTGATTGTAAGTTCATATACATGTAACGTGGGCGCCCGTGCAATATAGGTATTTTTCTAGGTACATTCTATGTTGTAGCTTAAAATATCTTGCTGTTTCGTCTCTCTCACATATGGCAAATGCGTATAATATTACTCTTCTCTAAGGCAGAGATAATTTATCCTGTGAATTCTTGAAGAAAATTCCTGATGAGCCCATTGTGACCCATCAGAATTTCTATAACTTCAACTGGGACTAAATAAAATGTTGGGCACTCATCAAGTCTATGGATTTCAGCGGAACATTCTCACCGTTATGTAAACTCTTGTAATTAGATTACAAGACTGAGAGTAATTGGCAAGCTTATCTTCTTTGGAATGAAAAAAAAACCCGAGTTTTAATAATGGTATGGGTTATCATTTCCTTCCATAGCATACGACAGGAGCTCCATACCCAGTTTAAGGAGACATGAATGGGGCGAGAGAACTCTTTAAGATTTACAATATCAGCATGAATTCATGGAGTTAGATTTAGAGTTAGATGAGGTTTTAGGGCTCAGTTTCTAACCAATTGGTTTAATTCGGGCCGGCCACGGCCTTTTTTCCTGGAAGCCAGTGAGAAGATAATAACTGCTCATGCGTTAGTAACCTTTCTGTTGAGGCCAACAAACAACGGAAGTATGGAGACTTACGCATACGTCCCTGTAACATCCGTGTTTAATCTTACGGACTGGGGTCAGCCTGAGTAGAAATAGGGAAAAAGGAATCACCCATTGGAAAAAAATTACTCTTTTGAACAATATCATTGTATGTGTTTAATGTTATGCTACGATGCATACATCTTTCATCCCAAAATTTTTCCCGATTGATATAAACGCACTTTTGTCCAAATTCTAGCCTAAGCTTACTTTAGAAGCACCACAGTGTCTGTGCCTGGGGCGTCGTGCGGATTGAGGTACGGTCCGTAAACAAACCAACATACGGTAGTATGCTACGGAAAGGATCGGTGGCCAGTATAGTAACATGCACAATGCATAACACAGGCTAGGCCCAGTCAAGACCATACCTTGTGATAGCCACTTACATACAGGACACCTTTGAGAGGCAATGGAATAAAGAGCAAATTTTGTAAAGGCATTATAACAATCAAGCTTGCTTTAGAAATTAACTGATCACTAGAATGGCAATTGTTGTCTACAAATACAGATTAGTTATTATCATCTACCCTAAATGCATGGCAATGAGTTTCGTGGGATATTTTAACAAACTGTATCACTTTCAATTCATTGTTTATACAAGTATTTCATATAATCTTGAATATGATGAATTGATTTACACAAATGACAGTAGGACCTTTCGACAATCAATTATCATTTAACAAACCCTCTATAAATCTGTAATGTATACAGCCGTTTAGCAGCCCCCTCCCCATTACATTCTTCTTTTTAAAATGATGAAGACTGAATAAATTTCAGATAAACATATTACAACCATTTTGTTCAATTCCTTTTTTAAGAAGCTGCCTTCTTATATCCTAATGCCAACCATACCTAAAACATAAACTTGCACATACAGAACGTCAAGCAGAAGTGACAGGTAACCTAGTGATAAATATAACATTTTGCCCTCGTTATTTCGTATTATTGGCTAAGGATTGCCTAGCTTTACTCAGATCTACACATTTCTTAGAATACAAGAACTGACCATATCAATGCCTCGGATACATAGCTTACTGTACTGTTTTGTTAATCATCTTTAGTATATCAAAATAAGGATTTTTTATGTAGAGTACTTAGACCCCCAGTAAACAATATTCAGTTAATAAGCAGTTCTTTTGTTAATCGTTAAGTGCTGATTTTGACAAAAACTTCTTATGTGATGAACAGCTGAATTTTGGAATTTCTATGACCAAACTTAATTTATATGCACATTTCATTATCCACTTCCTCAAGGGAATTAACCTTAATTTTTATTATCTTTTTGTAGCAAAGAAAGAGATCCTTGTCTCGGAACTAAAAGCGACATATCGTGATCTCTACGATGCTGTTCAGCCCATTCCCTACATTCGAGACAGGCTCTACTGTGTAGATAAAATTTTTGTTGAAGGCGGTATTCAGTTCTTGGCAGAAAAGGGAAACTTAGAGGGACACGATGTATGGCAGACACTTCCATCATATCATAGTATACTAAATGATCCCAGAGTCAAGTCAGAAAGGGTTATTATAGAAGGAGAACCTGGGTACGGTAAATCTACAATTACTTTACAGATGGCCTATGATTGGTGTCAAAAGGTTAATGACCCATATCTAAAACACCTTGATGTCTTAATACTTCTACGATTACGTCAGCTTGGCGAAGTGGCTTCAATTTATAGGGCAATTAAGCAGTTTCTACTTCCGATAGAATCCGAATTAAGTGAAAAAGACATTAAAGATATCTTGCTCAACTGTGCTCCTGTGATGATAGTGTTAGATGGCTATGACGAATATCCAGACAGCGACAAGAACACTAATTTTACGCAAATTATCGCCAGGAAAATGTTTCAGAAGATGAAAGTTGTTTTAACTACACGCTCATCATATCTGCCTTCAAAATATCCAGCCTTGACAAAACGTCTCAAGCTTTCAGGATTTGGTGATTCTGCTCGAGAAAAGTATATACAGAAAGCTGTAGTTCGTGGCGACATAAACGCAGCAGACAAAATAAAGCAACAACTGAAGCAAAATCCTATTATTGGGGATCTCTGTCAAGTACCTTTAATTTTTGTAATGTTTGCACACATGTGTCATGAAAGTAAGCACTTTCAGAAATTCACCTCTGTTACAAGTTTCTTCCGATACATGATATCATGTTTTCACAGTCATATGAAAAATAAAATGGAAGACACAAATGTGAAAAAGTATGACTTGCTCGAAAAAGAACACTCAGCATTGGACAAGTTAGCATTTGAAGGGTTGCTTTGTGGTAAGATTGTTTGGGAGAAGGAAGACTTGTGCCAGCGGCTTGGTAATGACTTCTATGATCAGTATGTGCGCATAGGAATTTTAGTTGAAGACGAAGTCCTTGATTTCTCCGAATATATTGAATACAAAACTGAAGTTCGATTCTATCACAAACTGTTTTGTGAATGGTACGCAGCATATCATTTGTCCGAATATGCTTTGAGGAACGAACTAACTTTGGAATCACAGGGACCGAACTGCTATGATTTAGTGAATTTGAGCCCTAGCAATGTTCAGTACACCTACCGATTTGCCTGCGGCTTAAATCACCGAGCAGGTGAAAAGCTCATTGGTTACCTTAAGACTAGGGAAGATGCTGACAAATGTGTAATTTTATGTGTCCTTGAGCTAGGTGGAAAAGAGGCGCAAACAGTACTACTGAAGACAAGGGATTTATGTTCGCAAGAAGTTAAAATTCGTGCAGATGACAGTCATTTGTTCCAAAGATCTATCATGATGTTTCTAGAAGTTGCCACAACCAATAAGGTAGGTTAACGTTTGAATCTTGGACTTATTTATAGGTTGTATTGTTCAAAATGCAGTTGCAAGCAAGAATACTAACAAAGCATACAAAAAAGAGAAAATGTCGTAGCGCAGGCAAACATTAATAAGGTACCTTCTGAAAAAACCATCTGGTCTTCCAATGAGTTACTTAGCAATCATATAGTTTATTTATTGTGATAATCCATATTTGCCTAATTATTGCAGGATAAAGTACATTCTTGATACGAAGCATTGTATTGCTGCATTTCACTCGAACCCTGGCTTTGTTCTTAGGCGTGGGTGCCGATTGCAGAAGAGCAAAAAACAAACAAAAAAAAAAAAAACACGAAATTTTGAGTAAGCAGTCTTATGCTGTCGCCATTAATGCTGAACTGTCACGAGAGTCTAAGTTACCATTTGCACCCAGTTATAGGCACTTAAGTCTATTCTGCTCGTTAGTGCCTACCGTAAGCCTCTATCCGAGTGAGATTTTTTTACGACTAGAAATATTAAGGGATCTTTCGTGTTTGCACAAACGACTACTGCTTTTGATATAGGTTTCTCTGTTCCGGGGATTGGTGTATAGGAAACAGAAGAAAGAAGATTATTTTACGAGATTATTTTAGTGTATGGTTCTGCAATGTTACTGTCCAATAATGGTCCTGCAAGCCTGAGTCCTTTTGGTATTCTCAAAGTCATCTTAAACATTGTAGCATTAAAGCCATTTGATGGTCTACAAAAGGTTATATATTTTACTGGTTTATCAAGCTGGGGTTTTCTTTAATGCGCTAGGATATGTCAATGTCTTACTCTTGGTATACATGGAGTATACCATAAAATACTGCGAGGAGTAAGTCCTTTTGTGCCCTGGTTGACCTTCAGAGTTCACCCTCGGGTTGTCAAGCACTAAGGTTTCCCTGCCTTGAATTTGACGGGGAATGACATGCAGTTGTTTGGGTGTTCGTTTTTTATTAGTAATAAGTTATGTATTTTGTTCAACGTTGCAATTGTCGGCGATAGCGGGTCCAACGTCTGGATCAGGTCCAGGCTGTCCAGAAGCCTTTCCGGTCCAGGCGTCCCTTCTCCTCGTCCATCACTGGAAACTTAGTCGGCACGTAACGTGAATCAATTGAACCACAAACCAACCACAGGAACTGGGGTTTCTCCACGATGCACTATTTATTCAAAGGACGCATCTAAGACCCCGATGTAACACCGTTGAATGGGGTTCGTATTTTTCCGTGAAAGAGTTACTTTGTGACAATATTATGTCGCGTGATACAAAAGGACAAGTTAAGTAACACAAGACACGATTCAGTTGAAGTTTCATCCTAGACAAAGATGTATTTAAAGCAATATGTTCCCTCAAAGAAATCCATTATTAGCATATCAGCACAATCGTATTCAACTTTCCTCAATCAAACTTTGTAATACTCTCGAAGTGGAATAAACCGAGTAAAAGCTTATAAGAACTAAACAAGTGTTGAGAAACTTTCACCCTTTGGCAGTCAAACGGGTTATGAACATCCTAAAATTAACCTAGACCTATCTCTACCGAAGGACAAAGACAAAGTCCAAAACATTCTGGAATCTTACTTCTCCAGGGTGAGTAACCTGCAAATATGTTAGGGTTGTAATTAGTGGTTTTCTCGGCACCCTGACAGGAGTCCGAAACAAAAGCCAAAAGTCTCCTGTGAGGAAACTGTTTTCCAGTCCAAACAAAAAGGCATCTTATTTGGAGATAAGTCAGGTTAATCTTCTCTGATGTAACATTAAGAGTCAGCAAACCCCAGACACTGCTTGAGTGCACATGTGATGTACTAGTTATCACTAGGGGGCCCTTCACTCCTTTGAAGGAACAGTTGACACTTTAAGTGACCTTGCCTGTAGGTGTGAGTGATATATGGAATGTTTAAGGGATATAATCAATTCGGTGATTTACAAGTCAGCGAACGAGGAAATTTCATTCATTTTACACGTACAATCTTCCAGGTCAGTCTTGATGAATTTATGTCACTGGTGTATTTAGCTTGATTGTCAGGGCGTGTAGACCAAAAGCCCAAATCTGGTGCCGCAGACGTACTTCCCGAAGTTGGGTTTCTCCATGTTCCGCATGACGTCTTGTGAACACAGTTTATCTGAAATACGCAAGATAGAGATAGAGAATGTCAGGATTTCGTCCTGTTAGCCCTCGCCAAAGCTTAGCATCGGTTGGCACCATACCGAACTGCCAAACCTGACCGAATGAAATAAGCTTGGCACCACTATCATATTTTCTGTCTTCAAAAGTCATAAAAAGGACGTTACCAACGTTTCTGCTGTTTTGGACACCTTGAAGGATCTGCAAAGGGTATCAGTGCAGTCATGGATGTAGGGAACTGCAAAGCTACACCGTGGAGGCCAAATGATAACTTCTTGCTTAACGAAGATCGATGGAGCTACTTCATCTGTTCGACATGTCCGATCAGGCTAAAGAAGGTTGCGTGTCTGTAAGCTCTTAAGAGCAATGTTTGAAGATGGGAATGATGAGTTACAAAAGCATGAATATTTTTCAGTCTTGGCATGTACTGTAAACTTCAAAGTAGAGATCAAAAGTTATCTGGCGTCACTCAAGTTAAAACAGTATTGCTTGCAATTAACGATTTAACAAATTCTTACATTTCAAAAACTCTTACTGAAATGTGATTTATTATCTTTTTGGGGACCAATGGTCATTTGAGAATATCAAAAGTCAAATAGTGGCAACCTTGTTAAAAGGATACTTTCAGGAAAGTAACCATGAGGGATAAAATATTCAGCATCTAGTTGCTCCAAAATGAGTTCAAGACCTTCTTGGTTTGTGTTGAATTGCTAATGTAATTTCATATCACCAGACTTCAAATTATGAATGCCTCGTAAACATTTTATCTAAAACCGGTAGCTCGATGGAACTCGAGAAAGCCCATATTTGTTTTGCTGTGGCTCCAAGTTAATGAGGTTGTATTTGTTTTTGGAACAGTCAAAGGTTTTGAGGGCTCATTAAGGGTGAACTTATGAAAATCTTCGTTCGCTATTACTTTCCGTCTTTGGGTTATCTGGTCTTTAAAGATCACAAGCGGTAAATGATTCCCCTGCAATGTCTCTCCTATCATCTCATAAATATTTTCTTCATCCGAATCTCTGAGTTTGTTATTCCAATTCACTAAATGGACATCTAATTGCAGATTACAATTAAAAGGGTGCATTTGTCTGACTGTCTTTATGAAGTGGACCTTCCTGGTGGAAATCACATAAAATTAAAATCCAATCTCTCCATGCCAGTATGCACTACACTCAAGGGGATAGTGATTGATGAAGCTGGCAGGAAAGTAACAGCAGAAGAGCTTGATGGTATCCTACAGTATTCATCAAAATGCCTGGAGTTGGAGATATGTAGGTTAGTACTGGTTAGTAATGAATTTTCGAGCAATATTTATGTGAAATAATTAAGTAAAGATTAATGTCATTTTTTTTAAACATTGTGTCTGTATCGGAAGTATCAAACTGAATGGGAAAGAAAAGTGAGGAAGAAATAGGAAATGAAGGTAAAATATAGAATATTGGGAAAGATGGATCTTGGAATATCGTATTAAATTTTACAATAGTGGCAATAATAATGCATCTAGAAAGACGCGGTGACAATGAGATGACACTGAGCGTGGTAAAGTGTGTAAATGAAATACAGGTATTGATATATGCGAACAAAATCTCATTCAATGGAAAATCCAAAAAATGAAAAAAAAAAAAAAAATACTGGTATGCTCTTTTTCCAAGGTTAAAAATGATATCATGAAGGAGTTGCTTCCACATACCTAAATATGACTGCATGCTTCGTAAAATATTTGACTTACTCCTTACCGGAAACAGTTTGATTTATACAAATTAAGTACCTTCTTATGTTGGCTAATGTATGCCTACATGTGATGATTAGCTTAAAAACAATATATCTCAAACAGGGAGCGATGGATAAGATTTCATACTTTGTATGTAATTTTTTTCATACAGAGAGAGGGTGTATCTCATTTCGGAGTTTATTTGAGGTCACTAAACATCACAACCAGAAAACCCTGTACACAAAGTTCTTTAATTAAGTAAAACGGATGCTGTTCAAACTTGGTATTGGATACATTAAAGTAAAAGGATTCTATTGATTTTCGTTGAGTTCAACGGTTATCTATGGTCATTGGAGGAGAAATAATGAATATCAACTTAATTGCTTGTATAACGCATTATGTGAAGCAGAGTACTGCAATCTTTACCCTTGAAAGATCTTATACTCAGCATTGGAAGGATCTATACAAAGTTCAGCAACCCTATTGCTTTTGGTGAAAGTCAACTGTCACTTGGGGTCACCACAGGGAGTAGGTACGAGAGTCCCGAACGATATATTTCAATAATGTTAATATTGAGAAATCTCATGCTATTATTTTTGTTCTCCACATCAGCCTCAAGAACCTGAATTTCAGTCAAAGGTCATTTGAGGCATAGGAGGTAAAACAGTAAAAACTTCATGAAGACTGTGTATTGAGTCTACCCTTGAAAGATTTTATTCGTTGCATCCAGTCTCCAATTGATTTAAAGGGGAATTTTCATGATCCCAGACAGTTCCAATTCTCCCAACTATGCATCTTCTAGCTCCTTCCATAACTGTACGAGACTCTTCTTTGTGCAAGAATAAACCTGTTTTATTGCTTAAGGCCATGTCCTGGTGACCATACAAGGCTATAAAATGTTATAAAAGTACTCTCTCTACCTTGTGTGGAATGTGAGCTACTCTGCATCTTTCAAATTTTCAAACTTTGATGTCAATCAAAGAGCAGTCACCAACTGAGAATTTTGATATACATACACTAAAAATATACTTTGGGGTGATGACTGTCTGTCTTTAAGAATTCTTGTCCCTTTTGGTGGAAATATTTGGTCATTTGAGGTCACCAGAGGCCATACTGTAAACATTATGTAAAACCGTTATCTAAAGTAGGATAGCGTTCAAGGGATCGCATCATTATAATAAGGTGCTCCGGATGGGGTATCAAGAAGTATACTGCTTATTGGGAGTCAAAATTAATTAAAATTAATTTAAGTTCACCAGCGATCAATGAACGGTAAACACAATCTTTTCGGAGAAAGAAACACTGGATCGCTGTTTTGCTAGGCCTTAATTTGCTTCATATATTTGCAATAAGCATCCTGTTGCTTATTTTGAAACATTGTTCAATTTAATGTTGTCCGGTACTACTAGGCACAGCCCAGTTGTCCGGCACTACTAGTACTAGGCACAGCCCAGTACCACCCTCCTTATCGTCCGGACAAAATGAAAGAACTTGCCTTGCTTTGTTTAAACTTAGGCACCCAGTGCTTACTTTAGAATGTAGATGTCTATGTTAAAAATAACTACCACGGTGTTTTGGTAAATGGCAAAGGTCAATCACATGAGCACACTTGGAGTTAGAATATTGTGACAGCATGTCATCAAGATATTCTAAGGAAGGTTCATGAATGTCCAACAATTAATACCAAAAGTCATATTGTTCATGTTGGAAGTCAAAGGTTATTTGAGGTCACGAATTGTCACACTGTGACAACATCTTAAGCATGATATCTGAAGGGGAATATTTCGTTTCATACAAAGCATGTGAGTAACAAAAAGGAAGAGACTTTAAATTTAAGTTTGTTTCTAGTGGTGATATTCTGCTATTTATTATCCCTAGTTATTAGGGTGTTTAGCTGTCATGAATTCATGAATATCAATTTAATCAATTTAAAGTAATATCATCGATTCCTCCTGTTAAATGTTTTTCTCTTTCAGGTTCCGTTTCTGCCTGTTACCACAGTCTGTTAAAGCTGAGTCTCTCTCTGTCCTTAGATCGAGACTCGCTAAAGGTAAATAAAATAGACAAGGCAGTTTGAACTTTATATCTAGGTGTTAAGTTACCATTTTAGAGAAGAAAAAGCAAATATGTGATTTCAAGGTGACTTCATTCACCCTGCTTGTATTCCACTCGAACTTATTGTGCAATGTTCATGTCCTAGATAAGTGTTCTCATCAAAGTGATGAATCATCTACAATTTACACACCATGTATGATAAGTATCTTCGATCCCAAATTTCAGATGTCAGACTAACGGTTTAGAGTTTGATATCTAATGACCTGAATAACCTTAGAAATCCCTGAAGGATTATTGTACTTGATATGCCTCTAATGTATGAAAAACATGTATGCTTCCTGGAAAAATTCTGCCTTACAGAATACTTGCAGAGATTGACACTGAGGGAGCTTAGATGACCGTCCCCCAAACTGTATGCAGTTCTAGTAAAATTAATGTATCACATTTACAACCTAAGTACAAAAACATGTACGCTTCGTTTATATGACAAATTATAAACCACATTCTTCAGAATGTTTACCTCTATTGACCTGAGAAGACCTTTGACCTCCATCAAAACGATTCGGTTCTTTTACTCCATATTTTGCATCAGCATATCAGCAATGAAAAAGTTCGTACGCTTTCCTTACTAAGAAGCTACATGTGAATAGATGTTTTAGGTTTTGATAAATGCGGACCTCTCATAACCTACAATCTCCACCAAAATATGGTTTTTCTACTTGATATGTTGTATCACCTTGCTCAGCCCCCAACAGGCCATCCTTCCTTACTTGAGATATAGTGTAAACAAGATCCTCAGATTTTACGCTGTGGTCACTTCAGATGAGTGATGTTTGACCTAATCAAAAAGGGTTCGGCACTTCACGTTGATACATTGCTCAGACTAGATAAGTATTAAAGCTATGTACGCTTCCTACTTTGATTTTGCCCGTTAACAAGGTTTTCGTACTTTGGCCGCCAATGGTTAGATGACACTCAACCTCTGCAATAGGAGTTGGTTCTCTTCGATACAAGACATTACCTTGCTAAGCATAAAGAAATCATGCTTCCTTATATGTTACAAACAATAAGCAAATTTTTCAAAGTGTGACCTCAGATGACCTTTAATCTCCAGCGAAGGCGAAAGAGCTTTCATGCATTAATTGTCGAGTGTAAAGAGTATACATGCTCCCTTTCTCGTGGTATGGTGTTAAAAGCTTTTCAGAGTTTGACCTCTGGTGACCTTAGATGACCTTTCAACTCTGCTAAATATAATTTCTTCTCTAGGATGTCAACAAATCAAATGGATAGGAACTGCCGCCGTTTCTCTTCTTAAACTCTCTACAGGGCCTTAGATTCTGTGTGTGTTGGGTGTGTGTGTGTGTGTGTGGGGGGGGGGGGCTATGCAATAAGCCAGTTCAGAGTTGTAACTGCGCATGTCAGGTCATAGGTCATTGGGGTATAGTATAGTAAACATTTTTCGCAGCAGCAACGCTTCGGCATTTGGCATTGCCGTGGTAAATTTATGAAGAAGCAAATTGACTTGACTTCAGCAAAAAAAAAAAAAATATTGCCGAGGCGATAAAATGTGAGACACGGGGGCTTACCCGGAATGAAAATTAAAGTTACACTTTAAATTTTCATAGAAAATCTTGATTTAAAACTTTCGTTATGATCGCTATTTACGTACCGAAACTAACTCAGTCTGTAGTGCTGGGACCGAGTAGCAAAACGGTCTCGGTAACCGTACGCAATTGAGGAAAATCGGTTACAAAACTTAATTATGCCAATACTCGAAAAGAAGCCTTTCAATCTCCTCCCCCAGATATCTTACAAATATGACATCTCAAGATCACCTTAATCAACCAATTGTTTGTTATTTTACACAAGAAACAAACTGTTTCTAACAGTTGCCGAATCGTAAAACTACCAAGACACAAGCAATGTGATAATAATACAAAGTCAATTGGGACTTCAATGCAAGAATACACACAAAATTTGTATTGACCGTTTCTTTTCCGTTTTTCTAATTGGCTGGTTAGCTACACTCAGTTCCGCGAAATATGTTTCAGTCGGTCGGTGCTTTGAGTCGGTTATTAATGCTAAAATGCAATTAGGATTTCTCTGTGTATCACATTCTCTACGTACGTAAGGTATCACCATGCTACAACAAAAAGTTTGAATACTCGTATATGAGGTGAAGTACAGCTGCTGGTCGAGTTGTGAATAGGCTAAGCGGTCGCTGTACCTTGTCTGCACGGCCCTAGAAGTCTCTTTTTTGGTTTCCATGAAAAGAGGAAACTATGCATTCATGATAGTGTGTGTATGCGTGGGTGTGAGCCGACGTTGTGTGTGTATGTCTGAGGCTGTGTGGGCATGTGTGTGCACTCAAAGACACCTCCTTAGGGGCACATGGGCAGCCGGCGAGAGCTAAGCTCTCGCACGACTTTCCTAGCTCACGCGCGGCTCGAAACTGGCGTAGCTGCCCGAGAATTCCGTCACTGGAATGAGAAGTCTCGCGCGGCTGCACGTGCCTGCCTTGCGAGCAGCCCCCCCTCCAGACACGTACGTCTACCGGGTGAGTTGGAGGTCAGCCAAGCTCGTGGGGAAATCCCGTGAATTCCTTACCGGGTCCTGTGTACGTGTACCGGTAAGGCAGCGAGGGTGCGTATGTGTGTGTTGTGTATGTGGGTGTTTGTTACACTTTGCCTGGTATCACCAGTCGGAGATCTGACCTCAAGATTTGTCCGTTATTGCGAAATTATTACACACACACACAATGACCCGGAAGTAGTTGCTTCACAGACTTCCGTTTCGTTGTGAATGGAAGATGCTCTTGCACCGTAAAAGGAAATCGTCGTATTGTTGGATATTCATAAGTTATTCCTCACTCATACTTTAACATAAGTGACGTAGCACATTTATACTTCGGAGACGCCGAATTTGTCCGACTAGAGTGGGTTAGACGAGGAGATTTTGGCGACCAAAGTGACTAGCACCTGTGGCGCAAAAAGTGGTGAGTACCGAAAAGTATCGTTAGTTTGAACTGTGACAATCCCATCTAATAGGTTTGACTTGTCTAAAAGCTCGATTTTAGTGTTCTTCATACATTGATCCACAAAATCCATCATTTTGAGGTCGTTTTTGCGTATTTTAGTGGTATTTTGAGGAAGAGAAAGAGACCGGCCCTTATCAGTCTCCCTGTCTGTAACTTCCATCGCCTAACGTTTACATCGTATTGATTACTGTACAAGCCTAGCCTAACGTTAGCAACTTATAATACAAGTAGGCCCGTAGGGGCAATGGCTGGTAAACTTGAAGTCTTTGGTTTGTGTTGGTCGCCGTAATTAAGCCCATGAAATGATTACGTAGAAGTTTGAGCGCAAGCCCTTAGTCTAGCAGAGTGTTTTACCGACCAGAATCGCTGTTTTACGTGTTGACTGAATGTTCGTAGGCCTCGGCTACACATCCTTGAAAGGATGCTGTTTGAAAGGCCTAGGCCCAGGCTATTGTATTAATATAGCCTAGAGGCATAGGCCTAGGCCTACTGCACATAGGCCTAGCAAAGGCTGAGTCAGCAAATGTAAACCCAGAGGCCAGACGGACAAACGCAGAACCCAAACAGAGTTGGTAAAAACTTTGACGCTCATTTTCACCCACATCCCTGAAAACTTAAAAACATTCCAGTAGGGTACGATACACATGCGACTAAGGAGAGAACGTCACCTTATTGTTAAAACGGGATTTGTCAGGGGATCCCACTTGGGGTTCGATTTTGCCTAAGGTTCGGTTAGGGATAAGGTTAGGGTTAAGTCAGTTTAGGGGTTAGGTAAGGGTTAAGTGGCCTCTAAAGTAAGCAATCTCCGAATCACAAATAACAAGGGTATTATATGAATGAGTGCTATTTAGGCCTAACCGTATTTTGGGGTTTAGGGATGACGTTCTCTCCCTTGACTCATGTGGTACGATACCGTATTTTTGGTTTCATATTTGTGATTGTGTATCATATGATACTGAAAGACAAGTTATCGGACCTTGTCCCAGATCTTGCCGTTTTGTACAAACTGGCCTCAACTATTATATCAGTAAGGGTGGTTATTTTAATTATGATTATTTTCATTGTGAATGATGTGTCGTTCTCAAAATAATTCTTTTAGAATTATTTATCCACACTTATTGATCAAGTAGGTAACAACATTTTGAGAACGACTCTCTTTCTAATCTTACAAAAAATAGTAAAAAGTAAGTTATTCCTTAGTATGTAATGAACTCGGCTCTTAAATGCAAACAGGCAAGATCTGGGACAAGATCCAAGTTATCATTAACAGACCAGCATTTACTCAGTCAAAATTCACTTGTGCAAAAATGTTTCTCCTATTAATTAAACTGAAAAAAATCCTGGCTCTTCAAAAACACAGCTATGTGTTTAAACAGCTGTCTCCCACTAACTTACGGTGAGAATGCTAAACTGTTGGTGGGTATACTGCAGAACGTAATTTCCCCTTTTCTTGGATTCAGAATTTTAGGATTCAGAAATTGTTTGAACTGCGACAAAGTATGTGACAATGGTCAGGTTTAAAACCTTTTTTTCTCATTCTGCCTATCAAAGCATGGTGTACGTTCATCTGTAAGACGGACGATGGAAGAGAAAACAGAATTAAGAGCAGAGGCACATTACGGAAATGAACAGTTTCAGTTGTAAGTATTTCTCCCATGAAAGAATCATTTTTGAACCTGCCAAATTCTCCCTGTTTGCTCATATGTAATTAAACTGTATTATACCTTGGCATTTAAACATGAGTTTATACAGTAATGCAGAATGTTTTCAAATTGAAAAGCATTGTTTTTTTTTTGTATTTCATATTCAAACATTTTTTGTACCTGTCATTGTGGTTTGAAGTATGTACTAAAACTGCTTAATGACCTTTATGAATACTGGCAAGTAATTACCTGTACATGTGCTTAGTGCTCCTATACCCAAGCATTGTTACAAATCATGTTATTAGCCTCATATGTTTTACTTTTCACGGCACTGAATTTTTCGGTATCAGAAGTTATGCCTGGAAGTGCTTGTAAGACTTTACATCCTGGCCGAACTAGTGGTCCGTGTAAGGTCTGCCAGCAGCATAAAGATAGGTATTGGCATTTAGATCAAGCTTTGCCACATCATAATCAACTTGTTAAAAATCTACGGGAAAAGGGGCTTTCTGACACCGATTGTGTGTGCCAGTCATGTCAAAAAAGGTATGCAAAACCACTGGAAGGTCAACATTCGACATCCGAGAAGAGTGAAAAAAGACCTTTGGAAAGAGAGTGTGCAGTCTCACAATGTTGTAATTCTAGTAACTTACACCAAACTAATTTGTTTTCTTTTTCACAAGAAGTTCTTAATTCTTGTGGATTACAGTTCGATTCTGCAAGTGCTTCACCATCTGCTGTCTTTGCAACACTGTGTCACAAGCATTATTGTCAAATATATACCAAGGCTCAACTTCAGTCTTGTACTTTATGCCTGTCTGCTCATACATCACTGATTTTGTGTAATAATATTAAAGCAGCTCAGGAATATGCAACACACATTCTTCAAGATGTTGAAAAGAGTGCTCTTTCTGACTACAATCTGTGTAGACACTGCTATGGAGCAGTCTATAGATTCAGTAAAGGTCAACAGTATTTAAACTCTCAGCGGAGTGACATCACTTATTTTTCTTCACTCCTCACCCCCTTTCAAGGTGTAGAAGAAGGTTCAGTAGATGATGTTGCCTTTGCAAAGTCCATTCTTAGCATTGGGCATGAACTTTCAAATGACCGTCCAATGCTTTTGCAAGCTGCATATGATGTGTATCTGTCAAATCTTAATGAAAAGAATCCAAACCTGTTGGACTTGGGTACAAAGAGGTCATTCTATTCTTACGTAAATTCAGTCAAGGCAGCATTAGGGGAGTGCATTATACTGTCAGTAATTCCTCATAAGCCAAGATTAGGCACCATGATAAGACGCTATGGCACAGATGTTGTCAGTGTCCTTCATATATTACTTTATGCACAGAGTCAGCAGGTTGACACGGAAACCCATGCTACCACAGATGCCTTAAACAAGCAAAAGTCTGGCAGAGCAATTTCGTTAGGCTTTGTTGCAGATTTGATAAATAAGAATATTACTTCCACCGCAAAGAAAATCATTGCTGGTGACAAGCAGTCTTTGAAATTAGATGATTTTGATTTTTTATCAGAGATTCAAAGAATTGACCCACTTGTGTGGAATTTTGTTGTGGCTTGTACAATGGGCCCCAATGAAGACTCACAAATATTCCTTTCAGGCAATTTTGACTGGGAAGTCCATTACTTAGGTCCTACCCATAGGTCTGATGCAGTTAACAGGTCAAAGTTCCTGAAGAGATTTTTTTTGACCTGCAGTTTATTGTATGCCAGCAATGAAAATTGCTTTACTCATTTACATATGGCATTATCTGATATCATAGATAGGTTCACTGGTTCTTCTACTACATGTTTTGACCTTTTATCAAAGTTTGGATTGACGGTGTCAAAAAGCACCTATCTTCGTTTTCAGACATCAGTCACTAAGGAGGAAATGACCAAAAAACCGTCTATATTATCAAGAAGTTTCTGTGTTGCTTCAGTGGACAATATTGACCGCAGTGCAACATATGCCACAGTTAGAGCAGGGCAGGCGAACAGAGGATTTCATGGTACTTCTGTGCAAGCTGTTGAGCCCCTTCCACTTTCTTTAAGAGAAAAGCAGGCAATGCAATTGGCACCTACAAGTACTAGAATTGGCAGAGTTGATTCCCATAGTAACCTGAAATCCTCTGAAGTTGCAGCATACCATTCAGCCTCAACTTCACTTGCAACATGTAATCCATTGTCTCTATCTTCTCAACCTAATGTGTTTCGTCAATCACTGTCAATAGATGACTTTTCTCTCTCAGAGGCAGAGAGCACATCTTTAGCCATTTTTGAGAAGAAAGTTTTCTATTACATGATGGTCAAGCATGTATGTCATACAAAGCTGCCAGATTTAAATCTCCCTCCTATAAAAGTATGTTTCTCTGATCCTGCTGTCTCTGTTGAACAGTCTCATATTCATTTTACTTCTGTTTTGGCTGAACCAGCGGACAGCCAAGAAACAATGCTGACTGTTCTCGATCTTCTCCATGAGAAGCATCAGGTTGGAAATGCAACAGAACATTTGGTAGTAGTAGGAGATGCAAAGACATACAGCATTTTGCATAGTTTAAAGAAACTGTATGGAGATGAGCTTAACTGGATGATTCCTTACTTGGGAGAATGGCATCTCCTCAAGAACAGCCAGCCACCATTAATGAAAGTCTACTTAGATGCAGGCTTAAAAGATCTTCTTTCATTATTTCACAAGGGTGCCACACTGAAGGCTGTGAGCAATGCATCTGGCTTTCAGAAAAGCCACCAGTTTCTTATGCAGGTTTGGGAGGCATTTTACCGTCACCTTTTAAAGCCCTTCTACGACTTTGAATGTGCTGATAGCAACAATGAGGTCAATCCCCTTTTTGCTTTCACTGAAGATGTATTTGCAGAACTTCAAAGTAATGGCACAAATTTTTTTCCTCAAGCTTGGGATGGACAATTATTTTCTAATATAGATGTCGTTTTTAACTCTTTTAAGTCCTTCGCAGCTACTCACTGTGCCAGAGACAGTACATTTAAATTTTGGTATGGTTTTGTCTCACGTGACATGATGTCTTATGCTGCGCTTTATATGGCTATAAGAAGTAGAAACTTTGATCTGCGTAGTGCGAGCATTAGACAGTTTGCTCCACTATTCCATGCTCTCGATAGACCGTATTATTTGAAATTTGTACCATTGCATATTGCAACACTGAAGATATGCCCACATGAAATCTTGGAAAATCTTCAGAAAGGTGCCTTTGCAGTAAGTATAACTGGTGGCAACACTCAGTGTGTGGCTTTAGATGAGGCACATGAAATGGCCATAAATAAAGAGGTGAAGATGGCTATGAACGCAACAGACATTGAGGGTCTTTCAAGACTTGTGCATTACTTGCCATACCGATCCCGAGTTGTGAAGAACATTTCATCCCAGGTTTACAACCCTAACTCTCATAGTGAATACAATGATAATGCTGCTATGTCCAAAGAGGTAGAGGTTAATGTAAGATCATATTTAATCAAATTGTCCCAGTCCATTATATTATTTAATACTGCAAGCCAGAGCCCCCTTTTAAGTCACATATTCAGTAATGAAGTAGCCAGTGAACATGTGACCAATGATTTGTTGAATTTTTATTGTACTGGAGAGCAGGATTTCCAGTCATACGTGAAGAGTTTTATTCTTGGTGACACATCATCAGTTAGGCTCACACGTCATAAGAGAAACCTGCACACCTTTACAAAGAAGAAAGCCACCAAGCAAAAGAAGCAACAAGAGCTAAAAGATCACAAACTCCAGATTGCTTGTCTCCGAAAGCAAATTGCATGGTCCCAGTCTAATAGTGTTCCTGTCCCAGGGTTTGCTCAATTCATGCCCCTTCCACGTGCAATATGTGACTGTAATGGGATCCCCTACAAAGGTAATAAGGCTGTGTCAAGTTCATTTTTTCAAGCAAGGTATCCCCAGGCTTTCGTTGAAGATGGCAACCTTTTCCCCTCCAGTAGTAGCATTTGTGTTATCCTTGAGGGGATGTTTTTAATTAATACCACACGACCTTTAGATGGTCATAAGAATTTCGGAGATTATGCCAGTTTTTTATATTCTCAGTGGGTTGGTAAAGCAGTCCGTGCTTTTAATGCTGCTGAGGTTCATATTATCTTTGATGACCCTGGTCGTCATGGTCCTATGCCAAAGGACATTGAAAGAAGTAGAAGAGATGAGAGCACCCAATTAGATGAGGATGAAACCTCATATACTGTTATAACACCTCTTACTTCTAAACCACCCAATTGGACCAAATTTATCAAGAACCGCCGGAATAAACGGCTACTTGTCACATTCTTATCGCATCACATTTTACATTTGGCTGGTACAGCACAATATTGTCCTAAAAGAGTGGTAACATCGGGAGGGTTTGATGGTGATGAACGAGACAAGACATTTCAGTTTTTGGATGGTACAGTTTCCCAACACCCACTTCTAACTTCAAACCATGAAGAAGGAGACTCAAGGGTCTGGTTCCATGCTTTCCATACAGAGTGTAAAAACATTCTTATTTACAGTCCTGACAGAGACATATTTAATATTGGCCTACCTCTAATGTCAAATCACTTCCTAGGGAAGCAAGTCTTTGTTCAGCTAAGGAGACAGTATGGCAATGATTTGTACCTGTCAATGAACACACTTACTGATTGCTTGCTTAAAGATTTTGATTTACAGTCTTTAGGAGAAAAATTATTCCTTGCCCCATCATTTGTACAAATGTTATTTATATCAAGTGGGTGTGATTATGTTTCCTTCTTTAAAGGGCATACAAAAACAGCATTTCTTAAAACATTCTTTAGGTATGCTAAGTTTATTACAGGTGGCATTTATGATGGGCTATTGAGCCAGGGTAACCTTCATGAAATTGATCAAGGGTTGCTATCATTCTATAGACTTATTGGGTCAGTTTATTTCCAGGCTCACGCAGGTGCATTTTCGGAACAGAGCCCTGAGGAACTGTTTCATTGTTTTAGGTCACCAGAGGTCAGTATTTTAGAGCAACATATTGCATTTGTGTCTAAGGTACGGTCAGCTCATTTTCACAGAATTTCTGACGAGTCACAGTGGATGCCCTCAGCAACTGCTTTGAAATACCATTGGTTAAGGAGTTGCTGGACTATGCAGCTTTGGTCCCAAGCTTGCAATGCACAGGTTGTTATTCCTCCCTTATCTGATTATGGCTGGGAACTTTCTGGTGAGAAAATTTGTCCGGTTTGGGACACCCCCGAAAATTTAGCTCGCATTGAAGAAAACACACAGTTTCTCAAATCAGGTTGCAGTTGCAAAACAGGGTGTGCTTCGAGACGATGTAGATGTCAAAAGCGGGATACACTGTGTGGGCCTTGTTGTTCTTGTATTAATTGCCAGAACAAGCAAGGGATATTATCTGTAAGCTTGCCCCCAGATGATGACTTTCACAGTGACAACTCATCAAATGGCTCCGAAAGTGATTTTGAGTCAGATGCAGAAGAGGACGAGGAAATTGTATATGCTAACTGAAATCGGTGCTTACCTTGTAACATTTAGAAGTAGCTGGTGGTCTCTCTTCCCTATCCATTTTATGGATGTATTGTCTCAGGATTTTATTTGGCTGACTCTCAGTGTATATTGACTTTGTATATTGGCTGCCATCATCAGCAGTTGGCGATATAATGTCTGCTTTTTATCATTCACACAGGCCAGAGCACGGATGTAGCTAGCAAAATTTGAGTGCAGGGTAATTGCCTGATCTGGGGAAAGTACCTCACCCCACCCCATGGCATCTATCCCATTTTTCAGCCATTAATTTTTCATTTTTCCCTCATTTTACCATAGGGAGTAAATTTAGGGCTAGTTTTAGGTCTCGGTAGGCAGATTTGTGGTGGGCGGGGGGACGTGTGATACGGTGTTTGCCTGGACTGCTGGGCGGGAATATCGAGTGCTGGGTATCACTGCCCAGCGACGCCCACTGTAGCTACATTCCTGGGCCAGAGACACACTTACTGACCTCAAAGCCTTCATACCACCAGTTAAAAACTTATTACTGTAACTAAAACCTTGAATTGTGAAAAGGATCATCAAAGATTTATTACAACTGAAACAATGTTCTTTGTTCTTTTTCTACAGCTAGTTTAAAGGAGATGGTGAACCATATGAAGTGGGTTTGTATAATGAAAGGTATTGGCATCAATGAGTGATCATCAAGCCTTACCAATGGCATTCTAAATAGAAATTGCACTGCACTGATATTTCATAAAAAGTGAAGTTTTGCATTATTCTATTGTAAAAACAGTATTAAACAGTTTCATTCATGGAACTTCTTTTGGTTTTAGTATATTCAGCTTTACAGGCTTGATGGTCACTTATCACATTAGAATATTGTATATAGATTGCTACTACATGCAAATGTCAATTTGTAAGCTTTACAGTGTTTACAAATGACTGAAAAAAATGTGCATTACTCTTTCAGTTGTTCTTTAGCAAAGAGATATGTTAAGGGGTTTGAGTTGTATCAGACAATCTCAAGAATTATTTTACTTAGTTGTGGAAAGCTCTTAGTGCAGAAGTTTTTTGTGTTGTAGTAGCAATCTATTGTGTGAGCTGTACCCACCCCTATCTGCTGACTGTCTTTCACGAACAACTAGCCAATAAACTTTAAATTCCCTTCCTTTCCTTCTTGTGCAGTGCCCATCTCTGTTGTCTTGCTCACTTATTTCGTGATGATGTTGGTGCTATTATCGTGATCCTATGCTCTCATTTTTCTAATCTGCCAGCACTCTTTTTGGTGAAGGTGATAAGATAAACCAAATCTACTGTATTTATGCTAGTAAAGGCCCTGGGGGCATGAAGTTTTGGTCATGTGGGTTTTTATTAGAGTCAAATTTACTGGCAAGGAATCTTACATTAATATCAGCATTACAGACACTTACAGTATGCAGATGCTGTATTCAAGATTGTGAGCCCAAAAATGTTGGCTGACAGGGGACTTCTTATCCGCTAGCAGTCTCGCTATGTCTCTGTTTTTCTGTCTTCGTAACAGGGGTTCTCCCCCGTGCTTCACAAAATACAAGATTCCCACTTTCCTGTCAGCAATGGGATGGAGGGGGGGGGGGGTTTAGAGTAAATATGGTAGCCATTTGTTATGGTGTGTGCATGCAGTTAAATAATGCATGTTTTGAGAGCCTCCCTGATTCACTGAAAATTTGATAAAGGGCAACTTTAATGGATTTTGAAAGTGCTCGTTGATATCACCCATGTTTGAGAAAACCTATTGACTGAGGTGAAAGGTCATGTGAGGTCACTGCATGTATTGCTCTGAAAAGATTGTTCAGATATTTCACATAAATATGGAGTATAAATAACATTGCTTGATACATGCCTGGTGCAGTGTTTGTGCTAGGATCAAAATATGGGGTATGGGGAGAATTCCCCCACTTTCAAAAAAATTTTTTTTTGGAGGGGGGGGGATTTGGGGGAAAAAGTTTGTGCAGAGAATAGAATATTTCTGGAGGAAACTCCCACAAAGAGGAGACAGTTGTTTGGGAGGACTCAATCAACTAGCGGGAATCCCGCAATCCCGGTTTTTTCTGCACATCAGTCTATACTGTGGTGGAGGGTAACGGCTATCTGTGTTAACTATATACTCTTCTAAACTCAGAATGGCCTGCCTTGTGGTATTAAGGAAGTCAGTAATTTAAGCTCTATATACAGTAGTTTAGCAATGGTTTGCTATTGTTCATTTTGCAGCTATTTTGTAGTTGTGCTATCTTTTCTGTTCCTTTTGCTTCACCATACTCTTCTGCCATTTCAAATATACTGTTGCCACACATCTTATACTGAATATCCTAGCAGCGCACATTTGTTTGGGAATTTTGTTGGGAATGAAGTTGTTATGGTTAACAGGATATTGTAGATTCTTGTTGTTAGTGATTCACTTTAAGCTGCCACCAATTTATAAGCTTGGGTTATGAGGTACTTAATTTCTTAATGGTATTCATTGTTGACTGGTTCACATCATGTATGAGACATACAATGTAACCAGTGAGGTGTTTTACATAATTATATTTATTATTTCCTTTTGTGTCAAACTGCCATAGTCATATTTGACAAGCATCTTGAGTGTCACCTTTTGGGGAAGCTCCTTTCAGTCTCTCAAAGTTCTTCATATGTACAGTATACAAAAAGCATGTTTTATTTTTCTGGTTCCTGTTTATTTCAAGTTAGATCATTGAACACCTTGAGTCTATTTGCTTCTCACTACCACCTATTTTCATATATATACTATTTTTGCTACCAAGAACTACTCTGAGTACTCAATCATGCCAGTTAAGGAGTATGTAGATTGTTGTACACATTTATATTCTTTATGTTATAGAGAGCAGTCTGCTGTATCTGGGCATGATCATAGTTTTCCTTATGCCACTGTATTAACACTACTTGCACTTATACCTGGTGAAGTGTTATTGAAGGTTTCTGTCTTTTGTTTATGATCTGTCAAAGTTGCTTTCATTTACTGTTCCATCATGTATGCAATCATATTTCTTGCCATAGTTCATACAAGACCTAACAAAACTTTCACAATATTTTGGTATTCATTTTATTCTATTAGTTATTTTTATGTACTTAATGCCACCTTCATTTTTTTTTTTTCATTTTTGTGCCATAAGTGTCTGCTGCCATGGTATGTCTTTGAATTCGTGTCATTGTCTTTTTGTATGAGCTTTCAGAAATTTGTTCATTTTTCATGACAACACATGAACTTTTACAAATATTAATTTTGTGAAAAACTTGATCTCTTCAACATTTCATAGGATCACAGAGTTGTGTGGGATTTATTTTCAGTACTCATGTTTAATATCTTTTACTTCTTTCATTAACTGTTGCATTTACATAAATTGTTCAAGGTTGCCTTACCCATTGGTGTGTCAGAGATACTCACATTGAGTCATACATGTACTTACAGATTTTTTAACATGTTTCATGCATTCTTCAGTATGGGTAATCTTGGGAAAGCTTTCATGTAAAAAATGTGGTAATAAGGTGTAATTTCTATTAAATGTAAGGTAATTTATCAGCTGTGTGAGTATTGTAGCTTGGGTCTAGAAGTGTTTGCATAGTATTTTCTTATTCACTGAGACCTATATTGAGAGACTGACATGTACTAATGCTCATTCACATCAGTACCTGTACTATAGCCTTCTTACTGTAATTCTATAAAGTTTATATTTTACATGTATCCATGTCTTACTTCTTTTCAGAGTTCTTTCTTTTGCCATCATGTGACCATTTGAGTGCTGACAGTGCTGAGAATTCCAAATAAAAAAAAAAGACCAACATGTAAGAGGAAACATCAAAACACTGCGTTTTTACGTGTCGTTTGTTTGTAACTGTACAATTTCATCCATACAGTATCAGTGCTAAAATTTCTTTCAAATTAGATCCCACCAAACTTCAAAGATGCCATTAGCAGTGCCAACGCTTTGTTGACTGTAAAATTTAGACTCCTTGCTTTTTGCTCAACAACAGCTCGACAGCTTAATTGGTGTAGGGTAGGGATGACAGAGTTAGGGTGAGCGGTTAGATGGAAGAGATAGGTCTTGGTCATGTGTAGGAATAAGGTTAAAAACAGGCATAGGAAGCTGGGGGATAAAGCCCCTCCCTCTTTGGTCAAAAATGTGGGGGGGGGGGAAGAAGTATGCTCCTGCCCCCCTCAATCCATGGACCGATAGGTCTTATTTGTTTCTTTTGTTAAAAATGTTCAAAATTTGCCGTAATTTTAAGAATTTACCCAACAAGTTGCACCAAATTGCATCTAAGGACCTTCATGTATTTAAAAATTTCCCTGAGGGGAGGGGATACTCCCTTCCCTAACACCCCTCCCCCAGGACGGCTGACAGAAGCAATGTTCAGTTCACCCAGTTTTGAACAGCTTCCTCTGCCTATGAAAACAAGCCATTCACCTCACTATTCCTTTTAATGAACATGCACCCAGGTGGATATAATCTTCGAGACCATTGTTCGCCTTTGGATCTGTGTATAAAGGAAAAGGGAAGTTGGGACAGGGCTTTTTGTACCCCATTAAAGGCTGATTGCTATTTCACCGTTACATCAGAACATATGCATGCACCCCCCCACCCAATAAAGCAAGGAAAAAAAGCATTCAGGTTGGGCAAGATAACATGATTCCAATGTTGTGTGTAACTTATTTTCATGGCTGCAGCAGGCCCATAACCAACAGGACATTTGGGGGACAGGTCCCTCCCCTGCAGGTATTGCCATGCCCCTGTGCAATAGCATATTTTCAAGCCCCCTAGCTCCCAAGCTTGATTTTCCCCCACCCCTGGTCTTCAATCTTCAAGTCTGGTTATGTACATGCCATGGCTGGCTGCAGACTGTGATGGAAATTTTCACCTGGACTTATGCACATGGTAGTATACAATGGGAGGGAACCTGAGACCTATAATTTATGGTGCTTCCTGTGAAATACAATGGCTACACATAGTCCACTCTCTTCCATGTTATCCCAGCCCAAGTCAGTGTTGTGACGGAGGTTGTAGTTCAATCAGATAGTCAAACTCGTGCTAGTTGAAAAAATTTCCTGGCCGCCTCGTTGTTGGGTTCCGGACTTGACCACATTTGGAAATGGGCCCGGTGGTGCAGGGAACTAAGTGGTGTGGGGTTGTGCATGGGATCAAAGTGCCCTGAGAATGAACTTAAAAAGGCAGGGGCCAGGCCTGTACTGACCCTTAGGCCTACAAGGTCGATCCTCCGAGTCTGGCACTCAGTAGCTTAGGGGGTGGAGGAGTCTGTGAGGGGTGATTGACACAAAGTGAAATCCAATCATGCATAGTATTGAATTTTCAGTTTTATATAGAGAGACACCTCTTTTGGCCTCGATCGCCCGCCCGCCCCCCCCCCCCCCATCCCAAGCAAAAAGAAAATTAGGCCTACCAATTACAATACCGTTATGTAAATCTGAAGGCCTGTTTTTATACCATGGCATCATTTTAAGAGAGCTGATACGCAACTGACCTGTGCCCCCTGACTCGTCATTCGAACGTTGGTTACATGGCTGTTTAAACAACTCTACCATATCCTGAGGTGCTGACATAGGGCCATTTTACGGGAAATACACCACCCAAGACACCCTCCCCGGAACGACACAACCCCACTTTTAAATGCTCCAGAAGAAGTGGGGAAATATCCACACCGGGAGAAAATGTTACGTCATTTCCAACGAACACGAGCCATGTTCCAAAGAATGGCACCCCCCCCCCTCATCCCCAGTGGGTGTCACTTCACTCCTTGCAGCATCAACGAGTGGATGATATGACCGGACCATTTAAAAGAACCAATTCCCCACCCCCTCCCCTCCCGCCATCTGCAACCTTGGCTGCATGGTTGTTTGAACGATCTCTTCCCACAGGCCAGTTAACCAGATTACACTGGAACAAACATAGCCAACTTTCCCGAAAAATGCAGCTGGCTTTCACTGAAGTTGTGTGTGCATGCAAGGCTCCAGCCCACATAGGGCCTACCAAAATCTCAGTTCTGAAAATAAACCCCCAAAGTTGCCTTGGATTTTGCCAACTTTCTGTTTAGTGACACTACAAACCCCTAATTTGACGCCTTAGCATGCCATGAAAAATACAGGGATATTTACAGTTACAGGAATTTGTTATGGAACTGGAGCTGTGTTTAAGAACATTTCGCCATACGCCCACAATCACACCTTCATTTCACGTCGCTCTATGCGGGCACACTACTGTTGAATGGTGCCTGATCAGACCGCTGCGCAGTATCGACTATTAGTCACACAGCAGCAGACTTGATCAAGTTCAATTGATAAAATGGCGCATAGTTTTATGCAGGTAGTGGCTCGAGACCATCAGATTTGAACTGTGAACAGTCGTCTAAGGCAACTTTGTGAGTTAATTTTTGGACCATGTGGAAGATAATGTCACGACTAACGTTTTAAGGTAAATATTGGATCGTTTTCGATCTTATGAGCTGTTTGATGGCCAGGAATATTCATCGTTCGTATGTTTCGCGAAACCAGGTTGAATCGAAAGCGAGGTAAAATTCTTATCTTTTAAGCACTATTTTACCGTTATATTATACTCCGATTAATAAACAAACTAGTTGTCTTTTTGACTGTGGGGTTAAAATGGCTTCATCGATATTCTTTATCATGTAAATTAACATGCTGAAAATCCGTCAGCATACGCGCTGCGTTCGATCAAATTCAAATTTAATGAGATGCGCGCTTCGGTAATATTTCAAGAGGTCACGGGGTCAGATCTCCGACTGTCACGATATCTAAGGAAGGGAAATTCTGACAGTTCCCATACTTGGTACATAGATGCTCCATATAAAGAGGAAGAACCCTATAGATTTTGGTGGGGTCAAATGTCATCTGGGGTCACCGGGGGTCAAACTCTGACAACCTTGTCAACACCATATTTTGAGATAGGAGGCTTGGATAAATTTTAAATTTTAAATTGAGTATGTAGATGCGTTATGGTAAGACTAAGAATCGGATTTTTGTGGAGTTCAAAAGGCATCTGGGGTTACTGGGGTCAAACTCTGAAAACTGTGTCATCATGATATCTCAAGATAGGAAGCTTGGATAGATTTCATACTTTGTATGTAGATGCTTTATGGTGAGAGAAAGAATCCTATTTTTGGTAGAGGTCAAAGGTCATCTGGGATTACCGGGGGTTAAACTGTAAACGTCGTTAAGTGGCTTGGTAGGTGGCTTGGGAAAATTTCATACTTACTATGTAGATGCGTTATGGTAAGACAAAGAACCTTGTTGTTTTTGATGGAGGTCTAAGGTCATTTGGGGTCACGGATGATCAAAAAGGAAACTTCCCAAGATCATCATCTGGGGTCACCAAAGGTCAAATGGAAAATTTCCCAAGAATTCCCAAGATCAAAGATAAACACAAAGGTGTATTTTTCAAACAAGTTAAGGTAGCATTCGACAGTTACTGAAAGAAATGGGACATCATGGCATTACTTGGAATAAAAACATATCATCGATATCTCAATGCATTTTTGCATTCTATTTCTTTCTCTCTGACATATTGCGCTTATATGAGAAAAACCCATCATTACCTCCAATGACATGGCTTAATCAGTAAGCTTATAAAGCAGCGTCAACTCTAGTTTCCCCAACGAAAAAATTTACGGAATGACGTTTTTCTACCAGTTTACCGTTTTTCATGTCTAAACTTCCAACGCAGGCAATCTCAAAATAGCAACTTTTTAGAAAGCTTAGAAAGTGTCAATTCCGAATCGGATCAGTCGGGAGGTATTCTTGACAAAACTTTCCTTGATAGGTCCACGCTATGCTCTAACTGAAGGTGGAGATTCCAGTAATGTATTAATGGGGTCCACTCTGGGTACAGGCATTTGGAGGAGCTTCAGCAAAAAAAAAAAAACTTATACACCTTCTAAAAGCAACAAATTTTCAAAAGGAAGTGTTTACAGGCACGGCACAAAAACGAAAAGGAAGCTATTCTTACGTCCAAGTAGAAATAGGATTTCTCAAAATAATTTATTTCACTAAATAATTTATGTCACTAAATAATGCGGATTTCTAAGAACACAGTCAGTTACAATCATTGCCAATGGTAACACCATTGTTCATCTAAGCCGCTTTTTATAAACAATGAATTAAAGAAAAGTGATGCTGCGGTGCTCTCAGAAGCCTAACCCAATTACAGAACACCTGCTCGGGTAAAACGAAGTGATTGACTCCCGTGCAAGGTGTCCTAAACACACATCAATAAAAAGTGTTCCTCTAAGATAGTTTCATTAATTGGCGCCCCCTCCTTCCACATGAGATGTCTCCAAGGCTATGGCATTGATTCTGTTAACGAAGTGGGCGTCTAAAACGCACACAAACACACCCGCGCATACAGACATAAACTCCATCATAAATTGTCAACACTAAACAGTATTTCATTTATTTTTTGAAACTTTTCAGAAAACGAACACAGAGAAATTTCATTCAAGTGATACTTTTAGTGTTTAAACAGAGCAATGTAACGTTAAAGAAACTTGTGTTATTTCAACATGTGCCTTGTAAGGGCACTCCTCTAAATTTCAAGTTTGCTAGTTACAGTAAATACTAGTTGTTACATGTGTTCTTACTACCAAGTGCACGATGCTTTCACTGAAATCATTATTTTTTAGATATCACATTCATGTGATGTACTTTCTTTTAATTTTCTATCCTAGAAGATTACAGTTTCTTTACATTGATTTATTAACTTCGTCCTAACTTTTGTCTTCAGTTGAATGGTTCGCTGGAAATTGGTATGTCTTAAACCTGAGTTCAGGTGGCTGGGAGGTAAGTGTTTGTTATCTATCAGATTATTAAATTTTATGGTAAAGGAGACAAATTAAATGGGTTTTTACGTCTTTATTCCCTATGCTTTCATTCTAACGGGGAAATAGCCAAGCTGTTGGACTTCTCATGGAGACCAGTGTTAGTTGTAATCCACTCTCATTTGTTCCCCCCTGCTGTCCTTTTTGCCTACTGGTTACATCAAAACCACTCGCTTATTCTAAGACTCGGCACCTTTTTCAAAACCCCTTCACTCCGTCATAAATGAAACCTTAGTTAGTTCTTAGAGGTAACTCTGTTATAAAATCTTTAATTGTTCTCTTTAATGTTACCCTTTGCAATTCAACGAATGTCCTCTGAACAGGTTCCGAAAGGTTAGGCCAAAACTTTGCGACGGACGTAAGAAATCGGTAGAAACCAATAAACAATCTCTTCACGTGGCGTCTGCATGCTAAGTATGACATCTTCCAGCGATACTTTTCTTACGATACTGTGCTTACCATAGTTGTCAAGGGCTTTGTAGGTCCATCTTTCTTAGCTTCAGATAACTTTTGGTCTCTGTGAAAAACATGAGCATACTTTCACTGACTTATCGTGCATCCACATGCCAGATAAAAACGTTTTGCATGCTTCCTACCTTGGGATACAAGGTTTTCAGTCTTTAACCTCTGCTGACCTCAAAATAACTTGTAACCTTTAGCAAAATGTAGGGTTCATTTCCGCTGAGATATTTTTCGGTGTGAATATGTATAGAGGTCTCATGCGAATAAAAGAATAAGACAGTTTACCTTTAACTTGCAAATTTAAGAGAGCTCTAATTTTATCCACTTCATCATCAGATTGTCGTCATACTACGCTGCTAAAACTTATGGCAGTGCCAAAGTTAATAACCTTTCTGGTGACTGGAACCAGAAGTCTGAGCGCGTTTGTTTAGGTACTTATCACATTGGATGTATTATTCTATCAAAGTTTGCTTATTGTTCATATGGTATGTCCTTGTGTTACAAGACATGCTCAAGTAGTAATTGATATGGTACTTAATTAAAGAGTGTTAACACGGTTTTGTTTTTGCCGTCCATGTACCCAAAATGTCTGCTACGATTCAGTTTATAATTCTAAAATTATTAGAAAAAAATTAATATTAAAAGCAATAGTTATGCCTGTGATTTTAACCATACCGTATTACTGTAAAAAAGATTCATCAGCGTAGAAAAGAAAAAGAACTTTGAGCAACTTTAAATGCAAAGTTATGGATGTTTGCAAAGCCTGCAGCACCCCAAGTGGCAGCTTATAGGCTATGTCCTGCTAGCAGTATCCGTCAAAATGGTCAGTAGAAGATTGAAGGGATGCAACGGTTAGGATTTATGGCTGTTGCGATTGTCATGAAGTAAAAACTGTAGAAAAAGGGACTGTAGGCCTAAGATACTTTTAAGGTTTCTCGTGGGCAGAGTTTATGTAAGATTGAATTATTATATTTAAAATGCGTAATTAGATATAAAGTACTTTTTTGTTAACCTTTTGTTTACATTTTGCTAATTCTTGATCGACAAACGTTACGTAACTATCTTCCAAAACCTTACCTCAGTCCATCACGTGCTTCTTAACCCGTCCGTGAATGTGACCTGTGAAGGTAAAGAAAACGTGAGGCCACTATGATAAAGATGTACAGATATTACCTTTTAAAGTACTATTTTTCATCTTTTCATTCTGTATGTGTACTTTCAGACAAACTCATTTCCTAAGCCTTCTTTCAATGTCGCTTGGGTTTGTAAAATGTGTATTTTAATAGACAAGAAAATATTTTTGTAGACTTTACTAACTAACCCTGTATGCTCAGTGGACACAAGACTTAGCCCAATGGCAATTACTTTATACAGAGCTGCTTCTGTTATGTTCTTAAATTCTCAATTAACAATTTCTGCTTTGAATTTTGAATCAATGACCAGAAGTGGCACAGCATTTTAACATTACCTTTACCGTACCACCATAGAAAAACTTAGGCTCTCTTCACCCGGACCTAAAGTCTAACTCACCTTTGTATATCTCATCTCCTTACAAATGATAAAGAGAAACAGTGGACAGTGTATTTGTATAATCAAAAGACAAAATGTTAGTTATATGCCGCTTGATGTCAATTAGATGTGCCACTTCTCACCAAAACCAGTAAATTTGTGCAAATTTCTGTAAAGCAGGATCCATTAACCTGGTATACGTCATGATTGCGTTGCTGTGGACATAATCCATGCAGGCATTTGAATTTAATCCATAGTACCTGGCTTCATTCCTGGATTTTGGGTTGAGCGCCTAATTTTCAGAGTTGAAATTACAAAGGTGGGCTTAACATAGGTTCATGTCGCTTGTGGTTAACACTGTTACTTCTTCCATGAATGTCAAATTTGATTAAACTTTTATGCTCTACAATTACGCTACTTCAATCTACTCCTAGAAATGACCAGGAAAACGTCTTTCCATAGCTCTTTCAAAAATGATTCGTGAAAATTAGGTGCTAATATATATATAGGAACGTACAATCGCAATTTCGCTCAAGTGTTAAACATAATCATCCAAGACATTAATATTCATTTCTTTTAGTTGACTTTGTTAGATGAATAATGTAACACTATTGTAAACCAAATAGGTTTAAAGTTCCTTCAGTTGACTATGTTTGAAAATGGACATATAGAATGAACGATAACCTATGCCATCCTTTAACGCCTTCTTGGGATGGCAGAGGACTTGAACAGTGTAGCCTATCAGGACTAAAATATTGGAAGTTAGCCCCTTAAACATTGCCAGCAGTGCTAGTAGAAACATATTATATTGCATGTTACAGTGTTACTACGGTAGCACTTATAACCCCAAACTTCTAATGGGTATCTTGTCAACACATATTGAAAGTACGCATGCATTTGATGACTTGTGTTCAAGGCTGTTTAACTGAACTGATTCAAATCTATTTACAGAGTGATGTCAAGTATGGGGGTGATGGCAGTGTGATGACAGACAAAATGTATCAAAAATCGGTGAGATCACTGAGTAACATACCATAAAACAATTGTAAGTTAATTTGAATACTCGGGATTAAAGAGTGACGATTTTCTTCATATCTGAAGGCAATGATCTTGAAAAAGAGGACTGCTTGCCATCACCTGGTAAAGGGAATTCGTGGTGGCAGTAGAGGAGGGCTGAAATAAAATTGGTTCAGTTAACCATACCCGTTGGTCACAACTTCACTGAGTTGCTTGATTTATAGAGGTTTGTAGTCCTTTATCGTTTTAAGCCTAACTTTAGACGTGAGGGAACACTGTGTCTCAGGTAAAAGACTAAATAGATGGCATGCAACACTGGAATTGAATGAAAAGTAATTTCTGACATGCATTATTTGCTTGTTTGAGCTGAACAAGTCTTCATTTTAAAATTTTAAAGAGGCTGCATCCAGTTACGTTTCTTACAGTTACATGTATTACCTAAAGAAGAGAGCCGCGCCCAGTAGCCATAGCCTACTTCAGTCATACCATGATTGGGACTAAGGGCAGAAACTTTAGGTCACACTCTGAAATAAAAATTTTTCACGTAATTACAGTATCTCTACCCTTAGACTGCTGAATGAGATTTGCATCTGAGAGCACTTTTACTACACTTTAGGGGCTTCGATGCTTCGAATTGGTAGCAGGGAGTTCCTGATGATAGAGATAACTGGGAAGCTGTAACCCCATTATGCCGGCCCTCCAATCCGCAATTTTCGGAAATACGTTGTCATAATACAGTTGATTGTTCATACAATCTTAAGTAGGCATAGATGACAGTGTTCGATATCTTAAATATGATGTATCAAGGGTATACGGGATGGCGCATGACCTAGGGGAGTAATTAATTACATTTTCACGACATAGATGGCCAAGCTAACTAACATGTCTTTTTTTCTTCCTAGGTTAATTGGGTACGAAGATATCCCAAGCAGGTATAGTTTCTTTTACGAACTGAAACCACTTTGCTTTATGTATTTTGCTTAAAGCAAGAAGCCAGTACGCAATAGCCCCATCATTAAAGAAAAGAAAAGCGAAAGAGAACACTTGCAATGTTACCTACATGTGTACATTGGTATGAATATAATACATCATCAAATACAAGTCGTCGTCTTCTTCTTCTTCTTCTTCTTCTTCTTCTTCTTCTTCTTCTTCTTCTTCTTCTTCTTCTTCTTCTTCTTCTTCTTCTTCTTCTTCTTCTTCTTCTTCTTCTTCTTCTTCTTCTTCTTCTTCTTCTTCTTCTTCTTCTTCTTCTTCTTCTTCTTCTTCTTCTTCTTCTTCTTCTTCTTCTTCTTCTTCTTCTTCTTCTTCTTCTTCTTCTTCTTCTTCTTCTTCTTCTTCTTCTTCTTCTCAGTTTTGGAGATTTCCGTGGTGATTTTCAGAGAGGAATGAATTTTATTCATTTTGCCCACTAAGTTTCCCTTGTATAACAGTAAAATGTCATCCCTATAGCGGAGCCATTTTAAAATGTTGGAATCTGTCGGTATGAATTTATTTTCAAGTCTTCTTTTTCTTCTTCGAAAAGGTATCGCCTTACATGTTATTTTGAACATCCGTCATAAATTTCTATAAAAATAAAATAGAGAGCTTGATTCCTAACGAATTCATGTAGGTCCCTCTGTTGGAACATTGCATTGCAATAGTTACTTACTCTATACAATTGCGAGGTGTTTTGATCGGGATGACAATGTTTTTTAAGGTTGGTTTCAACCAACAGACAAGTATGTAGCATCAACACCAAACCACCATATCTTCCTTAACTAATGACTATCGGATACCTTTGTGATTAAAGGCCCTTCTTAGGCATTTGAAGTCTCCAAACAGGTTGGTGTGGATTACAGTTGGTTGCTGAATTTTTTAGCACACACGGTTTACCTCGACCAGCCAGTTGCTGCGCACTAGAATAATGTCACTCACTCATCCTAAGAGATCATTCGTATGCCACACATTGCTTTGTTATGTTTCAGTGTTCTAACAAGTGCAGGTAAACCTACAAGTTTATAAAAAATGCTTTTATAAAATATATTGCTATAAAATATATTGCTAAGTACCTCCATTGTCCATAGTTATTTGGATTATGATATGTGGCCCATGAATGATTAAGCCTTATCAAGGACCTGCTTGAATAAACTTTGAATATTTAGTTTTCTGCTTCTGAAGGTATTGAGCTGCCGAGGCTACCGTCTGACATTTCACAAATGATCCTAACACAGCCCACACAGCTTTGCCAGTGTGTCTCCGTCAATTTAGCCAGTGTTTCATTAACCTTTCTGCGAATATAAAATTAAAGAAACGTTTTCATCACTGCATTACTATGAGATGCAATGCACTAAAGTGTTCAGTTACAGTGCATACTACACAAAACCAAGACACTTTCTTGTATCCTACACAAAACCATACACTTCGTTCTAAGTACTCTCTTACTGTTATTACAGCAGTAATAAGGACGTTTGCATATCATGTTACATGTCACTAGTTGCACAGGACTTTGATTTTATTTCGGAAAAAAAAATATGCTGTGAAGTGGGGGGTGGGCGGTTCACTATCTGACGTTACCAAGTCGGTGAACTGTGGGATTTTTTTAGGGAATAGTACCCGATCATGTTATAACATGATATGTGCCAAAGCTTGAAAATTCCACTCTTTTGGAGGAATGTGAATCATTCTCAAATTGACATTTGGGTGGTTTTATTAAAACCAACTAGACCGGTTTCTGTTCTCTTGCTTTTTATGGCAGAACTTCATCAGTAGAGGCCTTTTACACAGGCGGGAGTTGTCCTGCGAGTTATACTGCAGCTAAAAGTGCATGTAACAAAATATCGTCGTAACCTTCCTCTCTTTCGTCCGGCTCCTGGTTAGGGGGAAACTTTGATTTAACAAGTAAATCTTTAAGATTTGGTGCCCTCTTATAGGCAATAATGGGATAATCGGGAAACAGACGGGATAGTTGCCTGTCACCTGCAATTAAATTCCAGTGCTTTGTTAAAGCTTGCTTTAAGTGACATGTTTTGATGTGAGGGGTATATGTTGTTTTGAAAACGAGTGGTGGCGCTGTTTCTATATTCTTAGACGCGAGGAGATTCGTCCTTTGTTTGTTATCAAGACCGTTAGTGGCTGCGGCGATCTCTTCGGGCGAGTAGTTTCTAGTTAGAAGTCTCTCTGTAAAAGAGTTTCTTTTCTCTAGGAAATCGGACTCGTTACTGCATAATCTGGCGTATCTTAGTACTTCACCTTTAATAAAGCCTTTGAAAGTGGCAAGTGGGTGTGCAGAATTACGGTCGAGGTATTGAAAAGTTTCAGTGGACTTGATATAGACTTTGGTGTCAAGAATGCCGCTGGATTGAAACTTGTTACCTTTATAGATTTTTAAATCCAAGTAGGTTACCTCAGTTTTGGAGATTTCCATGGTGAATTTCAGAGAGGAATGAATTTTATTCATTTTGCCCACTAAGTTTGAAAGTTCAAATTCCGTTCCCTTATATAAAAGTAGAATGTCATCCCTATAGCGGAGCCATTTTAAAATGTTGGAATCTGTCGGTATGATTTTATTTTCAAGTCTATGCATGACAATATCGCAGATTTACGTCGAAGACTGGCTGCCCATTGCACATCCATTTTTTTGTAAAAAAAATTGGTTATTAAACTCGAAACAGTTCCTTTCAAGGATGAGTTTATTTAAGGTGCAGAGGGACAAAGGGGATATTGGTTTTATCCTGCTTGAGTTTAGGGGTGCCTTCTCGTAAGCTTCTTGGGATGCATTTCAGGCCTCCTCTTGGGAAGTGTTAGTATACATGGATACCACATCGAGCGTTGCAAGTAGAACCTCCTGGGGCAGGGGGGTTGCTTCCAATATTTTTAAAATATGGTTAGTATCTTTTACATAGGTGCTCTATTGCGTAACAATGGGAAGCAAAAAGTAGTCCACGAATTCCAAAGCAAAAGCACTGTTAGGGCGATGGTAGCAGCCTGTAGTTGTCCCAGTGATTCAGCGTGCTGTCGTACTTTTTGGTAAATTTCTTCTTTCAGAAGAATTTTATCCTTTTTAGGAGGACAGGTTCGTTGTCCACAGGTTATTTTCTCTTCTTCAGAGTAAGTGGAGCTCGTTGGTGAAGCTGGTATATCCGGAATTAGGTCCATTCTGTTTCTATGCCAGATATCACAGCTTATACAAGCCTTTACGGACGTGAAAGAGAATACCCAGGATTCTGACAGCTGATTGGAGGATGGCTTGACGCCGACATAGGCCCCAAAGATCTCTCACACATGTGCTAGTTTGCAGTTCTTTTCGACTGTTTTTGAGTGTTAAAAATCCCACTTTTGTGGGACGAAAGGATCTACGAGTATTTCCTTTCGGTATACGTCAGAGATTCCATTCGGAATTCTCAGTGCATCTAACCTACGTCTTAAATGTAATCACCATGTTGTGATCGTTTTTACAACCTTATCCCCTAGTTGGAAGGCACGACACAGAAAGTGGGATTAGCACGCTTGACTGCTTTGTTCAGTGGTTTCCTTCTACTTTCCTTCCCACAAGATGAGATTCCACCAAGGATGCAAAACAACCCTTTCAAACATTTAGTAAGCGTAACATGCACTCTTAGTGAAAGGCAGTGCTGCTTCATAAATTTGCTCTTACGATAATATGTGGTTAAATCTGATTAATTCTTTGCCTGCACGCAATCTCAGCTCTTATTATAATTGGACCAAATTGCCTTAAGCATAACTGGATCAGGCTTCGTATACAAGGTAGGGATCTTTGATACGCCATTTAAAGACGATGAAGAAGTCCGTTTTGGGATTATAGAGGTAACATCGGGGGTTACAGATGTTGACGGAAACTTGACAGCCATCTTGGTGTTTGGAATTGAAATGCATCCTCAGGTAATCACAATTAGATTGGGCACACTCGGTAATGTTAGAACCTTAGTCAAATCTTGGCAGTTAGATAACAGTATTAATTTGTTAGTTCTGTACCAAAGTCGTCATAATAGAGAGGAAGGGGGTTCTGATGGTCACTTGAATAACATCAGCCTTCCAGTGTACAATTGTGGTAACATTTACAGATGGTGGCAATACGTTTAAGCTTGGTTGATGACACGAGAGTCTAACACAAACCAATTTCAATGCAATACCTTGGCAATGTTTCAAAACCAAAATCACAGAGGCTCCGTGGCTGGCCATTTTGGAATGTGGGCACTTTTGCACTGTTGAACTGAAAGACGAATTCTCTCTAAGGTCATTGTACATACTGACCTAGGAATGGAATCCAATGTCATTATTTGAGGACTTCGCAGTCAAATTTTGTGGACGTTTTCGTAAATATACTCTTTATTAGCGGCCATAAGAAAATGGCGGCCAAAAGTGGAGTTAAATCATAGTTTTTTTCATGCCCATTACCAGTTTATAGCAAACATCAGACCCGAGTAATGTGGTAATTCGAGGGTTACAAGTTTTGAAACGTCAGTTCTTGCTCAAGGTACCACCTTTGCAACCGGATAGCTGAGTGTAACTTGACTGGCTATCTCTTACGTAACACTTCTTGGCAATTGAGAATAACTCCAAGGCTATTCGCATTTCTTTGTCTCACTGAACTGTGATAATATTAAATCTTCAAGCTTGGCGAAACTGAAAACTGTTGCTTAATTGACCGGATAGGGGTTGAAACCTTTGGGCCATGTCTTTGAGAGACATAAAACCAGATCTCAGCAGTGAGGGAACGTGCACCCTATGGTGGCTCTTAACTGGTCACAAGTTCATAGCAAATAGCCACAATCCTGAAATGGAAGCAATCACTATTAAGTGTGAGCGATACATTAATTTCGTATGGCCAAAAATATATTTGGATAAGGCTATTGACGAACTCTTAGAATATAAGCAGCTATCGTGAAATTTTGTGTATCTGACGTAATTTTCTTATGTAGCGATCTCAGATGAAGGTCAGTGGCAGATTTGGTGCTTCTTTCACTGAATTGACTATTCTTGCCTGCTTTTATACTTACCTAATGGACTATAGGCGGGACTTTACGTATGGACACCATTGGTTTTACCTCTCCAACTGTCTAACCTTTTACTTTTATTCTGACTATTACTGACAGGGATTGCTCTGCCCCACAAGACTTCCTTTTGAAACTTGCCTGTACTTTATAACTTGTCACATCACTTGTAAATATTGTTATTACTGTATGCTGCAAAGAAACAAACAAATGAAATGAAATGAAATTATTTGAATACTTAATTGCTTTTTCAATCGTAAAGATCATACCATGAAATTCTTTCTCATTTATTCACAGGCAAGAGTAGAAGAAAAATGGAGGGAATTGGAGGTAATACAAAGATAAGTTTCCGACAGTTTCATATTCGGCATTGTATAATTTGCTGATAGAACGAAGGTTGCAAGACAACGAGAAAAAAGGACACCCATACCCGAATTGGGGATCTAGGAGAAGTTAATTTTATTGCTGTCTCGAGGATAAGAGAAATCAATGCATACGTTGTAGCGTGTGCTTATGTATATATGTATGGGAGTGCGGTTTTGTATTTGCATCCAGACACGGGACGATTCAGTACGGGTTCGAATCGGGATAAAGTTCTGGGATTTTTTTCTACAAATCTTAAAATTAAGACCAAAGCTGTCTGGATAGCACAAACATCAACAGATCTTGTGGAGCAAGCCCTCTTAATATTTTGTACACGAAAGGTGATTATGTAATAAGGAAGTTCAGCCAAACTTCAAGTGTTTAACATTTGTGATTTCCACAGTGTTAACCATGAGCAGAATCTAGTGTGACCCAAGAAATAACTATAACACAATGTGGCCACGTTACACCCGGGTTAAACTGCAATTACCGGGTATGACACTGAAAGGAAGGCTAGTGGAGTTGAAGGACTAATGTTTAGGCCCCGCAGTAGTAAACACAAAAGATTTAGCAGGTCCTCGGTGGTGAAGACATACGCGAGTCTGTTGCTGGAGCACTGATTAAGGAAACAAGCACATTGGAAATAAAACGACGCAAGCGAGTTGCATGACATACTTTAGACACTGAATATTGTGAGAAAACACGACCTACTGTTTTTAGTAGAGCCAAATATCATCTGAAGTCACCCGAGGATTAGCTCTGAAAAACCTTATCAAGAAAATATCTCAAGTACGAAACTATGAATACTTTTAATGTATGCATGATGAAACATTTTAAAAAGCAACAACTCCTTTTGGTGGAAGTCAAAAGTCATTTGAGTTCACAGTAGTTCAAGCTCTGAGAACATTTCTAACACAGTATCTCAAATTAGAAAGCATTTATACATTCATTCACAGTATAATGTTGCAACAAAATCAAATAAAAATGCCCCATCATTTTCAAAGAGGTCAGAGTCATCTGGGAACAGATGAGGTCAAACGATAAATCTTTACAATCCCAATCTTGGCAAATTTTAGTAAAATGGTTGTTGAACTCAAGTTGATTCACAGCCAAGCCTTTAGATCTTTTTAAAGTACGCTTTGCACTTACAACCTTCATAAAGTGTAAAGTGGTAGGGTACCCTAGCGTATGGCAAATACACCGTTAAGGCCTGGAGGGAAAAACCCTGATTGCAGTCTTTTTTGGCCGAACCATGATTGTTTTTAACCTGGAGGGGTGGGGGCAGAGGCCAAAAAAGTGAAAAATTTTCTGACGTCAGCGAATAAAAAATATTATTTCCTAGACTTCAGGCTAAACCAAAACCAGTTTTCACAAAATGAGAAACAGTGATTCTATATTATACAATGTACATCGAGCTGGCCTAGTCTTATAAAGGCGTGCTGTTAGATCCGTACGTATACATCGAGTTCAAGAACTCTGTTGATTTGATGAAAGTCAAAGGTAATGAAGGTCAAAACCTTTTACTATTATATCTCAAGTTAAGAAGTGTATATCGTTTCATGCTTAGCTTTTATTCATGTTTTATTATCTAGGATTGCCTATGTTTTAGTATAGGTCAAAGAACAAATGAGGTGATTGTAGGTAGAATGTGGAACTTTGTGAAAACATTCTGTCGAAGGTGGATAAATTTTTATTCGGGTTGTTGTGGTTGTGAGTGAAAGGCTCATTTGAGGCATATTAGAGGTGAAATCTGAATAACGTTGAAAGCATGATATTTCAAGGTAGCGATTAAAGGTTTTTCTAAGACGTGGTGTGTAGATCATGCGCCACATTCATCAAAACAGTGATCCAGGATATGAACTTTAAACGAGTTATTTGCGGTGATGAAACAAATCTAGTGCAATACAGTTATCGAAAACGCAATGTATTTTGCGTTGTTGTAAGCCTCCTTTACTTCTTCAAAATGATCGATCGAATTTTAAACACATTGTCCACTCAAATTTTTACGATGAAATAGAACCTACTCTACTTTTTCTTACTACTCCCCTTCACTCCCCTCCAATGTCATTCTCTACCGTTCTGACATCTTACGGGGCAACCTATTTGGGTAGTGGTTTTAATTTTATAGTGATAAAGATTTTGTCATAATTTAAATTGTTGCTCTAAAATTTTGCTTTCTCAAAATATTGAAAGCTTTCAGTACGTTTAATGCTGAGAACAACTCAAATTAATAAAGAAACATAACGGTGTTTAACATAATGCACATGACATTGCAGCTAACAGACAAATCACGGTTTTTGAAACAAGCTCAACTAGCCCGCAGTTCTGAACTTTATGGAAGAACATGCCAGGGCAATGTCCTTACAATGCGCAACACTTTCATTGCTGTGCCCACCTTTCATTTTCATTCGCAGAAAGAAGAGTTAGACAACGGTCGTTCATCGCATGTAACAAAGGTATAATCAGACCCAAAGCCATACATTTACTTTTGAATTCATTATTTGCTTCAAAAGAATAAGTGTGGAGGAAACTGAAAAATAGTATAATATTACGTTCGTTTGCGGAGGGCAACTGAATGGTCGATTGGAACAGTGGTGACGGAACGTCTTTAGAAGAGGGATCCAAAATGAGTACGCGCAGCGTGACCCGGGCTTTCGAAGCGTAAGGGCAAACCCATAAGGTGTGGGATCCGGGATCTACTCATGTGGCTTTGACTGAGGTCCAGGGGCGCAAAGACCCTGTTGTGGTCTGTGGACGAAGAAATGCAGAAACTAGATGCGTTTTAGTGTTTAAGATACTCCGGGAAGATTGCATGAAGGAATGTGTTTGATGCAATTCTCTTTTCCTTTGGAATATTTGATACTTTGTACTTACAGAAAAGCTATAGTACAATACAAATATACAAAGTCATAACAAGATAATTTCACGAAGTTGACATACACCACTATGGAAGTACTACCCACCTCCGAAGTAGTACTTCTGTAGCACTACGTGTGAACCCTTATCAAACGGTAATTATGAAAATTTTTTGCAAAAGTTTGGTTTTGTTACTTTTCAGTCTTAGAACCTCCAAACACCGAACGGTATTTACGGCTAGAGTTGCCATTATAGTAACCTACATACTACACTACCAACTTTACCGATAAAACCTCCGCAATTTTCAACAGACCTGTCAACCTGTCTGACCCCAAAATAGGGAAAACTAAATTTTTCAGGGCAAAAAATAGCAAGATTAGTGGAAAATTAGGGAGACTGGTAGATTTTCATCTAAATGCAGCCTTATAGCCAACTCAATCGATCGTAGGGTCGTATACGCCGCGTTATTCGCTACAACTCGTTATTTGTATAAATTGAATGCACCGTTCGTTGCAGCTGCTCGTACGCCGTATTGTATGCGTATCTCACTACCGCGAGGTGTCGGCGCGCGAACTACCGGAGCCTCCCGGTGAAACCGGGGGAGAAGTTGGCAGGTCTGTTGAGAACGACTCACTTTCTTCCTAAAGAATGGAACTCAGTGCTTATATCAAGTATATCATGAATGGGTATTTTCCCTAAAAATATAACAGTGAACCGACTTGGTAACGTCAGATAGTGAATCGCCTACCTCCTTTTACTTTCACACGTGATAGTATTTAGCTAACGCTATACATCAGTGCAAAATTGCAGAAAACGGTAGTCTAATTCTACTCAAACAAGAAACGTTGGGATTGTGGGCCATGGTTTTCTTCGTTTATTTGAACGTTCACAAATACTTACTGATTCGGAAGCTGCCTGAAACCCTTTCAACCCTTGAATCAACTTCAATTTATTTCCAACAATGACTGAACAACACAACACTCAAAGTAGCCGTATCGCTACTCGATCGGATCGTGTGCACGGTTAATGTCACGTGATGCACTTTTCTGTACGTCTCAACATAGCTACTTGGCTTGTACGTGGTGTGTATAGGGTGTGCGTAGTTTCTTAACCAGGGATGTGTATATTTACTGTGGTGTAACGTTACGTACTAGTTTAGCGAAATGACTGGGGAACATGACTATTGCTGCATCATGTTCTTAGCTGCTACGGTCTCACTGCAGGTCAGATCCTTCCAAACAGAAATGCATTGCTCGATTTTTTCCAGCAGGCTTGTTAAAAAGGCACAATTAACCTTCAAAGGTAAGCTCCATGCATCCAGTTTTTAACAATTTTACGCACAGAATCTTGCAAACCAGGAGAGTTCAGTTACTGTGTTATTGCGGGTGTATGTATATAATTCCGTAATGTTTACGTTCCATCAAGGTCATGAGGTACTCTAGTTGATCTGCTATTGGTTGCTGACTCGAATTCTTGCGAAATCTTATGACACGTCCGTGAACAGCCATGTTTAAAATTTTTGGCTGCGGATATTTCACTGAATATGTACAAAATGTGCAACTTTTGCACGTGGTTACATGTAATTTTATCTTACTTATATATTTTTACGATTTTTGAGCAATTTTACAAGTATTTCCCTGAGAGGGATCACGGATCAAGCGAATTTTGGGCTTCGGCCCACCGTCTATAATGGCAACTAGCGCCGATCCCTTCAGGTAGTACAGGAATCATTACGTCAATAGCCAGATACAAAATCACGCTCAGGCATTGTGATGATATGAAGATCATAGAAAATGATGAAAATCCATACCGGAAATTACACCTTCGTCACAGGCTCATTACCTTCAGTCATGGTAATAAAAAGAGTGTCACATGAAATGGTCGCAGAGCTAGATAGAGAGTTAAGTCAGAGCGGGCGAGAATGGTATTTTTGAGTATCACACCATTCATTTAGGGGGTATACTCCACGAAGGATATTACCCTACGAATAAACACCCCAGACAAATGTAAAGGGTACAGTATAGACCATATTTGTGAAGTGATGTGTTCAATTTGTAATGTGTATGTGATATGTATGGGGTATGGAAAAAACTGAAGAACTCGTTATGAAAAATAAAGAAATTTGAAGGTATATCAGTCACTTGCTTTGCATTATATTCTTCGGCGATGCAAATTGACTGTTTGAATGAAGTGAAAAGGCTGGAACCACCATTCTCTTATGCAATCTCTCTGAGCTCAAAATCCCAGTTTTCATGGTACTAAAGTTGTGGAAACAGTGCAAAAGGTCTACTAGTGAGTTTTTATATGAGGGATAGCTTTTACTCGTTGAAACCTACAAGAGTTCTGAGACCACGAAAAGGAACAAAGTAGTGTGTAAATCAATCGGGGAATAATTAGTGGTGTGCTACCTGAGGGGGGGGGGGGCTTTGTAGAAATAAGATACCTAAAACATCGACAGTGCTACGCTAGTGATTCTAAAGCCTTTATTTTTGATTTTCTCCCTGTTAGAAAACTCCAATTCATTCCCCCCAAATTGTTACGCGAACGCACTTTTTGTTTTTAGAATCATTTTCCCTCCAATGCTATTTACTGAATGTTTATGTCATCTCTTGGGTTAGATGCTAATTCCTTACATTTGACAATCACGATAAGTACAGAGGGAGCATGTTTCAAATCGTACTTATATTAGTTTAGAGTGTGACCAACTTTCAATTTTGGCATGCCCCTCATTAAGTGCCCCCAAAAGAAACGTTGCCACTAGAAGAATTACCTCAGCGAAACTTACTGTTGTTCTATATGTCTTAACATATCTCGGCCCTGAAAATATCTTGCCCCATAGAGGCTATTCCGCTCCTCCTCAATACCTTCTGTACCTACGGGCATAGATTTTGAATATGCCTTCCAGTATATCTATGATTACATATTGTTCAAAATAGCAAAGACAGAAGGCGTGGGGTCCTTTCCTGAAAATTAAATTAAAGACTGTAAGAGGTAAAGTTGCTCGTAAACATTATCTGGCTTCTCAAACTTTCCGCAGGCCATATTTATGGACATTGCGAGCAGCCAATAACTCGCGGGCCATCCTCAGAGAACCAAGGTCCGATATTGTAGGAAATGAACATTTTCACTCAAAACTTAGCAAAAAGGAGGCTCGTCTATGGAAATTTCGTGGGTTCCCTAATTAGGGGAGCGTAACCTACAGGTTGCTTCGATTATTGGGTAAATCAGGCCGTGCCTCCCAGCTAGTCTAAAAATGACACTGAGAGCACACTAAGTTCTACACAGTCATCGAAGCCATCAAATCTTAAGGCCCATTGTAAAACAAAATCTGCGTAAACAGCTTGGAAAGAATAAGAGAGAAGAAAGTAAGTAAACAAAGTGGAAATAGGATAAGCACTGAAAATAAGCACTAGTTTAAAATATTCATGCTTTGCAAATATGGTTAATAAACGTACAGTCATCTTAGACCGAAAATATGTTAGAATAAGTTTGTACAGCTAGTGCAGCTTCAAATTACAGTCATCGTCTTAGAAATGTTACTCATAGTATTAACTAGCGACATGATAACATCTCCATGCCCGTACTCTATACTTGTCTGGAGTTTTGAGGCCAGAAAGTTGTTATGTGTTATTGTGTTACTAACTTTATGTACTCAGCATTGCACAAGATTCTATTGACTAATGGAAAATTTGATTCAGATCAGCAACTGACATGTTTTCAGTTTTTTAGCAGAAATGTTGCTAGCATGCCCAGAAATAGCAGAAAAGCAGAAAAGAGAACATAAATCTCGCTCGCATTTATGCAATTGTGTCCTTCCATAATCAAATCTGCGCGGAAGTGCAACAATTGTGAGGCATTTATCGTTTAATAAAACCGATAAGTTTGAAGTTGAAGAAATACGGAAGAGCAGAAGAAAAAGAACATTTTATCGCACTTAATGTACGATTTGTGAAAGTAAACGATTAGAATACGTCCATTGTTCGTTCGTATATAACCGTATCCCACTTCCCAGGTATCTTTTGTTACTTTTGACACTGTTCATAGGTAGGAAAATTTGATTGTGTGATCAAAGTGACAAATGGGGTAGAGTAGTGCCCCCCGTGCCCCACCTGTTTACGGGTCTCAATGTCACGGTGTTTAAAGTGTCTGGTTCGAATGTTTTACCGTTCGGTATATTACACTGATGAACAGTACACTAAAAATGTACGTACACATTGCTCAGAAAATTTCCAATACGAAAGTTAAAGCTGCGCGCAAGCTATGCTAGCTTTTACCTGCACTAGTGGTGGTATCAGACGTACTCTGCGTTTGTTCTTCATTGACTTTAAAGCTTCACGATCGGGAAGAATAACTTTGGTTCACAGAGAAAGGTGGTCAGATGTCAGTTGCTTTAACATTTCCAATTCCCAAGAATGTTCATGCACTAAAAAATATCGATTTTAATTTATTGTTTTTTGTCTTTCTTTTTTTTTTTTTTTTTTCATTTTCAAAATGCCAGTTGTGTGTGCCCTCCTTGGCATCCCTTTGTAACTGCCACTTCCACTGTTAGAAAAAATAAGGAAGGACAATCGTTTATGAACAAAGCAAGGCATCTTTTATCCCTTTATATCCTTTTTTTCGTCATTTTTACGAGCGAATGCGAAGTATAGCAGTCGGTTTTTAGACTTGTCACAGTGTTTTCATTGTGCGTCTTAATGTGCTTGTTAATAAAAATGGGTACGAAAGTAACTTAAAGATTAATAGATAATAGCTTTAAACAGAATTTAGTAATTCAAGTAAGTTTTTAGGTTTGTTATAGTTCATGAACAAGTCGTTGAGATACAGTTAAATTTGATGGTTTCTAAACGACTGTATAACGTTCTTAAGCCTCCTTTTCATGGTTTTTGTCAACTAATATGCTTGTAGTCGAGCTCGTACCCTTCATTTGTGATACTTTAAAACGCCTGCGTGAGATCTACTGAAGTAGAAACAGATTTATTAAATGAACGACGTGTAACATGGGTAAATCTCCGTCAAAATAACCCAACTGTAACTGGCAAAAGAACGACAAACCAAAGAGTTATGTTATATAGCCTTCAGAATTGAAGACTTCTCCGAGAGGAGTAGGTTTCAGCGAACGCATTTTTATCAAGTCCCCGGATGAAAAATAAGCACTGCGTAGTTACCTGTCTTCCACATTAGGTTCAGCTGAAAGTTATATTTCCTTTGGAAAGAGGTGTCTGCTTTGAAAAGAGGTACCTGCTTTGTCGGGGATCACGTAAACACTGATAGATTCATTGTATGCAGGTTAGATTCGATGGCGTAGTACGATCAGTACATGCATACAGTCTTGTAGGTACAGCACTGCTACTACACTGCGTTGTATAGGTATACGGCCGTACCGTACCGCCGTATACGCAATAGATTTCCGTGACGTCTTTGAGACTCTCCTTACAATAGATCAAACATACTTGGAAAAAGAACGACAAACTACAGAGTTACGTTTTATTTTCTTTGGAATGAAGACTTCCAGTAGGTTATGACACAGTGAACGGATAAGATAACGAAGTGTCCGGATGAAAAAATTGCGCAATACTAACTGCGTAGTTGTCTTCTGGCACAGGAGTTTCTTCTGAAACTTGAATTTCCCTTGCAAATAGGTGCTTGCTTTGCCGGTACCCACGTGACCCGACATTTGATACAGTTGTGGACTTGGAGTAATGATAGTCTATTACTGCGAGCGAATAGCGAAGTATATCTGTCGTGTTTTGGACTTGCAACAGTCGTTAGGTCCAATATGGTGACATTTCTCTTGTCTTGTTATGCCCTGCACTTCTTGTACAATATTGTCATTTTTATAAACTTCAATTTATCCACAGTACTTAGGCCTTCTGTGTCGTTCATCGCCAGCAAAGGGTGATTGCTGAACTGTCGAACGATCCCCAGTTAAACATACTACCTTCGAGTGAGCACTTCCCATCATTAAAGACAATAACATAAAAGACAACCCTCCACTAGATGCATAACTCCATCACATTTGTTAGCATTTATTCACGCAAGGTGCTCTAAAGAGTTTATATATTATTCAAATATCTTTTATTTCAATTGGTCCTGTTGGCGCATTGGATAGGGCATAAGACTCAAACGCTGGCGGTACGAGGTTCGCTCCCCATTGCTGCGTGAATCGTCGAATTCTTTTTTCCCTTCAGTTTTACATTCGCGAGTGTGAATGCCTCGCATTCTGGTTATGTAATCCTCTTCGAAGTTTTTCAAAGCCAAAAACTGAAGCCTAAACGGGTAGTGAAATTTGAAGTATGCGTGCATGCGTAAATAGGCCTAAAAGGGCCCTGTATGCAAACTTATTCGGCACTCAGTTTGGTTTTTACGTTTTTGGCAACGTGGGAAAGCTGAAGACTTTTACAAATTCAGAATTCAATTCAAACCTTCAATACATCCTACGAAGGGGTTTTCTTTAATGAAAAAACGTATTTGATTAAATGAAAACAAAAATTCCAAAAAATGCAAATTTATACGCGGTAACATTAAAACGTTTTCCAGACGTATTCATAGAGCCTATGACTGTATCGCTTAGTGTCTTGCCTAGAGCTGGGTAATAGCAGAACCAATTGAGAAGAGCGGCTCAGAGAAATACTTCTCGCTGAGCAACACGGTATCTCTTTAATGAATATACGACCGAATATAGGTTAAACGAAGCTTACCTCGGACGTATCTTTGTATTAAATTCATTCATTTATTTCAATTACATCAAACATTATCACGATTTGGAACGAAACTGAAAAAAAAACTTTCATGTGTTTCCTAATTCTCTATTAACAACCAATAAAGGTTCAAAGTGCAAACCAACGTATGAACTATGATGTTACCTCTATGTTTGATAATAAATCAGTCAATGACGTTGGAGATTTGGCCCCACCGACCTTATTTCAGGTACTTTATATAATTAAACTACTTCTCTCAAGCTTCACTCAATTATATCGAGGCATTTAATTATAACATGCAATTATTACCTTGTCATTAGTTGATGCAAAAACCACTTAAAGTTTGTATTAAGGTAATTCGTTAAATTACGTTTCCATTTATTCAGCTCAATTTTAACTACTGTTTGATTCATTATAGATGACCACGGCGTATTTCAATAGTTTTCACAATGTCCATGACTATCATACAAAGGATTTAATAGCTGTGGGTATCCGAACTATCCAGTTCGTAACTAAAGAATAAAGACTGACGTTTTCCCCTTTCCTATTGACTAAGCGTTATTCGGATTTATCATGGGATATACTAATGCTTTTCTCATTTAGTTTAACGTCAAGATCTTGAAGGTAAGATAAATGATACAACCACGAGGTTGAAATGGGTGGAAATGCAAAGATATATTGTCAGCAGTTCCATACTGACCTTTTTAAATTGGTTTTGGTTGTTATAAAGACTATAAAGACGAATTGAGCGAGACGACGGTAAATTAATATAACTTGACGGTCTTATGTACGTATTTAGTTGAAAATTAAAGATGGGTATTAAAGAACGCTGGCATAATAAAGATAGAGCAATCATTTTTTGTACATACCTCCTTTATGGAAATCCTGCCCGTGTTCCTTTATTCAAAATTTAAAAACTGATCAAAATAAAAATGAATTAACTGATCTAATGCAGGCAAAGTATTGTTTGTACAAAATGTAAAGCTTACCTACAGGTTTTTTCCCTCATTTGTTTTCTATACTGTTATCCTTCAGCCTCACTTTCAGCCATATTACGCTTCCTGCCTTAATAGAGTAATACTTCTATTTCCGGTCGGTTTAATATTAAACACTGGGATTAGTACCATTTAAATTTTTTACTGGTCATACTTATGTTAAAAGTTATACTGTTGCCCATAAATTCGGCCCGCTGAAATTTTGGCAAGCGTTCACTTTATTTAAGGTACATATCAATTCAAGTAATCCAGACATATCCAGGCATTTAAAGTAGTGCATATGAAACCACAACTAATGCGAACGCATACATTAAAGTAATTAACAGGGGGACCTGAAAGTGTTATTACAGTCAGAGTTCAAACGCTTTATGCTCTAGCTGTACGTGCGGGGGACAATCCCGAACTTATCATGGCATATTATAAATCCTATGCATTGTAGTTTATTATGTGCAGTTTTAGTGTCTCAATTGTAAATATTAATGCCATTACCATGAAAAGTCTGTTTTTATTTGCCGGGGATATTCAAGTTAGACAAAATTCGGTTAGCGCAGTTAACGACGTTATTTTTCTCACCCAACAATTCTATATATTTATCCAAATTGTTATTTTTTTAAGTTTCTACAAGAGAAGGAAAATGGAAGAAAGTAGGAAAATGTTATTTGGGGATTCCATTTGCAATAAATATTGTACAACAAAGGTGTTTTTCTTGGAGGAGATACACCCACTTAAGAGTGCCCAAGTTTTGAATTGAAGACCAACTCTTTTCGAACTTGCCGCATGTCAGCAAAAAATAGGACGAACATCTTGTCATCTTAAAAAACTTTACTGAACTCTAAATCAAAAACATCTTTACAACTTCTTTTTATAATGCGTCTGTGTTTTCAGCTCCTCACTAGTATTTTGGACATGAAATTATCCATTTCGGACCGTGTTATCAAGTCTTATATCCACTTTAGGCCCACTGACTCTCACAACTACCTCATGTACCACCCCAAATCATGTACAGATTCTAACCTCTCCTCGCAACCTTTACAGCCAGACGGATTTGTTCAGACGACCAGGATTTCGCTGAAGTTTCCCAGCAGATGATTTCATTTTCGGCAAACGCCAGTACCCACGCATAGTGCTCTCTACCTTGCCATAAACCGCATACAAGGAATCGATAGAACCTTTGCCATTGCCCCCAAAGCCTACCACGCACCCACCAAACGTATTCCATTGGTCCTGTCCTATCATCCATCTAGAACTCCCATTGAAAGTGCCATTTACAGGAATGTAAAGACCCTCCGTTATGACCCCTCCACACCTGACCTTTTTCCGAACCCCCAATCACTGCATTCAGAATTGAAAAGAACATCTTTAACCACTTGATTCGTACCTCCCAGCCTCAGACCATAGAGTCTAACTCCCCAAGAACTTTTCCTTGCAACCGTGGGAGATGCAGTACTTACCCTGTGGTCAGCAATGACTAAATCCTCTTCATTGTGGGTCATAACCGGTTTAACATCAACCAGCACTTCAGCTGTACTTCTGTAAATGTTGTTCACGTCCTCGTGTGTAAACACTGTAACAAATTGTTTGTGGAAGAAACTAAACGCGCGTCCTTGCTGACCACCTAAGGTCGAATAGACAGTCCCCATGATTCCCGGTGGCCACACTTCAGTCTCCCGTCGGCCTACTCGATTCGTGACCTGATGGTTACAGCGGCCATCTCGTGTCGAGGTTACGACCATGATAGCTTATCTGCCGAAAACCGTCTCATCATGGTCTAAATCCCACATGGTCTAAACGTGAGATCTGACCTTTTATAAATCGGCCATTCCTGTCTTGTTGGAACTAATTGTGTAAACCACTGTACATAACTTGGTTCCCTGGCCGGTCTGGACTTGCCCAGTTTTATTGTGTGTTTTGAATTTGGCACATATGGCCGTGACTGCGTTCAGTTGCATTTTTTTGGCACGTGATGAAGGAACGTGATGAAGGTACGTCAGGGAGTTTCCGAAAACTTTTGGCACTCTTTACTACTTATACACACACACGTATGTATATATATATATATATATATATATATATATATATATATATATATATATATATATATATATATATATATATATATATATATATATATATATATATATATATATATATATATATATATATATATATATATATATAGTTTCACCCTTGTCTCAGTGTCTGTTTCTAACATTGCTTGCTTGAGTGATTTTTCTTGCGTGGGGTGTGATGCCGGCATTGTGAGAGGAGTTCTGATCTCTTGTTCAGGAGGATGGGAGACCGGTGGTCGACAATTGCAAGCTTTTCTGCCTGACAAAGGTTGCGAAAGCCAAAAGTATTCCTGTGGGTGTTGACCGTAGCAGTATGTACCAATGTATAGAGAGATCGTGTGGGGGTCCAAATTTTATGGGTAATAACCGAACTACCTAATAATCAGTGGAGAGTATAGCTTCAGGTTTTCTCATTTGGTCTTGTGACTAAGCTATTACTCTGATTTTATCATGGTACAAAAGTGTTGTACCTTTTCATCTATTGTTTATAGGAGAACAATTGTTCATGGGACCCGCCATTTGTGTATTTCACCCACGATTCCACGTGCTTTGTTTTTATACTCAGTGGTGAATGCCCTTTGCAAAATTTGTCGGTCTAATGTAATGGACTTAGATGTATATTCGGTAGCGGTATTGTCATTGCTACCGAAAAGCCACGTCCTAATCGGTGGTTCACCACGCCGTTTTGGGGAATTTCACAAGGTTTTCAGTGGTCGTCGTTCTTGCTTAACCTTGTTTTTGTTAGGCTGGTATGCCTGTACAATGTTTTGTATAAGTTTGAAAAAGTCACAAACATTTGATAATGTGAGGAGAACTTAGCAATGTTTTCAGACACTGTTTTAAATTATCATAATCAATTCTAAAAAGTTTTATACCTCAAACGTCTGATCCAAAGAGCATTTCTTGAGCTACAACAGGAAAAATGATCAAAATGGCAGCCATCTCAAAATGCTGGCAACCCTCTTTAAACAGGTAAAAATGGAGCACATACTTATCTTATTCTCTGCTGTTACTTAACATCATATTAATTTTTTTTTTAGCAAACTTAGCAAAAAAGTGAAACTCGCTAAAAGGCTAAATTCTGAGTGGACTATGAATAGAAATTAAAGTAAGAGAGAATGACGTCAGGCAAGCTGGACTGGAGCCACTCATTGGGCTCCTTGTACGACGTTTACCCTTTCCATTCATCAATTTCTGTGGGACTAAGCCACATGGTTCTTCATTCTATATTTACAGCTTGAAGGCTTAACAAGCCCACACCAATCTATGGAGTCTGAACCACTCTCGTCTACTGATTACTCTTTGAACAATGACGTCCAAGTTGTGGCCCCGATTTTCTCTCATGAGGTATATTAACTTACTCAATCATTTAGTTTAAACTTCTTTCAGTTGACCGAGGTTTTTTATTTTCACATGCATTGTGTTAGTTTTAGGCAGGAATGCAGGAGAAGGAAAGAATCGTGTAAAATTTTTTTTTTTGTCACTGAAACAGTGGCTTCGGTACGGGGAGGGGGGCATGGGGACGCCTTCCCCCGAATCAATTTCAGAACTTTCTTTTTTGAAAATTTTTAAAATGATCCTAAAAGGCGCTCAAACTATAGATTTCGGTAAGGGGTAGGGTGAGGTGTGTTGTCGACCGAGTGATGGATCTATTGTAACCATTTTCTATCACAAATGGTTCCCAAACTAACAGACTTATGGCAAATCCTTCGCAAACTATCTAAATTTTCGCTCGCTCCGAGCGCTGCTTCAAACCGTACCTCAGCATTGTCCTTATTATCAATAATTTTCGGTAGCAACACCCGCATTAGCACAGCAACAAAAGTTGAAAGCTGTTTACGAATTCTCAGGTAAAATACTGGCTTTGTGATTGGCAAATAGATTTGTTGGGAAATTGAAAGTGTCTCGATGCAGAGCATGAATGCAGATTTTGTCATGGTTATCTTCTTTTATGAAAAATGTTGGCACGCTTCGGGCCCATTCGTCACGGTTCTCACTCCATCTTATGACCATTACTAAGGTTGTAATACATGCAACTATTCTGATCACAACACTTTTCCGAAAACAGAAGTACATCTCCAACCTCTGTAGGGGCCTATGAGATCTTCCCATCTAATCTGTAGGATGATGTGGAAGGTTGAAAGGACGCATTTGTCGTTATATATTTTTCAAAAAGTTTTACTGAGCGCTTTGCGCCCAGCCGTTAGTCCCAAAAACATCCCAAAGATAGCACCATTTTGCTTCTAAGCAACCTTAAATTAACAAAAATTTCTGAAAGGGGGAAGGAGAGCCCCCTCCTCTTAGACCGCTCCCCCAGAAAGGCTTCTCTTTGTAGTGACAAAGAGGATTCCACACTGCTGTATACAATCGCAGGGGCGAACAGGAAAGGTACAAGTTTCGCAGACATGGGGGGACTGAGGTGGCATTACAACGTCATCTGTCCTGCCCCCATTCTGCAAGCCCTGGCAGGCCACTGCGCTCAAAAGATGCCAAACACATTTTCTGGATAAAAAATTGGCATTAAAATAATTAATTATAATTTTTTTAAATAATATTAATAGTAAATTATGTTTTAATTTATTCAAAAATGGCTACAGTTACTCTGGACTAGAATAAATTTTAGATGATAGCTTTTTTCATTTTTTTTTTCATAATTGGCATGACTGTAGTGCAAAAAGTGTCGAAACTGTGGGTCAAAGCCAAACAATCTAGTACTCAGTCTGAGGACAAACCTTCATTCTCTCCTTATTGACCTTCAGGCTAAGGTGTAACTCTGACTTATCATGGTACGAAAGTTGTGCACTTTTTCATTTATTGTTTACGTCCGAGCTTGAAGGTAAGAATGCAAGCTACAACCATAAGATTTCCTCTTGTGTTTTCTCATTTAACCTTCAAACTTAAGCTATAATTCTGATTTATCATGGTACAAAAGTTAGTACTCTTTTATTTATTTTTTTACGTCACGATCTGGAAGGTAAGAATGAATGCTACAACCATAAGATTACCTCTTTTATTCAACATCGAAATCCGAACATCACTGTAGGACATCAGTGGAAATACAATTGTTGTCAGCAGTTCCATATGGACATTTTGATTTAATTGGTTATGTTGCTACAAGAACTAATTGCTGAAGACAATGAAACAATGTCACTATCTGAAACCTTATGATTGTAATTAGGTAAAAATAAAAGGTAGATATCAAAGAAAGCTGACATAATAAGAAATAGAATGCCCATGCATGTAACGGGAATCCTGCACTCACAGACACCTCCTTATCGGGTACATAGGCAGCCGGCGAGGCCTCCGCTCTCGCACGTCTTTCCTAGCTCACGCGCGGCTCGTAACTGGCGTAGCTGCCCGAAAATTCGGCCACTTCAATGAGAAGTCTCGCGCGGCTGCGCGTGCCTGCCTTGGCAAGCAGCGTAAGGCAATGAATGTGCGTATGGGTGTATCTAGGCTGTGTGAGCCATGATGTGGGCATGGGTGTATCTAGGCTGTGTGAGCCATGATGTGGGCATGGGAGTATCTAGGCTGTGTGAGCCATGATGTGGGCATGGGTGCACTCACAGACACCTCCGTAGCGGGTACATGGGCAGCCGGCGAGGCCTCCGCTCTCGCACGTCTTTCCTAGCTCACGCGCGGCTCGTAACTGGCGTAGCTGCCCGAAAATTCGGCCACTTCAATGAGAAGTCTCGCGCGGCTGCGCGTGTCTGCCTTGGCAAGCAGCCCGCCCTCCAACACGTACGTCTGCTGGGTTAGTTGGAGGTCAGCCAGGCTGATTGGGGAAATCCCGTGAATTCCTTACCGGGTCCTGTCCTAGTACCCCGTAACAAGGGCGGTCCCAGCCCCTAGCTGAAGGGGGGGGGGGGGGCAGTTTAAAATGGGGACCGCCAACATCATGCAGGGGCCGCATACTCTTGAATTTGACCGACTACATTTCGGAGACCAACTCCCATTGCCATAGTTATATATAGCTATACGGTTCGAAATTCTGGGGACCTTTTTTTTTTTTTTTTACTTTTCGGGCAGTTTTTACTTAACTTTTGGGACGCAGGGGGCGCATTTTTCTTGTATTGAGGGACGCTAGACTGGTCATAGGGGGGGGGGCAGTTGACCCTAGTTGCCCCCCCTGGATCCGCCTATGCCCCGTAAGGCAATGAATGTGCGTTTGGGGTTATCTAGGCTGTGTGAGCCATGATGTGGGCATGGGTGTGTATGCATGTGTGTATGTGCCTGTGTTTGTGTGTGGGTGTGTGGGTGTGTGTATGTGAGGGTGTGAGTATGTGTGTATATGTATGTGTGCGTGTGTGTATGTGTGTTTGTGACACTTTGCTCGTTAACACGATATCTCAAGAAGAGAAACACTGACAGTTCTCAAACTTGGTACATAGATGCCCCATATTCAGAGAAAGAACCCTATTATTTTTGGTGGAGGTCAAAGGTCATCTGGGGTCACCGGGGTGAAACCCTGAAAACCTTGTTAACACGATATCTCAAGGTAGGAAGCTTGGATAAATTTCATACTTAGTAAGTAGGTGCCCTATGGTAAAAGAAAGAACCCTATTGTTTTTGGTGGAGGTTAAAGGTCATTTGGAGTCACCAGGAGTCAAACTCTGAAAATCTTGTTAACACTATATGTCGATGTAGGAAGCATGGATAAATTTTATACCTAGTATGTAGATGCGGTATGATAAGGCAAAGAATGTTGTTGTTTTTTGTGGGGGTTAAAGGTCATCTGGGGTCAGGGGGCTTCAGACCCTGAAAAGGCTTGTCTACATGACATCTTGAGATAGGAAGCTTAGATAAATTTCATACTTAGTATGTAGATGCCTTATGGTAAGAGAAAGAAACCTATCACCTTTGGTGGAGGTGAAAGGTCATTTGGGGTCATCAGGGGTCAAACGCTGAAGGCCTTGTTTACTGGATATCTCAATGTAGGAAGCTTGGATAAATGTTATATTGAATGTGTAGATGTCTTAGGGTGAGGGAAAGAACCATATTGTTTTTGGTGGGGGTCAAAAGTCATGTGGGGTCACCAGGGGTCAAACCCTGAAAACCTTGTGAACACGATATCTTGAGGTAGGAAGCTTGGATAAATTTCATAACTAGTATGCAAATGCTTTATGGTGAGGGAAAGAACCCTATTGTTTTTGGTGGGGGTCAAGGGTCTCTCGGGTCACCAGGGGTCAAACCATGTAATCCGTGTTAACACAATGTCTCAAGTTAATAAATTTTATACTGAATGTGTACATGCATTATGGTGAGGGGAAAGAACCCTATTGTTTTTGGTGGGTCAAAGGTCGTGTGGTTTCACCGGGGGTCCAACCCTGAAAACCTTGTTAAACAATACCTAGAGACAGGAAGCTTGAAAAATGATGCTTTTCATACTTTGTATATAAATTTGTCATGTTAAGAGGAGAAACCCTATTGTTTTTGGTGGAGGTCACAGGTCATCTGAGGTCACCAGAGGTCAAAAACTGAAACTTTGTAAGTATGACATTACAAGGGAGGAAGCACAGACAGATCCCTTGTAAGACGTGTTTTTTTTTCATTTTTTGTTATTCAAGTTTTAGTGGGGTTCAAAGGTCATATGAGGTCAGCAAGGGTTTCAATTGTGAACACATCGTAAAACATGATATAGTACAGAAGTATAAATTTGAGGGCTGAACCTTCCGTGTAACAAAGCACTCCCCGAATCACTAAGCCTTTGGGCTTTCTGGTTGTACAATAGAACCCAAAGCTTCTTATGAGTTTTTCAACTTCACCGCTGAACCTCCCTTGAAGAAGCTACGTAACGCTTAAATAAAAAATATTTCAAGGTAAACCTTTTCCGCTCATGTGATATCCAAGGCACAAAACATACCAATACATTGACTAAAAACCTGCACTCCTTCTAGCTAGTAAAGCCTTTATGAAAAGCGAATTACTGAAATATTGTCGCATGTGCAACAAAGAAAGCCATTTTTAAGAGAAACGTTACGAGCGCTTACAATTCTTCTATCAACATGGACGTTAGTGGTAGTATTTAGAATTGTTATAGTTGCAGCATCCTTCACACAAGTCCATCATTAACTTACTGAAATTGTAATTGCTAATTACTCTACCAGAGTTACGCCCGTGAAAAGATATATGTTATCCTCCATAATTTTATCTATGGAATGATACAAAGATAGCTCTCCCGTTTTGTTGGTCACAAAACGACACAATTTGGAAGTACTGCCCACTGTCTTTTCTTGAGATATCATGTTAGCGAGCAGTTAACAACATTTTAATAGTTTCACCTCTGGTGACCTCAGATGACCTTGGACCTTTACCAAAACCAATAGGTTTGCTTTCTCGTATAATGAAAAATCTATATACCACGCATAAGAAGTATCTGTCATTCCATCTTGAAATATCGTGTTTACTTGTTTTCGTTGATTACCTCAAATGACCTTTGACCTCTGTTGAAAACAATAGCCACCTTTCTGGCAATATGACAAATCTGTATGCCTAGTATGAAAGTACGTTTTTATCATTCCTATCTTGAATAATCGTGTTTTCAATGTTTTCGGGGGTGTTTTACCTCTGGTGACCTCAAATTACCTCTGACCTCCACTGAAACAATAGGTTTCTCCCTCTCAATGTAAAAAATCAATATCCTAAGTTTTTCGTAGTTTCACCTTTGGTGACCTCAGATGACCTTTGCTCACTACCAAAAACAATTCATTTACTGACCATAAAATAACCACGTTCTAAGTAGGAAAAAGATTCGACATCGTGTTAACAAGGTTTTCGGGGTTTGAAATCTGTTGACATTAAAAGTTTTATGAGTTCAGATATGTAGATCAGATGCATGGATTTCTGTAAACAGTTGTATGTATATTCTTGTTTATTGAACAAGCATCAAGCAAGGCAAGACGGTGGAAAATACAAAAAAAAAAAAAAATAATCATGATACATCTGCTCTATTAAAGCGCCACTTTGACCCACAATAAAGTCCTAAAGTCACATTGCACATTTTGGTAATTCTTGTTACCAAGTGTAGATAATTAAAAGTAAAACTAGAAATATGAACTCTGATTTTCTTGTGTTTTACTTAAGGAGGAACAACAACTTTCCCATAAGTCTACTTTATATTTGAAACCGTTCCTTCAAAAGAAATATCCTTTAAACTTGAGTGACCTAACATTTTGTTAAGACATGCTGTAACACTGTTCTCCCTAACATTGGGACGATTGACGTATTTGGTACTACACAAAGTACATTACAAATAGACATAGCCTAATTTTTATCAAAGATTATATTTTGTGACATTTTGACCTTTTCTGGATTAGTAACCTACGTGATCATTGTTATCTACATGTTTGATAGAGAAGCACGCCTTCACTAATACTCTGAATGGTAGGTTGTTGTCTTGGAGTTATTGTTTGTAAAAATGTAATCATTTTACTTTCCCCTTACCCCTAATATCTGGCTTTGATCCACTTGCTACTGTCTTAGAAAATATAACAACTAAATCCAAGCACATATTAAGAGTATTGGTCATTTTAACATGATAAAATTTAAGTATGGACATGAGACAATCAGAAAAATATGCGTTTGCCAAATATTGGAGAAATCTAAGCGGGTTACGTTTCCTCCCTTTCCACCGACCTTTGGTATGGCGAAAAATGATATTTTGTAAGGAACTGAATCAGGATTTCAGACATTCTAATCTTTTGTTGCCTTTCCTTTACGTATTTTTTTCGTTCGGTCATTAAAATAATCATCTGAATGATTTTTTAGGCCAAAATGAGCCCGTAAAGTATAGTCGCCTTCTTTTTGTACGACATTTATTTCAAAAGTTATACCACTTTATTTATATTCGTCGTAAATCCCGATGACGACCATAACGGAACCAAATGAACTCCTTGAGACATGAAATGTGTTTGGAACATCCAAATCCTTATCCTAGACACTCTAAAGATTGTAAAAATGTAAGTTAGAAAAATGATTTCTTGGAGTACGTATATGGGAACCCTCCTTTCCGACACGACTAATACCTTCTTTATAGAATTCCAGTTGAGCTCCCCTATTCCAATTCAAAATCTTTAAAAACCCCATCAAATTAAAGAAAAGTACGCCCTGTGTAAGTTTTGTCTTTACAAAATAAAAAGCTTCATATATTTATTCCCCTTTCCTCGTTTTCTTCACTGTGATCCATCACCTTACTGTCAGCTATATTCTGCTTTCTCCGCCAATGGACTAAATATTGTTATTTTGGTTCTGTATAAAAACTATTTAAAGTTCTACGTGATCAGAGCTGTGTTACATTTTGTACTGCTGCTCAGAAATTCTGCTCGATGAACTTATTGGAAGCGTTCTTTTCATTACATGTGTATAATCACAACTTCTATTGCAGAGATGAATGCAATTACCATGGAATGCTTCTCTTTAATTTGTAGTGAATATTTAAGGTCGACGATACCTGGTCATCACCTTCAGGACCCCGCTGCGTGGAAATACAAATTGTCCCCATGTGTTACCTGGTTATGTGGCTACCCAGAATCAAAAGATGAGGTCGCTTGGTAACGAATTTCAGGATAATTCGGTACTCACAATTGATCCCAAACACTAAAATTACTAAACTTGCTTTTTTCAGGAAGGCCGCAGTGGACAAGTTACTGAAAAACATAACGTGATAATGTGAGGAGACTTTTACGCATGTTGTCAGAGTCTGTTTTAAATTAAACGTAACAATCCTTAGAATTTTTAGACCCAAATTTAAGAGAAAAAGAGCATTTCAATCTTGAGTTACAACAGCAAAATGACCAAATGACTGCCATTTGAAAATGATGGCAACTCCCTTTAAAAATGACAAAATAGAGAAAATACTTACCTTATTCTCTGATGTCTATTAAATATTAGATTGAATTTTTAGCAAACTTAGCAATAAAAAGTGCAACCTGCATTAAGGCTACGTTTCTGCCTGGACTCTGCAATGTGGTTCTTTATTCTGTATTTACAGTTTAAAGACGAACAAAGCCCCAACCAATCTATAGAGCTTGAACCACTCTCATCTTTTGGTTCCTGTTCAGACAACGACGTTCAAGGTTTGGCCAATACTACCTTACATGAGGTATGTTAACTTTACGCAACTACTTCTTTCAAACTTTTTTAGTTGTACCGAGGTTTTTTACACTCACATGCATTGTATTAGTTTTGTGCAGGAGAAGGAAAGAATCATGTACTTATTTCTTTGTCACCGATAGATGCCAAATAAATACATTTCCCGATAAGAAAAGTTCACAGTAAAATAATTCGCCTTTTAATTTAGTAAATCAACCGATAGTTACTCCGGAACAAAATAAATTTTTGATGATAACTTGTTTCCTTTTTCATAATTTCCATGCCTGTCCTGCAAAAAGTGTAGAAGTTGTGAATAATAGGCGACCATCTTAGTACTTAGTCCGAGGACCTTAGTACTTAGTCCATGTGACCTTCAGACTTAGCTATTAAACTGATATTACCTGTTCAAGAAAAGGGAAATACATACGGCCTAATGTTTTTCTTTATTTGTCAATACACTAGTTACTATACTATTCATGGATGGAGTTGTTTATGTAGTGACTGAAAATGGTAGTGTGAATGGCAAAATATAAAGAACCAGTGCGAAAACAGTCAAAATCGTCAGGCTATTTTGAAAAAAAAAAACCGTCCTCATTACAAACAGCTCAAACCACGCCTACCACAACACTATATGAATATTCAATGCTCACGCAGCTGTGTTTACCGAAGTACTGTACATGGATTTATATTTATATTCAATCGGTTATTCATGCATTAGCTGGGAATAGAGTGATTTCAAAGGTCGTATACTGCACAGCACACTTTAGGTTTTGAAACACAAGCACATGATTTTATCATACTACTCGTGTTAGTGAATTTCACCCTAACAGTATTCAAGAAGACACTTGCATACTAAGGCTTGTGACGGTAACCAGTTACACCATATACACTTGCTTACTTCCCCGCATCCCAAGTCTTTGTCCCTGAGCGGTAGGCTAGGTCTACATATCACATAATCTACGTAAACTGGACAACGATACACTAATTGACAAAAAATGTGTTGAGTTTGAAGATTTCGATAACTAGCAAGGGACTAGCCTTAAGTATGACAATAGTCGTAGTCGTAAAATCGTATGGCTCTATTCGATTTCCTCTGTGAGCAATCTGTTTTTCCCTCGGTCAACTTCGATTGTTGTAGATGGTTTCTCCAAGAGTTTCCAACATGTAAAAGTATTTGTATCTGTTGTATCAGAATTCCCTGGTTGAATCAAGGCAACTGTGTACATTTAGGTGGGAAACGTAACAGGGAAAGAATGTCCAGGTAGTAGTAGCTCCATGGTATGACCGTGCGACGGAGGGTAAGCATCTCAGATGTCAGACTCGATGGCTAGTCTCGTGGGAAAATTGAGTTTGATTTACTCGTATTTTCCTGAGTCTGCCTTCAGAATCATGCAAAAAACACTCTTCGATGATCACGTAAGCTCACTAACTGCACAAATTTTAAAGTCTTTTCCCTTCCAGACAGCAACCCTTGCTGATACTTAGTCCCAAGCTGTGGTGTTCTCGAGTAGCTCACGAGGGCTGTAGTTTGTTCCGAAATTGGTCGGGTGGGCTTCAACAGAAATTTTTCCTTTCGATTTACTATCATGAAGCCAATAAAACCTTTCGGATATCAGTTCTATGGTACTATAGGCCTACAGTCAGTTTTCAAGTACTTAGGCTATAGCGTGAATATCATGTGTTCAGTGTTCGTTCGCTGGCATATACGTGGGCATCTTTCGTTGTGCTGCCTTTTGCATATTCATATATTAGACTACTTCTGTGAGGGATCTTTATTTATCCCTGGTTTAAGTCTTTGTAAACGAAGTGGTCAGAGGTGAGGAAATTTCTAGGACAAAAGTGTAAAGGTGACTCAGTATGGAGTGTATGGACTTCGAAATGAAATTTGTTTATCTGTGGTTTTCATTTCAAAGTGGACAGTTCTTCTTCGCTAGGGATATGCCTAGAATATAATTCACTGATTCATGTTTTCGTTGTTGGTGAGTTGTTATGGACACTGTAGGCATGTAAAGGTTTATATGGACAGGGATGATAATGGTGATACCTTAGATGTTGCTTTTTTGGACTGTGATACAAAGGTGAAATTGTGTATAGGGCTTAATCTAGTAAGTGGGAGTCGCCTTGCTGTATTTATTTCAATTCAAAAGTGGGTTTTTCAAATATGGTATACGTAAGGCGCAGTACGTTTAACGAAAATTCACCTTTGTATCTGATTACAATCAACTTGTTTCAAAAATATTTCAATTTTGGATATTGCTGCCAGGTGATGTTATAAGTAGTCCGGATGAGCATTCCTGTGCTTTTGTTTACCTAAAGAACAGAAGTGATGCTCATAGACGACTTAGAGGTTTTCGTGGGTCTTGTCGTATGTGAGAGAGGGTCGAGTATGGCGAGAAGAACTGAACTACCGGATATGTGTGTTGATTTAGTTTGGGTAAAGTGTGAAGTAGGAGATTGAACACTATCGATATCTGTGATTTTCTGCATACTGTATTGCTGCACACTCAAATGCTGTTTTTCTAAGATTTTCGTTCTGTATTTCTACTGGGATATTATACCAAAGGCATCACCCGAGGTCATTTCTATGGCCACACCGTGATTTCTTTTTACTCAGATTGCAAGGAACAATCATCCTTTCTTGCATTCGAGTCAATGGTTACAAAATACAGTACAACAGACAGAACAGAGTAAATATAAATTTGCAAACAGAACTTTCCGTTTTGATTCCTTGTACAGTATCATGATGTAGGGGGCTCTATGCGTTCTTGCTCAATGGAAATTAATACCTAAATGAACTAATAGATTCACTTTATTCGGGCAAAGCATCAGGATTTAGACATCACGTATGTAGTTTGAACTAATTGATACATGATAAATATCTCCACCTTTAAGTAAATGCAATCAACATTTGATCTATTGTATCTAATCCGTAGGTAAAAAGAGAAGATGACTGAGGGACGTTAAGGTAACGTAATTATTCTTTTTTCAACGGTTGCTTATTAATATTTTTTACGCAATAAGCCGGTCATTATAGATGCCGGTCATTATAGTCTGTAATTTCATTTCATGCAATTATTCAATGAGGGTTATCCCATAATGGGGCAAAGTGAATCACGTCACTGTTATATGTATCACTTGCATGAGTATCTTTCTTTACCGTTGTTACGGAGCAAATATATGATGAAAGCGTAAGTTTGACTATGTGATGCAAATGTATACTTATCATACAATTGCAACCGTTCAAAAGTTTAAGCGAACCAGAATAGAAAGGAAAAGGGGTTATGTGTTTACTCAAATCAAGCACCAACTTAATGAGGGCTAAAGGACCAAAATTCTACGTAACCTAGAAAATGTTACTGTGTTTCAACATATTCATTTACGTATGCGTCTTTCATTCAAAACAGCCCTATGAACTTCCGGGAGATACCTCGAAAAATAAACACAAAGTGATCGGAATGGCAAAACGTTCACCAAGCAGACGGTGACGAAGTTTACTGAGGATACCACACAAACGAGTTCAATGGAATCCATGTTTAAATTAAATCTGCATTATTTACATTTGATATTACAGTTTTTGGTCCTGCTTGCCCTACTCTCTTTTATGGAAACGTTTGGAAACGTTCTCTTGGCGTGCACAATGCGGCAAGGGACCTTACCTCCTAACTTTTGACGTTTAGGAAACTTGAAAATGAAGCTTAAAATTAAAAAATACAGAAACAACTAAAGGCAACTTCCTTATAGAGAAGAGTTCAGATCAGCCATGACCCAGATTTATTACGGGCAAGTACAGTGTATATCAGTAGTAGGTTTTGTGGTCAAACTTCCCAACAGCGACTTGACATTGATGTGTTTGATAAGGGGCGTGAGAAACACTTAAACCTATTTGGCTGATATGAACTGACAGTTAGACTAACCTTCACGGCCGGGAGGAAGGGAGAATGTAAAGGCTCTGGAAAAGTCACACCGCCTTAAATGGTTGGTAGTGGCTAATCTAAATTCACAAGGTTACACCGAAAATTATGCTTGATGCCTAATGGGTATATTACAAGAGCGTCGGGAATGTTTGCCATAAAATTTCACCTAATTCGCCTCATACGCCTATCAGAGTTTCCTTTTCGTCTTGTTTTTCATGAGGCAGGCTGGCCCTATTTCTAGGGGCCACTGCAGGCACGAGATAATCCGGCTATAGTCATTCATGACTCACTTATGTGTGTTGGGCATTTGCTACGTTTAACCACCTAGGGCGATGGGGTGAGTTAATTAGCGCATTGTGGAATAATCTAGAAACTCAAAACAACACCACTCCAAAGATGATGAGCCTTTTAAGAACTTAGTGATTACAGGAGATACGGCTTTTCCACCCCCATTAGCACACCTACGGTAGGATGCCCAACCGTTGTCCAAATAATTCACATGTGATGTGACATTTGTCAGAAAGAGTAGCGCACTATAGAGTGTATAATATTCCAAGGAAGTTAAACCCCCTGGAGCATTCAACGTCTTCTGCACTTCGGAAAGGCTGAAAAGCATTGGAAAGATTTTTGTACTAAATGAATCCATAATAAAAAAAAAAGGTCGAAAGTAGTTTTAAAGAAAAACACGTAGTTTTAAAGAAGAAACACGTTCTATGGTAATCAATGATTAAAATATTGTTTGGTAGAGTAAAATGGCTATAGTATTAATCCAAGAAACCTACGAAAGCAAAAAGACCCATCCAAATTACTGGTTGATGAATTTGTTTTCTAGTTAAATGCAGACTGTATTAAAAATGAGGTAAAGAAGAGACATACTTTGGCATGTTACCACGATTCAGAATATGTCTTTCAAACTGTAATTGTGACCATCAACCCATTACATTTGTCTTCATTGACCTGGAACAGGTAAATTACATTTCTTGTTGTAATGTTGGGTTACTAAAATGGTCCAGGGATTTTTTAGGACTGTCAGTTGGGATGGATGGGTAGATATACTTTATTAAATCCTCAAACAAGGAAATTACATGTCTGCAGTAAAATGTTACAAACAAATACAACGACAAATTCCACAATATAAAAGTACAAAAGTTACAAACATAAATAAGAGTATAGAAAGTGATGTACAGAATAAAAACACATGTGAAAGAGTAAAACTACCCAATAAAATCCAAGTTATGTAATGTGATTGCCATATCATGGAAAGATGTAATGTATGTAGTTATAGAACGAATGGGTCTTAGACTACTACTACGTTCGATAAGCCGGCCATTGAGTTGCTCAAAGAGAGGATGAGCCATGTCATTCCATATTGACCTCACCTTGTGCCGGACCCGGGACTTAACTGTGTTCCTGATCATGAAGTAAGTGATTGTGTTTACCGCAATTGCATCTTGACAAATATGTATCGTAATGTCATGATCAATGATCTCAGTATTATGCTGTCGATACATGGCATGTATTGCTTTAATCACTTTACCAAGTCATAGAGATAGTGTTACAATTCAGTACCCATATCTGTATAGTATGCAAAATGTTGAGATCATGTACTTTCAACGTTGGGCAAAAATTGTTGGAAGTTTAAGTTTTAAGTTGGCATTTGGTTTGTGAATAAAATAGAACCGTTAATCTTTAACTTATTTTATATTGCACTTCAACATGGTCATGCGTGGAGTGTGCAAGGTTAAGGCAGCATTAAACTTGTTCCTAAAGTTATAAAAGATAAAGAGATAATGTGCCTAATATTAAGCACAAACATGGCAAGTATGAGATTCATCAAAGTTTTTCTCCTTGAAATACCGTATTTACAAGGGATTCACAGTTTGAATTATAGTGACCTCAAATGATCTTTGAGCTCCAACAAAAGTCTTCGGGAACATCTACTCAGTGTCGGGCACTCACATGTTAAGTATAGGGTTCACATATATTTTTCTCCTCAGGCTATCATGTGTAGAATATATTGTGTTGCTTGACCTCTGATGGCCTCAGATGACCTTTCCGCCATCATAAGTAATAGACATCATGTACTTAACAAGGAGAATTGAACATGTCAGGTATGAGACTCCATAATGTTACCCATCTTGAGATATCGTGTCTACGAGCAGTTTTTAAGATTTACACCGTTTGACCTTGGTGACCCCAAATTACCCTTGACCTTCCTTAAACTAAATAAAAAAATTCTCTGTGTAGGGCAAGTATAATATATATCGACGTTTTCCTTCTGTAAAAAGTTTTCCTAAGAGATCAACGCTTTTGACCTCTGGTGGCGGCAAATGACCTTTGACAATGTTTTTCTGATAACGCAACTCCCACCAAGTGCATTTTAACAGTAGGCTACTGAAACATTCACTGTGACTTAACATGGTATAATCATTCCAATATTAATTTGAACTAAATTTCGAGGGCCCATATGTTAAATAATGTTGACTGAATGACACCATATCATTTCTTTGTCCACACAGTATAACCACTCTTGAATTCTATTTGACTAGCTAACATTCAAACGTAAATATTGTACTCCCATATTCATTGCCTTCTCTCCATAGTGTCTGTGCTGGAAGTTATACTCAATAAACAGCTGGCAAATATTTTCTTTACCAGTCAATCTTTCCAACCCTTGCTTACTGTGCACCCACTTTACTTTGATCTTGTCCTTTAGTATTTCATCTAGGCTTCCTGCTTCTTTTTGGTTTTCAAGGAGCCCCTTCATTACGAGATGGTAATGAAAAAGTCATACACTCATCAAATCTGCACAAAAAAAAAAAAAAAAAAAAAAATGAAGGATAACAAAACCGGTAACACATCAGTTTTCTAGATGCCCGGTCAAGTAGTTAGAGCATCCGACTTGCAGCCGGGAGTTCGACTCCTGGCCGGGTCATACCGAAGACTTTAAAAATGGAACCTATTACCATTGTGCTTAGTGCTCAGCATAAGCAATGGAGTAGGGAAAACAAGCCAGTGAGGCATAACCAGAAAAAAGGCCGTGGCCGACTTAAACCAATTGGTTAGAAACTGAGCCGTTTAACCTAATATAACTCTAACACTCTAGATGGATTTACAGACCTCCTGAATAAGATTTCCTTATGAATCTCAAGAAATTCATAGTGTACCATCCTTACAGTCTCCGGCAGATCCACTCTAACCCCTTCCATTCCCATAATGGGGCAAAGTGAATCACGTCACTGTTATATGTATCACTTGCATGAGTGTTTTTCTTTACCGTTGTTACGGAGCAAATATATGATGAAAGCGTAAGTTTGACTATGTGATGCAAATGTATACTTATCATGCAATTGCAACCGTTCAAAAGTTTTAGCAGCCAACGTAGGGTAAACAGTTAATACCTTGAAAAAGTACTCTTTGACACGATACACTTCGAAAGTTAGCAACGAGGGATTTCATAGTTGATAATGTATGGTCCCTGTGGAGCAGATAGTCCCTAAGGTATTTAGTGGAGGTCAAGGTCATTTGGGCTCATCAGTTACCAAAAGGTTATAACATTGAAAACACTTTACATCAGGAAGGGTCCCTCGATGGATCTTATATTTAGCATGTGACTCAACTGTATTGAATATTAGATTTTTGTTTTTGTGGCGGTCGAAGATTATTTTGGGTCAACGGAGGTCAAAATGTGAAAACATTGAAATGGGCTAAACACGACATCTCAAGAAGGGTACCATTTAAGGATCTCATACTTAGCGTGTAGATGAACCATGTTGAGTTAATGATGCCTGTTGCTTTTGTTGGAAATCAAAGCCCATTTTAGTCACCAGAGGTCAAAAAGTCAATACCCTGTAAACATGATATCCCACTTGATAACTTGGTAGAATTCGTGAATCTGAGAGATGATATCATGATATCAGTCTGCTTGATCTCTGTCCAGGGATCTTTCATTCTGATAGTAAATGTCAGTACAGTAATTTTATAACTTCATAATGAAAGTGTCAATTTAAAACCACTAGAATATTTTATACTGTATTACATAGGCAAAAAATCACTAAGCCTTTTGACTTTCTGGTTATTCTAATTACTCTTCCTGTGAAAGTATTTTGTGGTTCCTTTTTATAAATTGTACATTTACACTGGAATGGATACACGAATAAACGAATAAAATGAAGATTTTCCCAGTTTTCTGCCTCCTCTATAGCTTCAATGATCGATATATATATATATATATATATATATATATATATATATATATATATATATGTAATATATACACAGCAAACTCAGTATGCCTTGTAAACATATCAGTTCTTGTTATTTGAACTCATGCAATTACGAATTTGCAATTCTGTGTTCTTTGCTGGTTCTCTGTGTTCCAAGCTGCCTAAAGTTTCGCAGGTGTCGCGACACGAAAGTAACTCTGACATCGAGTATGAGTCGCCTGCTAGCTACGTGCAGTGTACAACCTATGTGTATACGTGCGGCGCGTGCGCATATCGTATCTGCATAGTAGTTCTAGCTTTGTTAACACTGACGCTGTCATAGTTATTCAAGAAAATTTATTGTCTCTTTTGCAATGAGCATTTTTGGATTATTTCGAGCAAGCTCATATTTGAAATGAGGATTTCTGTTCAGTTTACGATGACGAATTGGTAGTTTACAGACGTTGACAGTTCTACTGAAATTGCATTTACAGTAGGGAATGTCCTAGCTCGGGGATCTGTAGTTTTGGTGTTGTTGCTCATGTTGATATTCGACCTTAAACGTTGGGCTTTACTACGTTGTTGAAAAGAATTAGGATACGTTAGGCCTAGCCTAACTAGCCTTACGTTGTTTTTAAACGTTGAGTCAGTAACGATACAGTTTGAAGACTAATGCACTTGATCTGAGATTGCCATTTCATTTACAAGCAATCGGACATATCTTTTTGCGATACGGAGGAGTCTCAAAAGTTGGTTTTTGGTGCCTTGTCTAAATTTTAGTGCACAGAGTACATGGCAAACGTTATCTTTTTGGAATTGGAAGATGACTTTTGAGGTTGTTGTGAGTCCTTAGTTCTTTTCTTTGCCTAGTTCTTAGTAGATCTAGTCTAGGTACAGGAGGGCTTTTGGGGTGTGCATGCCAAGTGTCTTTGATGAAAACAATTATTCAGATCACCTTCACCAATTACTGGTTTAGGCCTCAAGATATCAGGATCATTTTTAGGCCTACTTTCTGTAATCTCCTCCTGGATGACATTATATTTTCAAGATCACTTCGATCAAAACTGAGGCCCAAATTTGGCAAATCATTTTTTTGTCTGCCTCAGAGAAAGGTCTTCTAGAGTGAAGAAGTGCTGTATAATTTCTTATCAACAATGTACCAAACAAGCAGACGATGTTTTGACACGCTTTATTAGACTGGGAGCCTACTCACGGTGATATTCTCCCGCGCTAGTTTTCTCTTGAAAAGCCAGGAATATCGCACATAATAGCTGATTATTTGCCAAAACATGCATGCATCATTAAGCAACTGTCAATCTAAGCATATTTAGTTTTAATGATAACAGTGACAGGAACAAAAAATGCAGTATTAGTACCATTGTGCCTAGTATAATTTGAACGTTCGTCTATAAATAGACCAACGGCTAGTACATGCATGCTACATCTACAGTCCGAACATGTTGATCGCACACTTGCTCTCCATACACCTTATGTCTCTATACTGGATTCGAACATGGGTAACTGACCAATCAGAGACCAGCATTCTCAAAAAGTATTTATAAATACTTTTTTAAAATGAAGATCAAACTTTAAACTCAGGTAACTTCTTGTTTAATCTTCTCATTTCCCTACATTCATGGGCCTAATTTGAAGTTGCCTCTCGATTCTTGATTGATTTCGATGAATGGATAATCATATTACATAACAAAACTTCAACTGTAACGTAGTTCTACGACAGGACTTCTAAATTATTTTCTTTGGCTGCTACATTTTTTATCATGAAAATTTCGCAGGTCACATTCAAGCAAGTAAGCTTGTCCGAGGGGGATGACCCATTTTTAAATGACTAAACGACGCAAGGGGAACCCGAAGCCTCCCACTAAACAGCGTAGTGTCTAGAACCCTTCAAAGGGCCTATAGCAGGGTGCAGGACAACTCTTCCGTGGGACCCTAGAAGCTCAATTATATCAGGGAAACATTGCATGGCTGAAACATATACATAATTTTCTGTTAATTTAATTTGAGACGCGCTAAACATATGTTCATAAGTATGACAATCTGACCATTATTTTCTGCCATAACGAAAATCTTGGGCCATGCAGAGCAGATGATAAACCCATGCGAGATTCGGTGGTGAACATTTACATTGAAATGAATGTTGGGGTGAGGACGAGGGACTTAATGATGACACTCGGGGCGTCACCATCGGTTGGTACATAGGGTGCCAAGAATGTAGTAGCTAAAATATCTCCCAGATCGTTAGAAATGGCTTTTATCAAGCCTTGTAAGATGTATCTAAACATTCGCTTATTTCGAGATCTCATGATTTAGAAAAGCCCACTTACAGAAATGTTAATAAAAGGCAACGCTTCGGGCCTATATTTTCTTCTATCAAGAGGCATACGTCCCTAAAATTTCGTAGGTCCGTGCAACTTGGTCTAAGTGGCTTCCTCTTACCTAACCCTTACTGATCTAATCATCCTATGTCGGACAAACTACCCATCGTTTTGATTATGCAGTGGGTATTTGGATAAGTAGTTAGTCGATATGTTTCAACTTTCTAGATTGAACTTAAATGGAAAAGTATGGGGAGCGAGAGAACGTTTTAGCAGTTTGGGACGATTTTTGGTTGGAGAATTGAAAAGAATTCACATTTGGAAAGACATGCAGGTCACCTTACCAGTAGTTCTCAACTCTACTTTGATTTTCCAATTTGCCTAATCGTCAATTTCTTTTTATCCGAAAGTACAAAAACTGCGCGAAAGCAGTATACAGCTTCACAGAGTCAGAAACGCTGTAGGCCTCCTATTTTCTAATTATTGCCAATTTTATAAGATGGGTGTGGTTACCCCTGCCCACGTTACCGGTTTGGAACAATCACTGCACCGAAGCTGTTCTTTATGAAGTAATAGTGAAATAACTGCTAAGGACAGGCGCAGGCAGAGCGCACCGAAAAATAACGTTTTCAACACATTTTAGTTGTGTTTTACTTCATTTAAAGTAACAAAAATAACTTTTCTGTCCGCATCAAAATATTTCTCGAAAAGAACCTCATATTTTGTTTTAGACCTCAATTTGTTCGCGGACCGGATTAGATCGCCTCTCGGGCTGGATGCGACCCTAGGGCTGCCATTTAAGAACCCAGGTTCTACGACTTTCTCACTCTTACACAGTAAGTCATAGGGATTTCTTCCTTGGGGTTTTAGCGAGAGGAATCACACACTGAAACCCCATTCACTCGCTTTAGTCGATTTTTCGTTGAGTATTTATAATTCTGGTTTGTCGTGATCGTATATATGAAGAGTTAATAGCATAAAGTTTTACGCAGTTCGACGAAGAATTCCTGCGAAAGCTCGCGGAATTGCGAATACAGCCAATGTAACTGCAGGAATAATATACGTCCGCCGGGCAGGCAACCATTAAGCTTGTAGTTGTCTTTGTCTTCGAAGTTTTGAAATAAGCAACTCTTCACTCAATACCCCTTTGCTACTCCTCCCACAAAACTGAAAAGAAAATTACACCTCGCTCGTTAGAAAAGTTTGGCTCTACTCCAGAGAATCAAGGGGACTTTGGAAAAAGTATTCTCCACCTTCACTGCGAATGAGAATCAGCGAAATATGTTCCCTGACGTCGAAGGGTAAGTGAAACGACCAAAATTAAACATGCCCCTTCACGACTTCGTGGCCACGACTACTTTCCACCAAGTCTGAAGAAAATCGGCTGAACCGTTGAAGAGATATTTGCATACAAACAAAAATTGGACCCACAAACTAACACATTCGCAGCCCCCCCCCCCACACACAGATCTATATCGTCGTAAAATCTAATTTTACGGTAAAGGTACGGTAAAGTGCAATGTGTTACCGAATCAACTCTAGGAAGGCTGCTAAATGTGACTAATTACGCCTATATTTTCCGAAAAATTGAACAAGAATAAAATATAATGTTCAGCGTGGTGAAAAATCTATATTTCTATCGATAGCAACACATTTCATGTCAAGTTCGTCTCTTTACATTTAGTGTCTACATCAAAGATTTGGAAATGAAAGTTTAAAGGGGTGCTCGAACGTTGCCAAAGGGAATGCGGTCTAGGGGCCGGCTTTAGACCCTAGGTTATTTTCTACGTAACGTCCAGAAACCTCTGAACGTCGCTGGTATTTCTATAATTTATGGCATTGGTATGAAGCATTGAACTGTCTTTTAATGGAATTTAATTTTCGCAGAACACACCACCAAGTCACAGTGAGGACAGTGACATCCTTTAAAGATAACCTCGACTAATGCCCGGTCCATCGGTCTTTGAAACAATAATTGCTTCAAGCTGTTCAACAGGAAGTAAACCTCATTTTGGTTGATTTACCTGTCAAAATGCGGAAAGCTCCCGATAAATGAAAGTTAAGAGAAAATGAAAAGTAAATCAAAGACATTTGAGTCTCTAACACAAGCGATAAGCTAAGCTTTGTATATTTTAGATAAATACCAGATATTCTGAGGTGAGGAGGGCAGGGCAACAGGAGGACTTGGGGACAATCGCCCACTGTATCCACAGTGCCGCCACTATATCGCCCTTAATATTTGTCTACATTATATTTAACAACTGGGTATATAAAATGTCTGTTCATTTAAATGACTGTGCAACATTTTGTGAGAATTCGGGGTTTGAATCACATAATTTAAGATATAATGCTTCTGAACAATGACGGTGCTTATGAAGCGATCTCAATGGTTTGGAGTAATTTTAATCATCACAACTTACAAGGATAAATACCGTCACATCCAAAAGCGATTATGGGGGAAGTAACTTGACGAAAACGATCTAGCAATCTCGCGACATGTCACTTGCATACGTCTACCGACTCTATCAGTTCGTACTCAACGTCGACTCTTTTCGACAGGCTGGAACGTGCTGCATTCGAAGCCAAGAACTTGTACAATTGGTTTTCTATGAAGCGGTTGGGAATGAATGCCGTCGTATTTGCATCTTTAAGACTGAAATATTGAGGGTATCTTTTCAAGTAGGTTACAATGTCCTGCAAGGACTGAAAACATTCACAAACGGCGTAGAACTTTCTGTTATTTTTATGACAGTTAATATCTCTCGAACTGGAAAGTTGTTCCAAGCACCAACCAGTTTTCTGAGCAGGTGAATAGTATGGCCCATCGTCTCCGGTGATGGACCTTTCTCAGTTGTGTGGGGAAGATCTTGTCGACATTACGCCGTTGTGGAAATAAAATCATCTCTCCTATACCCAGTTTTTACGAAGTATTGTTGTAGCAAGGGTTGCCTAGAGTCGTCAGGTTGCACTGAAACGATTTCCCAGTCACCCTGGTCCCATCCAAGTTCCAGCTTCCTTTCGTGCGTCATTGGTATCGCTTTCATGAGTTTCAATTTGGCACTCTTACCAATGAAATAACGCTGATTGAGGCTAGAGAGCCCCTCTAACCTCTCCTCAAGTCTGGACGTGTCGAAAATCCCCACGCTGCATTCTCTCCCCTTCGTCAATCATTATAATGCATACGTGCTTATCGAGTGAAAGCGACACAACTACCCCATTGATCCCTCTCATTGCCTCAGGGGTTCTTGGTTGTTTTCTGGACGCCATGACAATTTCTACATTAAAAAGTAAAACAAAATCCTGATCCATTGCCTAGCTAGGGAGAGTGTACGATACAAAAGGTCTACTTACTAACGTGAGACATGTTGAGGATCTTTAATAACTGGTTGAGCAGAAAGGGTATGTAATCACCCGATCTCCCAAACGAAGCTTAGAACGTCCAAAGAAGTAGCAGTGATGAATTTTGTCTTGGCCAAGCGGACGCTCCATCATAAAAAAAATACTACAGTTTTTTGGAGCTCAAATGTGAGATAAGTTGGATAAAATAGAACCACGCGTGCTAAAAGGACAAATTTGGTCATTTCAAACAGTCCCAATTCTACCACCTAAGTAACTTCTAGCCCCTCCCAAAACTGTCTTGAGCTCCTCCTTAAGCAGACACAATTTGTTTATAGCTTAAAGCCATTTCCTGGTGAGCATACAAGGCCCCAATGTGTAATCAGAACACACTCTCTGCATTGTGTGAAAAGTGAACAGGGAGGTCTTATCACCTCCCTGATGAGAGCTAATCTGCATCGTTCTCAAACTTTGATGTCAATCACAGAGCTGTCAGCAACTGAGTATTTTGATAGCCCCCAAGCGAAAATGTACTTGGAGTAATACATGCACCTCCTACTTTCAGGCAGTAAAGTGACCTGCATATAACAGGGAGTTGTTACGTAACATCTCCCTCCTCCATGTAAGGATAGATAACACAGGGTCAGGGGACTTTTTCAAGATTTTGCTTTTGATATAATCTAAAGTTAACCCCATTTGGGGCCATTCAAGCCCAGAAGAGGGAAATATAATGATAGATCATGATCGCCCAAAGAGAAACCGATTGGACCCAGAAGAGGAAAGTGTTCATCAACTATCTTTCAAACTTGTCATTTATTTCAGTGTTACAACTCACAGAATTGAAACATCCGTTTATTTCAAAAATGTTTCCGTCATACATGAAACTGGAGTGCAATCGAAATTAAGCAGCCCGATTGGGGTCCAAATTGAATCCAATACCTTACCCGACTGTAGCCCAAGCCCAATTCAGCCCAATCAAACAGAGAAAATCCCAGTGCGGGCCAAATCGGGTGTGTTGGCTGAAAATGAGTGTCCGTCTTTAAAGGCTCACGACCCTTGCTATCTTGTTGTGATCTTAAAACATGTTATATACTGAATTTACACAATGATGTACTCTGTTTTATAAGACCATCGTACAACTAAACCTTTATCCTTTTCATAAAATCCAGCTGTCTTCCTTGAAATATGAGTCTTTCTCCCATTGATCAAAAAGTTGATAGGAACAAGCAACTACCCCACCCTTACTTAGAGACCTTGAAGGTATCTAATGTCACCTTTACTATTAGACTTACGAATATCTTTCATGTTGTTCCACAGTTCATGTTGTCTGTACTAAAGGACAACCAAGGAGGTTAGATGTTTTCATCAAATTTACAAAACTGAAGAGGCCACACATGGTTTAGCACTCTCTTTGTCGGATGTGCCAAGTAAGAGACGGTGAATGCATTTAAGACGAAAAGTTTAAGCAAAAAAAAAAAAAAAAAAAACCTGAAAGAGGGACTAAATCTAAGTATTCTAGACCAGTCTGGTAAATTGTTCTTTCATTCCCAACGTGTAGTCTCGAAATAACAGCAAATGAAGTTACTGCATTTGTGACTTAAAGTGAGCTTGAATTAGCAAGCAAGGTTTTATTGTCTCCTCACATTCATGAGCATATTCCTGTCTTTGTTTTTCAATATGTTTTTGAGAACTTGAAGCTGAGAGAAATATTAACTTTCCATGGGAAATTTGAAGTTCGTTAAATTTCCAAGCCTCTTGTGCATTCACATTACCATAACATGAGATTATGGAGGAAAAAGGGTTTTAAAGTTAAAACAAAAAAGAGAGCTGATTAACATGAGGTTATGATATGACATGGGCTTACCTTAAGTTCATTTTGGACTGAAAATGTGACAACTTCATCTATTAATATCTCGAGAACCATACATCGGATTTCAGTACAAACTTAACCAGAAAACTTAGATTAATTACCCCTTTTTCTTTAACATATCAAACTTTAGTTTGCCTGAACCCTCCTTTAAAAACGAGTGCAATAAGGACTTACCTAGAATAAGAGAGAAAAGATAAGACAGAAGTGTTTCAAGTGTAAACAGAAGAGTTCTGGTACTCACCACTTTAGACGGAAGTTATCTTTCTGTTTGGAACACTACTTTACTGCTTATTACTACTCTATTTCGTCGACCGGCAGATTCAATGCTCGAGGTTTGAAATAGACGTGGAATTATCCCTACCATTACGGAGGACCAAAATAGATATCTGTCTGGACAAAAATTCTGCAAATCGATTTTTATTGGTGAAACACCATAAATGTATTGTATCTCAACAGAGCAATTGCGTATGGCTTTATGGGTTTAGAAAAACCAAAACACTTATCGAATTTTGTGTCAGTGTAAATTCAAAGAGAAATAGGTGATTTACATACCTCAGCTGTACAAAAGCAGTTGTTTGCCACCTAGTAGGTATATTGTAGTGTATGAAGCAATTCTTACTCATCATGAAAATTTTATAGATGAAATAAACCTCGAAAAATGATAGGTAAAAACCCACTTACTGATAGCCTTATGTAAGTTATGTGCTGCACGTTACTTAATGTCGAAGGTCAACAAACAATCTACTTGTACTAGTGAAATAAACAACCGCCTGTCTACTTTTGGTAAAAATCTTTGTGTTCATAGTCCTCACCAGGGGAATGAACCGGGTTGGAGTTGCAAATTTCCTGTTCGAATATCTTTGTTAAATAGGGCTATGCATTTACTACAATTTCATTGTGCTTCTGTTAACATTATGTACGGAAGACCCCCTCTAAAATCTTCTAGTGACGCCTTTGGTACTCTTACTAGCAAAAAACTACAATCACTGGAAAGGAGATGAATCCTTGTCGAAACAGTTGTGAGAGAATTTCCTTACCCTCTATCGCCCCAGGGTGAAATACTAAAATTATGAGCCTCGTAATTGTTTCTCCAAGAAAAATATTTTAACCTTGTCGCACTATGGTTTGTATGGGTGAAATATATAATTTCAAAACTAGTGATCAGTGGATAGAACAACTTCATATGGTGAAACACGCAGGTGTACGTCTGTTTTATCTGTTTATGTTGACCTAAGCGAATATGGATTTGATTCTCACTTCCTATTTCAGGCCCGTAGCCGGGCAAGGTGATGAAGAGGGCGAGGTAGTTTCCGGGGAATGTATTTTTTGGGGGACCGGTGGAGGAGATATGGTATGAAGGCAAGGGTAATATTTGTTCTCCAAGGGGGCGAAACTTTTTCTAGAGGGCCCGTTTCCCTGCCTTCTTTGACTTGGCTCTTTTGTTTCCATGTGAGTCGTAGCAGACCTATAGCTCTCGCCTCTTTACCACTGCGTGAGGGTGCAATAAGCTGAAGCACGAGGAAAATTAGATGAGCCAAATGCAAAGGGAGTCATTTTGCAGAGAAACTGGTTCGTGCAGATGGCTTGAATTCACAAATTAAAGTAAATTGAAAATGACGAGAGTCAAATGCTTAGGTCTAGGTCAGTCTTTCACCTCTGAACGAAAAAATCTTATAAACGATCTCCCGTTCATGTGAGAAATTTACTGACCAAAGTGACACGAGCTGAGCTATTATGCTAAACTTAATTTTCTCGTGTGGGGCAGGCTTTGCAGTGCTAATTTAGTGTTATTCAAGAAAATTCGACAGGCTAAATTGCATCGCCCGTCAGGTGCATAAAAGTTTAAAAGACACACAGAGGAATCTAAGCTTATTGAGTCTTGAGAACAAAGACAGATCAGCTGCCAGGGTGGATGGCCGTTAACAGGATAACAGTCATTTTATCCTTTCCAACCTCGCAGCCCTACGAAATTTTCCAACCCTCTGAGTCATTTACTGTATTGCAATTTAAATCTAAGGGACCAACTATGCGTCTGATAAAGATCAAATTTCAGACCTTTACAGAAAACTGTTTAGGCTATGTTTCTCCTATGATAGCTACCACGTGATAAGGGAGAGGGCTTGTTATCTGTGGGGTATATGAAACAAACTTTAAAGGTATACCGTTAAAAGAAACTGACCACAGATGGGGCTTACACACTTCATCGGTCAGTTGGTTCTTGAAGAGAATACATATGTAGTAGCCCGATGCTGACCGGACAAAAAGACTGTAGATTCTTGCATTTCAGTATTTTCAGCAAACCCTCACTTGCCCTGTACAGCACTTGGAAACAATACCCTCCTCCCTTTTGACGGTTTTCCTACTAGTCTTCGCAGCGACTCTCTGTGGATTCCACCATTCTGGGTCTGCAGCCGATAGCCTCTTCATCAGTTCGTAGCGAGAGCTGAACGAATGCTTTGTTCGCTTCGCAGGTTAGAGGTCATATACGGTGGTACGGTCTGGTACCTTAGCTCCATGCTCTGCAGTTTTGCTTTTGGTGTACATATCGCTCTTCAACAGAGATCAAATAGATACGGAAGCCGAAACTGAGTACAGTAGTTTTGTAGAGAGACGCTCTTACAACTCAGATATTGCTACTCTGGGGAAGAAACGTCCGGGAAATCCTCTTTCCACCAACCTTTCAGGAAACATTTCATATTTCAGTTTTCATCGTACCCTCTATGGCTTCAAGAGGAGATTGAAAAAAATAAAATTTAACAACGGGGGCATACTCCCTGCTCCGTCTGGCGCCACCCATGGGTGAAGCAACCTGTGTCAATGGGTGCACGTGCCCTCACTTCTCTGAAAATAGTAAAATGTGCCTATCTTGAAAACGCAAAATGCCTTCGATGCTCCTTTTGGAATATGAATGAACCAATAAAAATTCAGAAATCTCATGATTGTCCTCTGCTTAAATAGATGTGTTTTAAGTTACCCTTTTTAGAAGTTTCTGATGGCTTTTTTCAACTAATAACCCAAGGAGGATAGGCGTATGAGAAGGGGGGAAGGGGCACTGTGAATAGCCCACTAATTTTGGAAAATCCCAAAATTTGGGCAGATCTGTAGGAATTTGGGCAAATTTTTTTTAAAGGCTCAGAGATAAGCGCAAGAATCCTTATGCCCCTTCCACAAGTCGAATTTGCCTCATACCCTTATTCCCAAGGGATTGTGCTATATTGATTTTGCTGATATTAGGAGAAAGAGACTGGACAGTATTTTTAGTTTTTCCATATATATGGATATTTTTCCCCAGCCTATCATTTTTGAGAGGTATTCCAATACGTCCACAACAAAATTTTAACCAATCAGAAAATTGGAAAATGCAAAGTGGTAGGCGGTACACGGTAATGGTGACGACGTATTGCCTTTAAAAGTTAGAAATTATTATGTTTATTGTTGTAATTTTTATAAACCTGTAAAATTAACATCTTAAAAAGTATGCGACTGTATCCGCTACCTATCATTCTAATTCTTCAGTTTATTTACTAAAAATTCGCAAAGTCACACCAACATTACCGTACATATTTGCTCAAACTGGCGGAGCTTGCAAGTGACCTCATAATGAAGACTGTGCCATTCGGTATTTGAATTAGGCCAAGTTGACGAGCTCCTACCGGCAGGATTCCAATGGCTCAGTTGGTCGAGCGTGCCACACGTTTATTGGCAGGTTACTGATTTGAATCCCGCCCAGAATTTAGTTTTCCATTATTTAGTGAGGTCATCTTTCATAATAAGGCAAAAGGTGACAATGTTAGATGTTAATTAAAATAGTTCCATGACCCCTCAACTGATAAACTGGTTCCAGCCTACTTTTTCATAAATGCTTGAGCTTGATTATGAAAAACATGTCAAGCAGCAGGGCAAACTTTGTTTTGAAGGAAAAGACACGAATAAGCTGTATGTATGTACGTCTTCCAATATAGTAATATTGCAAAAGGCATGTCTCAATAAATAGTCACCTTGTATTGAGAGGAAACTTTACTTTGAACTTTGTAAAATTTTGTGACAGCTATTCTTAGTATGAAGTTTTTTTAATATCACTTGCTACATATTTTTCAGTGCTTCAGTTCTTAGAGTACAGTCCTTTTATTGTAAGTAGCCCACAAGTGTCGAGAGTCTGTTTGTCCCCGATACCTGTAGTATCTACTTACTTTATTCATAAAATTAAAATAAATGACAATATTTACCTTTAACGTTTACGGTAGCTACATGATCAAAGGTACAACAAAAATATATAAACTAGCGTGCATATTTCAGCGTCCTGTCAGTCTCTATATTCTTACGATGATCTGTCTTTAAACATTGTGCCCGAAGTTAATTAAGCACATGTACTGCTTTTTGCATTTTGTGCGATTTTAAAAAAATCCGTTGGGTGAGTTGAATCTTAAATTTCTTCGCATTGTAACTAAAACGTAAACGTTAAGAAAAATCGTTTTCATTTTGGGAATGGTAAGTGCAATATAAGCTAGTACTACTTATTCAGTGGGCGTGATCCGGGTTAACATCCTTTAAAAGCTTAAGAGTAATTCTTGGCAGCAAACTGTAAAAGATTTTCGTTTTTTCAATGACATTCCTGTCAAAATGATAAGGTGCTTCCTGCATTGTTTACCTAAATAATCCAGGGGCGTAGCTAGGATGAAATTTTTAGGGGGGCCTAGGTAACAAATGGGGGGGGGGGCGGCGGCTGCCCCGAGGGTCAGGCTTGTCAAGACTATCTAAGCGGAGCGCCACCATAAGTTGGCGCGGGGCGTGCAAGACAATTTTTGGCTTTACAAACCCTCCAGATGGCCGGAAACGGCACTTCCCACGTGTTTTAAGCTGCATGTACCCAGCCTTGAAATTCGAATCTCATGTCTGTCATTTCTCAAATAATGGGAAAAAATCAGTCCATGAAAAATGGTAGTACACAAGGCCGCACAGACACTTTTTTGCTAGGGGGCAAAAAGTGGGCATTACTGATCTGTGGCCTGGGGGAGGGGACTAAAGGGAACGGGTGTCTTCCTCCCCCTTGGCGAAAATTTCTAATTTCAGGATAACGTATAGATAGCAAATGGTGCAATATTTGAGGGATTTCAGCTTTAAAAGGAAAACGAAAAGTAGTTGTGACTAAGTGCGACAAAAGTCATTTTTGAGAGCGTGGTGGATATGATGTGAAGCATGACCTCAGCCATTGAGCTCCGTTGTGGGGGAGGGTTAAAAGGAGGGGAGGGAGTGTTATCGGTCATAAAATGTTTTATGATTAAAGTGGCACGTTTTAAATACGTTTTTAAGCCATTGATGATTGAAGCTACCTATAGCAACAACAGCAACATTGTAGCTATGCATAATCGCGCGTAGCGCGAGAATTTTAGAAAAGTAGGCTAGAAATACATCCTAATAGAGCTGTAAATGATTGGTGATGTGTACAGATATTGGCATGAAAATATTGATCTGCCTTTTTGAAATTGTTTAAGTTCTACCATTACGATCACGGCTGTTTCTTATATTTTTACTGCGTTTTCTCTGTATATTCTCAAAGTTGGAAACGGTGCACTTTGAAAATTTCTGGGAGTAATTGCCCCCTGCCCCCGATGTGTACGGCTGTGGATATCATATGAGCTGAGATAATACAAGAATCATACTGAATTATGCATCCCTTTTCATTTATTGTGCCTGCAATTCTCCCATATTTTACCTTCTAGTATATCTGTGTTACATTTGTCCATCACCCTATCCATACAGGCGCGGAACCAGGATTTTGAGAAGGGGGGGGGGGGGGGAGAGGTGCGCACACACCGTCGGCCAGACCGACCTGTGATCGCCGATAGCGCGAAGCCACGGCAGGGGGTTTGGGGGTCCTCCCCCAAGAAAACTTGAATTCTAGATGCGCTTAGATGCGATTTTCCCAGCATCTAGGAAGCATATTTTCCATATCTATTTGCTCGTTTTTTTAAAAAAAATCGTTGGTCATCGAAAAAAGGGGGCGTGCGCCGGGTGCCCCCACCTGAATCCGCGCCTGCCATAGGCTACATGTCCACTACTCAGTTACATAATCCCTTAGATCATACCATTTGTCTCCACCCTAGGGTTACCATATTTATTTTCTAGCATGGAGGACAAAGATCACTGTCCTGATGTAGGGGTCTAAGGGTGTCCCCTCCCCTTTGGAAATCTTTCCGGTTTTCAATGGTGTCTGGATGCAAAATCGTGGTGTATTTGTTCACGGACTCAAGTAATCGGTACATTACTTGGTCAGACCTATCACCACCAGTAAATCTTTCAAACTATTTAACCCGCAAAGCAGAAGTAGGGATCATGTGGGAAACACACGAAATCCGGACCTTGTTGACAATTTTACAAATCCGTCCGGACCGCCACGCCAGTGCAAACTACTAAAAAGAGTACTTGTCGAAAAAATCATTCTACAGTGCACTTGTCATGGGCAAGGAGAGAGACACGACATACTTGTTAATTAATTAAGGATAGAAGAATTATTCGAACGCAGTGCGTTACCGTACGGCATATTTTGTGTATGATACCGTATAGGAATGGTCGTGTAAGAATGGTCTTCAGTGTATGGTTACCATGCATATTTTCAGTAAATCAACCAGCCATCCGAAAGGCAGAAAGGGTCTAAACCTGACAATGTCACATCCGAGGTTGTCGTCTGGACGTTCGTTTCATCGTTCAAGTGAATTATATGCGTATAGTAAACGACAGTGCAGATTATACCTAATTTAGTGAAAGTAGGCATTTTAAAGTTACAAGTTGATTTCTTACGTGCACAAAATGTGTTTTTCACACATTTACTTTTTCTTAATTCTTTCACATTTTTTTTTATTTATTTTTTGAAGGAAATACTTCAAAGTTTATTTCCGTTCAAACATTTATTTTTTCTTAATTCTTACACATTTTATTGGGAAACAATAAATGTGTGGGGGCTGACGAATATCTGGGGGCCTAGCCCCCCCCCAGGACCCCCGGTAGCTACGCCGCTGAAATAATCTCTGACTCAGAGCAGAGCTGTAATCGCGACTCGAAATCTGTACCTGACTTTACGGACCCGCTTTCTACCCTCAATATTTTATCAAAGAAGTTTTCTCGGTTTCTCAATATTTCGTCATCAAGAATGACATTTGCTTGTAAATGAGATCATCTCAAGTGACTTGGGAGCCTCCCCGGAAATGTCCACGGTCCGTTCCGTATAGTTAAGAAGCAGTATGGTGCCACTTCTGCAGTTTTGATAATTCTTCAAATAGTTTAAAAATCCTTCAAAAACCATCCCAGGTTATCACGCAATGTAGCGTAATAATTACTATACCGATACGTTCTTTTCTCAATCAATACAACCATATCCAACAGGCAATATCTGCTCCTAAATGGGTGTTAAACGCGGGGAGAGGAAGAATTATGCCACAAGCTAAAACGCTTGATCCAAAACGAAAATGAGACAGTCAAAATGATAAATTGTGCACCTTAAACTAGGTTAACGTTAACGTTTCGGGAGTAGGCATCCACTTTCAAGGTTCTATTGTGGTCGTGGACGAATATGGGTAATATTCCCAATTTCATTTAGACTAAGGAGCAGGGGGTAACAAGCCAGGGATCATACTAATCGCTCCCAATCCTGCTCCCGAAACAGCCTCTTTGAGTCCCCACTGACAGTCTGGAAGCCCAGTCGTTAACAAACTTTCCAAAGTCCGACATTTCTTGCCCTACATCACTTTCGGGACTGCTGAACCGAGTATAAAATACAACTTCCCAAAGCCCCTTTCACAATTGGGGCACGACCTGTTTAGGAGCGATTGCGACCAATATTTTTTGCTGTCGCAAGGTGTCGTCCGACGAGTCGCACTCGTTGCAGTGTCCCAGGCGGTCGCACCAGATCTCCGAATTTCGAACATGTTCAAAATTAGGTCGCACCGAGGGTAGTACGACTGTTGTGCAACGATGCAAGGTATCGCGCGTCGCAAGGCACGAAGCAACAGCGCTTTTGATCTGTATTTGGTAGTGCAACACTCGCACGTGTGCTTGAGACCTCGAGCGATGAGTCATGCGTTTGGTTGTGTGTGTGTAATGCGACCATGAGACTGTTGCTCGACAACTCACATCCGATCTTGCAAAGTTGTGCTACCGTCGTACGACTATGTGGGAAATATGCGAATATTCCTATTGGTATATATTGGAAGACAAGGCCGTCAGGTTCATTAGGCCCAAAGCTACATCAGCTAACTTTGCTCATCTTCTTGGGCGGTATCTTTTCTGTTTTTGCATTCAGCGACTTTCTGATGAGGATACAATTTTCGGGCAGTATTTATACTGGTGAACGTTTGCACGAACGTTCATGCGAGCGATCGCATGATCACACCACCGCTCTCATCCAATCGCGCGTCATCTCGCACGACTATGCAATCAATCAGATAGTTCAATGGGGTGGCGTCCCCCATCGCAATCACTCGTGCAACACTTGCATGTAAAAGTACGTCCACTCGCACGAATATATGCGCCGGGATAGTACAAAGGTCGTTTCTAGACGCTACTGTTTTATGACCCCTGTTACATTTTTAAAAGCTCTCTACGGTCAAGTGCGATAGACGATTTTTTTGCCTTGTTGTACGACCAAATTGTCGCAAGTAGTCGTGCCCCCATTGTGAAAGGGGCATTAGGCGGACAACCAGAAGCCACATCACCCATGATCTATGCGAACGGCGGACTGAAAAATCTATGTTCTGAGTCACAAAAAAAAAAGAAAACTAGGTTGTTTCACATGGATCTGTTCTAGGGATCCTTTGAATACAAAGCAATACCATCAGGCCCGTAGCCAGAACTTATGGCATGGGGTGGGGGCACCGCATTGGAAGTCTTCAAAGAAGATTAGTTTCGAAGTCAATTAAACCACCAGCATATGGAAGTTTGCGGGGACTACATGGGATGATATCTCAAGCCCACAACCGATAGCTTAAAGAAATCAGTTGCAAATTACTATCTCCTGGTGAAAATTACCCCCGTCTTGTAATACAGAGACATGGAGAGTCTCCATATATGAACGGAACAAGGCTATGGTCATGATGATGCCTCTCCAGCTTCGCAAGCGCAGGTGAAGATTCGAGTGCTTTGCCACTTTCACAGAACAAATCAATACGGAGAAGTGGCACGTATGGTCTTTTAAAAGTAGGCATGCATATAAACAAACGACTTCCCGACAATGGCTCAAGACCTTTGAATGAAACAGCTGGAAGTGATACTTATCCTGCTTGCGATACAACATTGGTGTTCTACCATGGTGTCTACTTCAACATAGTAACTATTTTGATCAGACCAATGTCAAGGAACAAAGGATCTCCTGCACCTTTGAAGGCTCTGAAGGATATACCCGAGAGCGTCCTATCTGGTTTTCAGCCTCAACACTCTGTATCCTTTATAAATGACCAGTCATACACCTAGAAGACTAGAAACTTAGAAATTTCATTTTTCTGTGCAGGGTTTTAGTCAAAAACAAGCTCGAACCGTTCTCCTGGCACACCCTGACCACCTATGTCCCCAACGGGTGGTGCTTGACCAAGGGATCCTTCTGAGGATCAGTTAGTCTCCAACGACAGTAGTTAAGGAATAAGCAGTCGGCCCAAATTATTTTGAAACATCTCCTGCATCTTACAGAATTAACCTTTTTCCCCTCACAAATATTTTAATGAAGTGACCAAACAAACTATTTCGTATTAAAGGTGATCTAAGTACTTTTCTGCATGAGTTGAACATTAAGTGATAAATATTGCCGCATGATTAAGTAGAGCTATTCAAGAATTAGAATACCATGGTACACTAATTCAGAATGGGGTGATTGCATTTTCCCTTTGACTTGCGGAGCCAATAATGCTTCTTCCTTCTCTAAATTGGTAAACTTGCCAGTCCACTGACTTAATGCGAAGGGATGGAATTCTATGGCTCAATTCAAATGGAGTGAACGTCATTCTTTAGAAACAATTAGCAACAATTAATCCAGTAAAGCGTAAGTGCAAAATACTTTCTGTACTTTCCAGAGTGACCGCAACGTAATAGTTCCAATATTTCTACTACATCAGATAAGGGCATTTCATGTCAAGAGATTTTGTTCACAATCTGTTTCAGAATAGAAAGTACTGAATATACTCAACTTTTGGTGTCTGTCTGTTCATTTTGCGTCTTACATGTACACCGTGGTACTTATACTTAACACAAGTTAAACAGATTGACCATCATGAGACTAGACTGGGACACACTTAGTGAAACGTGTTAACTGGCAAGCACACTTTTTAACTTAAAATCTTTTTGTGTATCCTAACAAGTAACTAACTTGTATTGTTTCATGAAAAATTATAAGGATTGTAATAAAGAAGTAACCTTAAAAACAGGAAGCATACATATTGGCAATCAATACAGCAAAGGCGGAAAATATATGATGGAACCAAAACAAAGTCGCGTCAGCAGACGACAGTCCATAGACTAAAAAGCCGACCTATTAGAAGTTTCAACATTCTGATACATCAGGGATCTTAATTAACATACTTGCATGAAATATATTGGTGTCATGGTTTGTTGCTTAAGTTTACGTATAGCTAACAATGTACATCCAGACTCAATCTATATCTAATGAATGAAGTGAAATATCAGTAAGATTCGGAAAACAAGTAAATTATTTAGGTCTCCTCAGTAGCCGATTAGATGGTGCTTGGATTAAGGATAATGTATATAGGTGCGTGGATGTTAGAACCCCGTAATAAGCTGTTCCTAAGTAGTTTGCGTGCTTTATAGTATTTACCTCATATACTGAGCTCTCTCCCTTCTTTTAGTACTCCTATACCCTACATTTCCAACGACCTGCCATGTACTTGTTACATATTGGTGTTGAAAGGTGCAAAAACAACATTTGTTACGAGAACTCCGCATGTATAACCATTTTATCAAACATTACTTCAGTAGAGTTCATAAAAATTTTATGGTTATATCATAATTTTTCAGATAGTAAAATAGAAACCAGCTAGCAGATATTTTATCTAGAACCATAAAAATAAACAAATATTTCCCTTCAACCAAATCCACCACAACATATAAGATAGTAAAATTGTTGTGGGTAATATGCCAGGTTGTTAACCTTCTAGGTATCGGTGTAAAGAAAAGGTGTAGTCACAGCATTAATAAGTCTACCCATGAGCTATGGTTTTTGTTGTCTTTGACTGATTTGACCTGTGCAAACGGTAACTTTCATAAATGCACTGATCCTACCACTCAAGAATATTGGAAATTATAGCCTTCTTTTATCATTTTCTGATCGCTTCCTCACTTGCTATTGCAACCTGTGGGTAGATGATGCTTGGCAAAATCTCAAAGGGCAAGTGTTAAGTAACCATTGGTTTAAGGGACTTCTAAACAATTTTCCAATTTAAACAAGACCCTTGCTTACAACAGGATGAGATGTTAGCCTTTAAACATGAGAGACAACATTAGACTTGCTTTGTTCATACTTTACTTAAAAGAGTTTTATATATATATATATATATAAATATATATATATATATACATATATATATATATATAAGGACTAAGGTTAAGGTACTGAAGTGCACTGGAGACTGTAAGTCGAAGAAACACCATGGTAATACACAGTGCAATGATGAGTTGCACAAAATATATTTACGACGTTTCGGGTAACATATCCTTCAACAAGATCACAAAGTAGCAACTGAAACCAAACAAGCACAAATGCCAAGTTCAAGGGAAGAGTAACTGGACAATGACGGGATTAAAGTCATTAACGCAGAGTGTCCAGCTTGGAATTAAGGCCATGTGGGTGAAGAGTACCTAGTTTGTGCATAAGATTGATTTCATCGATAAGACGATCGAAATTAGTCCCTTACAAGCTAAAGCGGCTGTGACCCAAAATCCTTAATAGTACAAATGGAAGGCCGATTAAATGAGTGGCTCCTGGAATACCTGGCAGATAAAGTTTAATTGAGAGAAGGATTTCAGTGATTCTATCGGCCATCCTACTCTTGGCTTCACCAACATACAGAATACTCCAAGGTTTACAGCTTAAAATATAAACGACTTTGGTAGAGATGCAGGAAAAATGGTTCTTGACCTTGAAAGAAAAAGGTCCTTGAATAAATAACAGCTGATCGCCAGAAGCAACCGGAAAATTATTGTGTCGCTTGCTAATAAGGGGAACATCTCAGGGGTCAGGTGAGAACGGATGGGGAGGGGTGAGGATGAGAGGCTCTGACCAAATGATCACCAGTGTTACGATCTCTCCTAAAAGCAACAATCGGTGATTGTGTAAAGATGGACTCAGTGGTATTGTCAGACATGAGACTTTTAAATTTCTTACAAATAAAGCGTTGTATAGGTTGTACGGAAGGGTGGAAAGGGAGTACAAGGCTGATGTGATCCGAATTACAATAAGAAGCCCCTCCTCAAAGGTAGAAGACCTACTGATAGAATTAACACGAATATTAGCAGCCTTTACGACTTTATCCGGGTAATCCCATGTCCGCAAAAAACACTTGGAAAATTATATTTTTTATTTTAAATTGTTTTATATATAAATAGGTAGGGGACGTAGCGACTTTTTATGAATGAATGAATGAATGAATGAATGAATGAATGAATGAATGAATGGATGAATGAATGAATGAATGAATCAAGGTTATATTAAATAGTCACATTGAGACCTTAGGCCATTTTCCCTCTAACATAGACACTTGCCTTATACTGAAAGAGGATATTAATACGTGAATGGAAAACTTAGCCTCAAGCAGGTTTAACCTGCTTGACGCTAAGTTTTTCACCGTGACCAAACTGTGCTCCTTAAGAAAAGTTCTGGTGACCATTTCCCACTGCAGGCGATACTCTGGAACAACTTATAAAAGGAGTAACAAACCTGACTAGATACAAGACTTAACGAGGAGCCATCAGAAAGCCTTGAAATGATAAGGAAAAAAAGTTGACTTAAATGACTTCAAGAAAGTGTAATCAAGAGTTGTCTTGAGCGGCTTCAGCAAAAGGAAGGAAAATTAGCTATGTAACTGGTCCGAAAAAGGGTGATTCAAACAAGGAGTGCAAGCACCTTTATCAGCTGTGATCGTATTATCAAGCTTTTGACCAGTTGACCTCTGTTGAATTCATATGACAATTGACTTCCACAAAAGCAATAGGGCTCTTTCACTTAATATGGGATATCCTTATGCTGAGTATTATTGCTACCAATGTTATCCCTCCTGAGATAAATTGTTTGTAAGCATTTTAAAAGCGTTTCGCCTCTTGACGTCTAATGATATCATATTATCTTTGACCTCTACAGAGACAATTAGCTCACTTCCTGACTGTAACACGTCCACATTCCAATTACGAAAAGTACATATTGTTACTATTGGGATATCCCATTTACAGGGTTTTTAGTTTTCTACTTTACGATAAATCCATATGCTAAGTGTAAAAAGTATTCATCATTCTTATCTTGGGATATCGTGTGTACAAGCTAAACGTCAGAAACACAAATACACTCATACAAGCATACACTCGCCAGAGTGATTGCATAGATGCCTTTCGCCTTCGGAAAAGGAATAAAACACGACAAGGCTGGTTGGTTAGTTATTGGTCCTACATATGCATACAGGACATAAAGGAAGATATAAAAAGATGATATTATCAAACTAAAGATTACTCCCAGTTTTAAACATCAGGTGGTTTATCTCAACGTTTCTGAAATGTATGTGTTACAGTTTAAAACCTCCTCTTTTTAAGTGCGGCGTTTCTTGCTTGCTCTGAAGATAGTACCATAAGGGACCTGAAAATAAAATCTGTACATGCAGATGTGATTACTTCTGCAATTCACCACACGCACATGTCAAAGTTGTATAATGTGTATCATAAAGATGGAGATGCTTTGCAACCCATGGCCACAGTTTAACAAATCATTATCGCTAAGAGTTTCCAAGATGATGCATATTAATCGGCCTGATTTTAAAAGTAGTGTGTTTTGAAAAGTAAAGTAAGTGAATACTCATTCTCCTATCTTTATAACCTTCCTACTACATCTAAATCACCTTTGATTTGAGGTTGATATTACATGAGAGTCAAATTGTAACTTCATTTCAGTCTTAATCACAGTTTGCCTTGATCAAATGCTGAAAAACACTTTAACGTCAATATTGTTGCTTGACAACAAACATCACAGAATATTGCTCAATTCACTTTAAATAGAGTGACTAGACCTGTTGACTTTCACATTTCATGACTGCAAAATGCTAAGAAGATGGAAAATGAACCAACAAGTTTTTTTTCGAAAGGGAGTTTTCTAATGCAACAATCTTCCCCTAAAATACTCTTCACTCAGGTAGATGCTAAGAGAGTCTTAACAACAGAATATCTCGCATGCATGACTGGAAACTGAAGTCCATCTTTTCTCAGGTAACCACAAATTTTTCCCACCAAAAACGTTGTTTTTCCCACCAAAAAACATTGAAGTGAAAAAAGTTGATCATTTACACACACGACTGTTTCAAGGAATGTGCTATCAAATGTGCTATAATTCTTCGGAAATACAAAAGGAAGTCAACTAAACTTTATTTCAGCGTCCAGGCGATGCAAAGTAATACTGGCAACTTCCATCTTCTCCTACCGCTGGCCAATAGCAAGCACATATGATACTCCCTTGTAACTTTATTGAATTCCGTTACACAATACCTCTGATTTAACTGAAAACTAACAGACTACAAATGAAAATCGTTACTGAATGTCCTAATTGTTTCAGATGCTATGAGTCACACAAGGGTATTGTGTACTTTAAAAGTACTGCAAGAACAAGCAGCACAAAGCACTGTAAGGGAGGTGGGGGGAGGGGAATGTAAATTTCACTTAGGGGGTACTATTTACCTCAAGAAGGACTGCCGATGACTTTAAAAGGTTTTCTGGAGTATAAACTGTATTCACAAACGCAAAGCTTATAACTCCTGCTGATTTCCTTGCCCGTTGTTATCAAGTTACAAGACTCTTGAGGAGACAATAATACCCTCTGTTTTGGCACTCAGCTTTCTGCATATGCCAATATAAAACCTACGAATGAATTAACTGGTGTGAATATGAAACGGGTCTTACACCTAGTATCTAGATTTCGATGATGCACATTGGAAGTAATATGAAAGGCTTCAAGAATTTTATAAACATGTTTCATGGCCAAATAAATCAAGGATGAAAAAGTGTGGAAGGCTAAGGGCACTCATCTAACCTGACATATAACAACATTCGAACTTTGTTCACCTACGGATGTGGTCATTTTCATAGAGTAGATGTATTTTGCTTACGAAAGAAACATTTTTCTGGTCCCTCAAATTGGAGGGACTATAACATGTTCCAAATTTTAAATCGGATTACTATGAAAACCTCAACCACTCAATTCAGATTTTGATGGAGTAATTACTCTTCTTTAGATTGCCTAAGTTACAACAAGTAAAAACTAATTTACGCACACGTACGTACACACTCACGCGCTCACTCACAAACGCCTAATCACTCACCTACCTAAACTTAAAAGTTATGGAGTTTTTGTACAACTGGATTTGAGTACCGTAAGAGAATTGAGATGTACATAAATATTGATGTTTTCTTATTTCAGTGAGTTCTCCTGTGTATTTAAGAAAATGACTGAACCACGAATAACAATACGCAACGTCGAATCGAGGCATCTCCTGTACGTTGCAAGTTCAAGAAACGCCACTACCTCTTCTAAAGATAAAGAAGGGAAGGAAAATGCTTTGTTTAAAGTGCAGTGTTGCGAGAAAATGGCGAACACAGTTACCAAGACAGTCCTGATTCGCACATTTCATTACCCCAACCGATTACTTGATGTGCGGGATCTCAGGTTTGAGGGAAGGGTCCTGGACATGCATAAACGCTATGACAAAGATCGATGGTGGAAGATGACGTGGTTAGAGGTCGCTGAGGGGGGTATGCTGAAGGTGTTATTTCAGAGCTATACGAATAATTCTTACCTTGCTGAAAAAGAAGGTGGTGCAGGAGTCGAGGTAATACAGCTGGATAACAACGACGCCGTAAATGATGTGCCAGACCGCGCAAAGTGGGAACTAACAATTGGAGGGTTGAAATTTAAACCCGATCGACCAGGTGGCGTGTATCTTGGTCTTTCCAATATCATTAATGAGTTAAACGATCGGACAGCCGTAACTAGAGTAGCAGAGAGCATGGCCATCACTTTTACAGCTACTCCTTTCACCACTCTCACAGAAGCTGTTGATACTACAGATGCTATAGCTGCAGGTGAAACAGTTGATGGCATATCCGCTACCACAGCTAGAGCGCTCTCCCGCATAGTACATAAGGCGTCGAAGGCATTTTTTGTGAGTTGGTAAATCAAATGGAAAAGACTGTTTTTAACTTTTTAAGATATGTTTTTGTCTCGTTTTGTAAACGATAAAAAGATAACCCTCTGAAATTTTCATGTAAATCACTCCCCTGTGCAATTACGTAATTCATGTACCCATCCCAGACGTTTCTCTTCGTACCTCATCAAGGAGTCGGTGCCCGAAATACCGTTGTGCTTTCCCCCTCTTCAAGTCTGTCTTACCTAACGCTATTTGAAAGACCGGTACTGCTTATCAGAAGTAAAAGCATGCAGTCCTTCGAAAGTACTTTGCAAGGCGGATTTCAAGTCAATTTTAGAGAAAAATTCTTTTAGAACCTAATTGTCGATTGAAACGATTTTAAAAGTTTAATGTGACATTATTGTGTTCATCAAAATGAAAAGCCACGTTTTTCCTAATGTATTTTTGGTTTTAATCTTTCTTATGCTTCATTTTCTTGAGGCTGTGTAGAGAAGTAACAACTTATTTCAGTCTCAAACACTGTAGTCGTTTTATTGATATTGATACCAACTTCATTCAAGTAGAAGGAAGTTTGGCAGAAAAAATCTTTAACCTTTCCATGTCTAGCTTTGGGTGTATCAGCATATTGCATAATGCATTCACTTCAAACACAAATATCGATCGTTTCTCCGCATTTTGGCTAAGATCGTGTGCAGTATCAGCCAGTCTAAAGTTGGACAATGCAAGACAGACCCATGGTGTAGGGGTTTGAAGGTCGAGCGGTTGGTCGTTAAGTTGTCTCTTCGGGGACGAATAACTCCTTTGGAGAGCAGAGTCGAAGGGACGTAGGGAAAAGTAGTACCACTCTCTCCAGCATGAGTGACAAACTTTGACCATGCTCATACATTGAAATAATTGATAGCCTGAAAATGCTCATGATTGTCTGGAGAGCCAGTCTCTGTGGTAAGATGAACCAGTCTAACCGCATAGCACTACTTAGGGCACTATGTACAATGTTTGTACACTCTCTGTGAAGAATAAAGTGCTTTCCCGTCGTAGGTTTAACTTGAAACTCAAATGTCTCCGATAGCTAGACAGATATATAAAATTCATTCATACTTAGTTAAAATCCTCAACTTCTATTGGTTCATTAAGGTCAGGTGACCGTGCATTATCCTAGGATAACCCACGGTAAATAAAGAATAAAATCACCGGCGGACGAATACAATACCGTACTATATACACTGTATTTCTAAGATCACCTAGCTTTAGATATGGCTAGCTGGCTTGACACACATAGGCCTAGCTGAGCATGATATGATATATCCAACGTTAGGCCTATGGTGTGACACTACTCACTAGTCACAAAAAGGCCTACGAAAACGCTTCCATTTCTAAGAAACACTTTTGTTCCCAAATCTTACGTTAAACCCTATAGAGGCAAAGGATCCATTAACGGTTATAATTCAAAGTCAAATAACGTAGGCCCAAGCCTAAGTAACGTTACAACTTACACAAAAGTTCCTTGTCGAGCACTGAATCCTCGAACGAAATCAGCGTTACTAACGTTACCGCTGTTAGGGCTGAGATCTCTAACATGTCCAAACTTTTCTCCAAATGTACGTTTGAAATGCTGTGACTGTTTATCTCCTAAAATCAGTAGCTGAATCCTAGGCAAATTCCATCATTTGAAGTAATTTAAAAGCTCAAGAATACCTGAACAAGTCCGTTAGGTTTGAACAAATGACGAGCAATTTTAAAAAGACCGCGCTACTTAAAGCATACTGGTGGATATGTCACTACGTACTGCAGTATAGCCAATACGTCGTACGTGCATGTGTTTATTTACACAGCATGTGCACCCACAGCGCACACAACGTACAATATGCTCTGTGTGCAGTGCAAATGTACATGATACAAATGCAAGATTTCGTGGCTAAGGGGTTACCATGGAGTCATAATACCTCTAGTTACTTTACCAACTGTTAATTTTTTGTCCTTTTCGGCTGTTGAAGTCTAGAAGAAAACCATTTCTCAAATTTAGTCACATCGTTGTTATATTTCATGACTTATGAATATTTCATTGAATTCATTTTGTTTAATAGTAGGCTACTTTATTAACTGCGCACGAATAGGCCTATTGTTTTGAAAGGTTGTGAAGAGGTCTCATCTTTCCTCGGGGTTTTGATTTCAGTAAAAATGTGGTTATCTGCAAACACAAATTTTCTTTCTTTTTACTATTTTTTCATCAAATTCTTGTGTATGAATGAACAGGGTTAATCAACGCTGGACCGTGCATTAAATAGAGGATAATGCACTCCGGGGGTTAATGCTATCGCTAGATGCACTCGGGCTGCGCCCTCGTGCATCGCTTGCATTAACCCCCGATCGTGCATTATCCTCTAGTTAATGCACGGTCCAGCGTCGATTAACCCTTCATTATTATTCATTAAATTTGACTGACGAGTTTGATCGAAGTTTGTTAATGATATACATTTTATGGATGTATAGTTGTAAGCAATTTTAGAACATGAGTGGAGACGCCGCAAATGCTCAGGTAGACACTCGAAGCTCGTTTAGCTATGATGACTTGTTTGGGATATATTGCCCTTAAACCTAAGGTGGGAGGAGTCGATGGCACACACTGGATTACTGAGCAGTTACGTGCAACCCTTAGACTTTTTGTTGTTATTCACTCATTTTTTGTAGGAATTTTAATTTGCTAATCCCAGAAAAAAAGAATAAGAATCAAAAAGTTTCTTTCTGCCTGCAAAGCACACCTTATACAACTTCAGTTCTAGTATGTCGATTTTTCATAATTTCGTGATATTTTCATATATATATATATATATATATATATATATATATATATATATATATATATATATATATATATATATATAATGCTAATTCGACCTGTTAGGCGAAATGGGTATACCGCCAATACAACCGGCGAAGAAAAAAACAATAAAATACATAAGTTTATATTTCCCCCTTTTGGTTCTGAGATATATATGCACGTTATTTCAATGGCCAGTAAGTCCTTAGTGTTAACGGATACATGCACGTAAGTTGGTGTGCATCTAAGTAATTGTATAAACATTATGTGGTAAACCGGACTTGCGTATGGAGTTACGCATTCCTATATAAAATAGTGTGTAAAACGTTAATTTTTTCGCCTTAGGGTCGAGTTCTCCCAACAGTCGCGTCTTTTCATACGGTTTTTCGCCTAACTCCCAAATGAGCAAAATATATATATATATATATATATATATATATATATATATATATATATATATACATATATATATACTGTATATATATATATATATTTCATATATATATATATTTGTTTCTTCACAACCACAGATAAACACATACATATATACAAGGTCAAGTTATTTACATAATCAAGCAGTTGTGAAAGGAAGTGTTCTAGAAAGATAGAGATCTTAACAAAGTAGAACACTCCCTGTACAGAAAATGATAGGATAATAAATATTGTGAAACGGTAAATATTTTGTCGAAATTAAGCTTTTATGCGATTCTCGTTTTCCAAAAAAGTTACATTTACATATATTTTTACTATATTTTTAGTATTTTCTGTGTTCCATTTATATACTCTTACTTTATTAGCAAAAAATAGTCTTTTACTTCAAATACCAATACAAAGAAAGGTTATAGTTTTCTCAAAAGGCGACCACTTTCAATTTATTTCATATACCGTTCTGTCAACTGTTTTCCTTAATACAAAAAACTGTCTGAAAATTTACATTCCTTTGGGGAAAATTATTTCCACTTACATTTATCATGATAAATAACTATTTCTATAACAATTACCACAGATATGTGGTTTCTTACTCACTAATTTAAGTGCTAACTTAAACATGCTTTAAGTTTGATTATATCCTTTCGGCTCCAAAGGCGCTTAAGCTATGGGATGGGACTTACAGAACAGCAAGTAACTGTATATATCAGAAAACGTTGTCCAACGTTATTATGTCGTCTTCAAAATAATCGTTGCTTCGCTATATAATGTATTTTTACCATTTGCTGTTATAAGGGATATATACATGTATAATAATTACCCATATCGAAATCGTTAACTAGCAATACTTTCTTATTCTTTGTAGTATTCATTTAATCAGTGATCACAATTATAAAGAATTTTCCCGATTTAAGAATCCAATTGGTAAAATACCACTAAGACAACAGAAATGACTGTTAAGCTCGGTTTAATTAAATCTGACCTCGTACTTACACAGTCTTAAGACGGTCTTTGTGTGTAGCATCAACCATGGGCGTCCGGAGGGGGGGGGGCAAGGGGGGCCCTGGAAAATCAAAAACGTGGAAAAAACGAAGAAAAAATAAAGAAAGAAACGGAGCAGCAGCCCCCCGAGCATATTTTGGGTATTTTTAAAGTTAATATTTACGATATTGCTTATGTTTCCCCTTTTTACATGCGGTAAATAGGCCTTGCAAGTGCCATTTCCAGCGATCTGGGAAGCATTTTGGGCCAAAATTTTCTTGCGCTTGCGCCAACCCGTGATGGTGCGGAGCGCTGAGAGTCTGTCTATGGGCTTCGCCCCCCCCCCCCCTTGACGTATTCCTGGCTACGCTTTTGTCAACATCGTGTGAAAAGTAGCATCTAAACTCTTTTCTGGGAGTAACATATTTCCCATGAAAAAAGTTGGACCGCCTAAAAATTTTGCCCCCCCCCCCCTTGAAGTTTTTTCTGTGGACGCCCATGGCATCAAAATCTGACCTGGTCGGTTGATGTATTTAAACGTATTAGCCAAAGAAACAAATCAACACAATAAAACAAAACACTGGACAAGTCAACCAAAATTTTGCAAAAAGGACAAGTAAACATGTTTAGATGTGAGTTATCATGGCAAAAAGACATATAACAGAGAATGGGGCAGTTTGTCAGGTTTGTACTAAATTTCTGTAAAAGCAGGTGGTCGCTTTTATCGGCAACTCTCATATACCAGCCATTGTACCATTCTGGGCAATCTGCATGGGTGAAGTCCCTTCGGGAAAGGATAACATTTATTTCGTAACAAACAGGTCGAGAAATGCTCTCCCTGTGCAGTGCGCACACATGGGCTGGTGGAGGAACATGTGCGGAATCCTTAGCTATCAAGGTGTACGGTCACAAGACTAAAGTAGTGCTTCATACGTGTACATGTCATATAAACAGGGGATCGAAGATCTTACCGTCGTAGCTCTAATAGGGACTGCATGGCTGCCTTGTGTAACGCACTCAGTGGAGTGAGTATACAACAATAAATCTTAACTGACAAGTGAGCAGTTTTGTGCCTTATCATCTTGAGAGATTTCACTTGACTAGGCTGAAACCACTGTTTAGGCACTTTGTTTTGATTCTTTTAGGTTTTTCATTCATCACTCTTCAATCTACCATCCACAGGCTTTTATCAAATTTGATTCAAATTGACAAAAGTCAACATTTTAACGATTTCAGAAAATGAACTTCCCTTTTCTCTAATGTCTGTTAAACTTAAAAAATATGAGTGCATCAGTGGGAGTTTTATTCCAACAATATTTTGACCATATTTGAACCATAATGGTGCAGAATGTACGAATTTCAGCCATTTTAACACATTTTAACAAAGGCATGCACGATAGCAATAACAATAGCTCAACTAAACAGCTAAGCTTATCATAAATTGAGGACTCTTCATTTTTGAAATTCAATGGGAAAGTGTGTCTCCATTGAAAACTGCTTACCCTAAAGTTAGTTACTATGTAAAAGTGTGATGCCGCAGTGCTTAATATATATATATATATATATATATATATATATAATATATTATATATACTATATATATATATATATATATATATATATATATAATAATATATATATATATATATAGTATATATATATACTATGAGTCACCGCAGTATTAACTAGCCGCATAGGGACCTTAGGCCATTTTACATCTAACACTAGGCACTTTATACTGAAAGAGAACTTTTAATATATGAATGAAAAACTTAGCCTCGAGAAGGATTGGAACGAATGACCACTGAATGCCACAAAGGAGCAAAAGAAACTTATTTTGAATAATTCTCGGTAACAACTCAAGCACGTAGAAAATATCTGGATGTGAAATAAGCTTTGCACTATTTCACCTTTAGGTCTTAACGTCAATGACGGCTTTGACTGTCAGACAAAGAGACCCAGAGTCAGGGTTCCCTGAGCGGGTCATTGGTTCAGGCCCCCATCCTTGTGCTCGCTCCTCTAGCCTTTTCTTTGGAGATTTATCTCCTCTTAGGTATTTTTCAATTCTCACTGTGCTTTTGCATCGGTCCCGCATCGGTCCCGCTGAATACTTTTTTCTTAGTGTATGCGCTGTGTAGTTATCTTCTGTGCTTTTAATTTACTATGTGAAAAATAAAGCCGTGGTTATTTTTCTCATTTGATGGTTGTAACTTGAAATTTATATATACCTTTCTCGAATCGGAAATATAATAATTTTTGTTATACTTCACTGAAGACTTATACTCATTATGTTTCTAGTGATGTTTGTGCCGTAAACTCCTCCTTGTGAGCCGGACTAAGTTTTTTCAAACTTGATGGAAAGTTACCCAGTGTAAAAACTTGTGCCTTGCAGAACCTCGGAGTAAAGGTACGCCAAAAGTCAATTTTTGTGAAAAGTTGAAAAAGCACTTTTTTAGTGTAATTCCAGAATGAAAAACTCTTTTACATGACTCCTTACACATGTAATAAACCTGTCAAGTACTATCAAATTGTATGGTTGTCATGACAACCAAGGTCCGCGGTCACGTGACAGGAGGTCAAATGAACATTTTTGTATTTTAAAAACTGCCTCTAAACGGCTGGACCAATTCTCTTCAAACATGGTGGAAAGGTTTCCCAGTGTAGAAACTTGTGTCTCCCACACACGCAGAAATAAAAGTCAAAGGTCAAATTTTGTGATAAATCATATTTTTAGTATTTTTAGTATAATTCCAAAAGGAAACATCCAACTTACATTAAACATTATACATATAATAAACGTGCCTAGTACTAACAAAATACATGAAAGCAATATCAACCAAGGTCAAACGTGACGTGACAGAAGGTCAAATGTAAATTTTCTTATTTCGAAAACTGCTGCCAAACGGCTGGACCGATTCTCTTCAAAACTGGTGGGAAGGTACCCAAAGGTTGGAAAATATATCTAACTCACCCCGGAAGTAAAGGCCAAAGGTCAGAGTCAATGGTCAAATTGTGTAAAAATTATTTTTTGGCTATAATTCGAGGAAACATTGCACGGAACTTTACAAGTATGATAGGAATGACAAGTTCTACTGAAATTCGTACCATAGGAAGATTTTGCGAAATTTTATTACAATTTAAACCTTTGTTAACAGTCGTTTTACTGAAAATCTTCATTTAGGCTTTTCCATTGGGCGGAAACAAACCTCACTTCAAAGCATGTTTACACAATGGCCTCTGTCTCGGGATTACTGGAACAAGAAAGGAACAGATCATCATTAAAAGAGTTTATTCACAAGGGGCTTAGAAATAGACCTCGCAACAAATTTTTATGCCTGAAAAGAATAGCACTATTTTCAGGTTCGCATTGTATGCCATATTTAGTCGTTGCATCTCCTTCTAAACACCTTCCTGGTGCCTTCTTTTCTAGACTAATTTGTCTCTTTTGCGTTTGGAATTCATTCGTTAAATGGTTGGGTGAAAGTGAACGTAATTCCTGGCACAATTAATAATAATCTATAACGTGTCTCCATTAATGTCAAGCGTATTTGGTTTTTATTCCTTTTCTAAATTGTAGATGATCTGATCGTGCGAACTAAGATTACTTCAACATAAAATCTATACAATATCTCATTCTGAAAAGAATCAAATTAGAACAACTGAAATTTGATTTACAGTATCTTACCCGGCAAAGATTGTAATTGTTGAAATGAATGCAATGATAAAATGTTAGCAATAGTCCAGTAAACCACATAACCTTGCATTTTGATGTATACAATGTTTCTCAACGGTTTCTGGTCAATTTGGAGGTGCTGATTCTATGTCTGGTGGGTGCCAGTTCATAACTGTTGAGTACTTTTGCTGAAATGCAAATATCCAAAATGGCCTCAAAATGTACTGTTTGACGTATATCTCCTCTTAAGGTATAGCAAGTTCTACAAATGCTCAGTCAAATTATACTCGGGAGTGCACAGTCTATTATTTCCGTTAGTTATTTGATGGTATGTTTGGTGTATGTGATGTTATAACGTGTACATCGCCTTACCATCGATGCCGCAAAAGGACACTTTGCTCTAGGGGGTTAATTAGCACATGGTCAGTTTTACATATGTAGCCAGTTCTGCATCAGGGGTGATTTTTAAATTTTGCAATAATGGAACTAGTTTTAAAGAACACTTTTAAGTCAGGAGTGGCGCTCGTCAAGTGGGAAATGATGCAAGGGAAGGGGAGGGTGCTGTTCGTTAAGGTTGAGGTTCAGACATCGTGGGGCACTCAAGTTTATCATTCAAGAAGTTCCGTGGACATGAACAATTAGTAAAGCTGGAAAGGACGCTATTTGATTTCATGGGGTGTAAATTCCCTGTAATCCATCCCTATAAACTCCCTGTATCCACCCCTTTGAGTGTCCGGCCTGCGTAGAAACACTCAGAGACATGAAATGTGACGGACACAGGCAATGCGCATAGATGTAATGTGGTCCTCCCATAACTACAAGGATACTATTTACACTTGATCAGCTGATTAGTGAAATTGGTGATTTAAGCAATTACATGTGTTCAAGGATGAAACTCATCCCAGACTCATTCAGGTTCTCAATCCAGCCCTGCTTTAAAACAGTGCAACTATTTTACAGTAGAACATGAGCAACGTCAAACGTGAGATGAATGTAACTAATATTGGTGATAAGCTGCTCAACTTTGGGATCTCTCACCCCTCAACTTTAGTGGTAGTCGTTCCATGTTCAAATTATTTCAGGTTCAGAGATTCTTAACATTAATGTCTATTGTGTTATTTTTTTCATGTATTCACTGCTGATACAATAATCTTATTTAAGGATATTAGTAGAGCAGGGTTATTACCAGACTTAGGCCGATGAGGGTTCAAGCTCGGATGGGTGGGTGGGCGCGCAACCTGAAGCCCCGTCGTTCAAGGGATGGTTGGGAGATTGAGAAAGGAAAATGTTTTCATCTCACGTGTGTAGCATCTCAAGTTCTAGTTTTTTTTTTAAAGAAACCTTGTAAAAAGTGTGGTGATTCTGTTCCGAAAGATCTGAAAAACTGGATTTTTATAGTAAAATATTGGAAAATTTGGAGTTTTTATTTGAGAATCTCCATTTATTTGGAGCAAACTCATGTAAACCGTTGGAGCTACTGTAACGTTCGGGCACACCCTGATAACACGCTTTATTGAACCCATGAAGTCCCCTTGAAGGCCCCTGACAGGGAGACCAGCCTTACCCTACGTAGGCATTGCCCCTGTAAACTCACCTGAAGCCACTCTTGCAATTATATCCTTCAGTTCAAAAGTAAATAAAAATGCCTCATACCAAGGGCGGCGATTTGTTCTCAATATGGGGGGCATGACCCTATTTCCAAGTAATTTACTGTGTGAAAAATGAGCCAATGAGCGATTTCTCTCAAATACTGGGATCCCGGGATCGCCGCCCATGCTTCATACATACATTACCCATACACAGATTACCTTTATCATTTCTTTAATCATCAATAGGCCTAAAGAGTCAACACTAACTGTTGGTTATACTTCAAGACTTTTTAGCAACCTTCTTTCATGAAACCAGTCTGGCCACTGGTGTTCCCACTCAACCATCTACCCTCTGCCCATCTTAAACAAGTCCCCAACATTTACCATGCTGTCTAAGCTGCCACTTGTCTTGTACAGATGTCCACTAGGATCGTATATGGATGTTTATTACCATCATCGAATAACCATCATGAACAGTGGTTGATTTTTAGAGGATTCCTAAAGGGGCATATATGGTACCAAACTTTCAAAGCTGCGTCGAGGGACTTGTTACAGCTGTATACCAGTTGGCAACATAATACATGGAAAGTATTGTTTACATGTACTTTTCACATGCAAGTATGATTTGACTGAGGATGTCCAAAAGATGATATAACATAACAAAGAGATACGTATTAAAACGTCAATTTTACCCCCTCCCTTCCTTTAAGATTTTTGCTTTCTATTAAAGTGTTCCGAACGGTTATCAACTGGCACTAAACTCGTTTAGAATTAGCACCAAAACCTTGACTAGAAACAGTTGAAAACTATTACATACGTACAACACAGGATTATGTGACTTGTAGCCTGGACTGATCTTCTAACTTTTTGAAAGCCATCTAAGAGCATAGCCTATGTGTTTGCCCCTTAGGTAAGAGTCTCTAGGTATTTACATGTGGGCCATTCGGGCTCATGTAAAGTAGCTCATTAGTGTAGAGATAAAGAGTCACCCTTAAAGGCATAATTGGCTGTTTAACTGACCATTACCTGTGTAAGTCAACCAACTAAAGAAAATTTTCTCAGAAACGCAAAATGGATATTGAGGCATCGATGAGGAGGCGGTGTACACCCTAAGATGTCACACATACTCAACCAGGCCACTGAATGCACACACGCTGCACTTCCAAGTATGATTTGGCACAATATTTTCAGAATTTGCTTACACCTAGAGAGAAAATAATCATAAAACAGAACATTTTGTCCGCCATTCTGAATTTTTGCATTTCAGCAAAAATGCTCAACATTTATGAACTGGCACCCACCGGATTTGGAATCAGTACCTACCAATTGACCAGAGACCGTTGAGAGACATTACGTACTTGAAAATGCAAGGTTGGGTTAGATTTGTATGGAGCGTAGCCTATCAACCTACAAACCAAAAAACTCAGTTCTGTTTGTTCTGTGAATTGCATGTTTATGTTTTACGCATTGGCGATCGAGTAATCCTTGTAAATGTTCAGTTGCCTTAGACCCTCCTTTTTCCGTTAACTAGTTTGCCTTTCTTTTCAAAGTGACAAAAACCCGATTCGAGAGTAGGCTAGCTACGCATCTTCAAACTGTCAATTAAGTTGTCTTTAAAAGTAAGGGATAAGAAGCCATCAATTTCTGAAGTTTGAACGATCAAGTCGCAAAATCCTCTTGCTTTGATTCACAATGCCACATGAACAATCAGAGAATATGATCTGACAATCAGTGAGCCTCAGTTACCTTATTTCTTTCTACAATTACAAGACTATGAATTTAAGAGGTTGGAAAATTTATTTCATTCATCCAAATCCCATTTTCATAGCTTAGTCTGTTGCTAAGATATAAAATGTTGACATTTATTCACTAAATTTGAAATAATTGAACAATAGTTTGTGAAGGATGTCCTTCTTGAACAACTCACATTGCCTGCCTTCTTTTGCTTCCTTTTGCAATTAAGATGTTTACATGAGCTTGAAAAGATTTACTGTGTCTTCGCATAGCATGTTGTGCGAAGAGGGCGTATATAACCAAGCCACCCTATAACAGTAAAATAGTGACCACATTTTGGCAGAAAGTGCAGTGGCTTTAGAAAAAAACAAAAAAAAAAAAGCACAGAATCTATTTGAGTTGTAAATAGTAAAAGAATGACATCGCCAATTCTACCACTTTATTGAATAAGCTTCAACATTTTAGATCTCAGCTTAAGAATGTCCTGTGAAAATGGGAGTTGGACCATTTGGATGCACGTTTCAAGCTTTGTAACATATATTTTTGAGTTTTTAGACTTTAGGTACACTCTAATATTGTTGTTCTCCCCCAACAACATAACAGCATTCCGATACATCTTCTATTTGATATCGAATTTGTTACTGATAGAAGCATTGAGAATTATTATGACATAATGAATGCACTACTTGATGCTACGGATGCCCCTCATTTCCTCTTCAGTGCAGCTGATTCTTTGCAAAACAGTCACTCAATCAATTCACAGGTGACACAACAAAACAATACAACGTAGGCCGAGAATGACTAATAAATATATCTAACACTTTATAGAAATTTGTACAAACATTGGGAAAGAGAAATGAAAAAAAAAAGCCGTAGAAATTGCAGTAAAGTACTCATCTTCATAGTCAAAATAAGCACTGTAAGTGCTCGGCAAAGAAGGGATATATATGCTGAACGTGCCTTTTAAGACCGTGCCACAAAGATGATTAACGTAAGCGTTGTCTTTTCCTCATCAGATACGTTTCCTGAGGATCTCGTATGCGGCTCTCCTCTAGATCTTTTTTAACTGCTTCCTCGAAGTACGGTCGCCACAGGGGAGAAATTTAACCTGACAATTTCAAAGATAAAACAAACTGTATTTTTCTAACTTCAAGTATGTAACAGAATTTCACACTTTGGTTACTGTAAGCGGAATCGACAAAATGGTCATCAGCTATCGCAATTACTGTTTGTCCTATCAAACCATAGCAAACTAGGTTGAATAACAAAAATATAAAGTTATACCTAAACTAAAACAGAGCAAAACGAAACTTTAACTACTCAACAAGACGAAAGTGTGAATAGGAGTGAACATGCTTCCCAACGTTTCCTTGAAACATCCAATACACTCATCCCTCATTACCTTCAAAACCATCACTTTGGTTAGATGACACGTGATAATGTACATCACAAGTAAAAGAAACGGTTACATATAGAATGTTATCAATTCATAAAAAACTGTCACATGCCCTTACTCAAAATCCATATCTGGCTTTATATCTGGAAATATCTGGTTGATTAAAGACTTTATATGGCCATATAAAGCCATATATAACTTGATTAAAACACAACCCAGATATGCATATAAAGTTTGATATGGCCATATAAAGCCAGATATAACTTGATATAATCGTGATCCAGATATGTATATAAAGTTTGATATGGCCATATTAAGCCAGATATAACTTGATAAAACTGTGATCCAGATATGTATATAAAGTTTGATATGGCCATATAAAGCCAGATATAACTTGATAAAATGGTGATCCAGATTAGTTTATAAAGTTTGATATGGCCATATAACGCCAGATATAACTTGATTAAAACATAACCCAGATATGCAAATAAAGTTTGATATGGCCATATAAAACCAGATATAACTTGATATAATCGTGATCCTGATATGTATATAAAGTTTGATATGGCCATATAAAACCAGACATAACTTGATATAATCATGATCCAGATATGTATATAAATTTTGATATGGCCATATAAAACCAGATATAACTTGATATAATCGTGATCCAGATATGTATATAAAGTTTAATATGGCCATATCAAGCCAGATATAACTTGATACAATGCAATTCCAGATATGCAAATAAAGTTTGATATGGCCATATCAAGCCAGATATAACTTGATATGCTAGATAATTATGCAAATGAGCATTTTGTTAGTTTGTTTTATTATTTATTTGATTTGATTCTTGGATTATGCTTGTTACAAACTAAGACATGTTTTGGATACAGCATCACCTTCCCAGACATTGCGGTTATTTAGTGGCTACACTTCTGTTAATACCGCAGTGTACTAAGTGAACTTAGGCAAATAATTTGCATATTTGGGCGGAGCTTGTATCTAAACCTACATTTTTCATGATTTAGGAAGTTGAAAGTAAAATATGCACCACGCAGTAAACAAAATTTAGAGTCAAATACGTAATTAAGTTTAAAATAAGAAGCCCATATCACTGTGATTACATAAAATAGGAAATTTCAAGGCATTTTTCTGTTCACTGTTATGAAATAACTAGTTGGATTTATGTACTTAAGTCAATTCAACCTAATACTTACATTAAATTCTAATTCATGGAGCACTTAAACATTGTTTTCTGGTGTTCAAAGTGTCAGTTAAGTCAAAGTTTGTCCCTTGGGGACGTTGTTACTCCTTCGGGGAGCAGAACTCTTTCGGGAGTATTGTTTGGTTTTCGCCCATGGCTCTTCGCTAGAGAGTCAGGGGACTTTTGGAAAAAAAGCTGGTGTTCAAAGTCTTACCTGGCGCAGGAGTGTCCGTGATCACGACGGCGGAGCTCCCAGGGTGGGACCTGTTCTATTCAGCCAGTCTAGAACGGTACCACTGTCAGGTGGTGTCAGTTAAGTCAAAGTTTGTCCCTTGGGGACGTTGTTACTCCTTCGGGGAGCAGAACTCCTTCGGGAGTATTGTTTGGTTTTCGCCCCTGGCTCTTCGCCAGAGAGTCAGGGGACTTTTGGAAAAAAGGTGTTCAAAGTCTCCATGAGGAGTGTGGACTGTAAGTCCTAACTATGATTCATAACTAGAGCAGATTTGTGCCATATAAAGGCTTGATCCAGATAGAACTTTATCTGGCCATATATGGTTTAGATCTGGTTCTGGTTTAGATCTGTGTTATATCTGCCTAACTTTTTATCCGATCTGATATAAATTCCATATCTGGTGCAGATATGGGGCCAGATATAAATTTCCGTATATGGGCCAGATATGGGCCATATAAAGAGTGAGCCATATAAAGTTTTGTATGGGTCATATGTGGCACAGATATGGGCCACATATAAATCTCTTTATATGTGGCATATATGGATTTTCCATATATGGGCCAGAAATGGAGTAGCCATATATGGGGCATGTATGGGCCATATAAAAGTGAAACTTTACTTGGGCCATATATGGCCTCTATATTATATCAACTTATATCTGCCCAATTCTTGTACAAGCCAGATATGAATTCCATATCTGGCTCAGATATGGGCCAGATATGAAATCCCATATCTGGGCCATATATGGATTTTGAGTAAGGGTGATACGAAATAATTTGCTTTATTGTGTGGTGCAAATATTGTCATAATTTACGGATACAGAATGATAGGTAATTCAAAATACGATAGCTGGTTTAATTTATTTCCAAGAAATGAAGTCTACATGCACAAAAGATAATGTTACAATATTGCATTGTGACTTCTGATCAAAAAATTCTTCACCCAAACTTTACAGTCTTCGAATGATGCAACATTCATAACTCGTGTAATGTGCAATTTGTTTTAGAAAAATGTTATAGTCAAGGTAAACTGGTGAGATTAAATGGTATAACAATTTATAAGGATATTACCTTTCCATTGTGCCATATTGATGCAATGTAAATACATTGTTAGTCTTTCGGATGACGCAATGTTGAACTGATTAGCCCAGATTTTCAAAAGTTTCTATGGTTTCCCTTTTGCCTCGTTGTATATAGGTAAAATAAGTCAAGGGATTATTTCTTCCTTATGATGAATATACTTTAAAATGAGATTATTGTCTTTCCTAGTAAAAATATGAAATGATGTTCACCTGTCCATGGTTTCGTAGATCCCTGATACCAAGCAGAGGGCGTCATCTCTTGCGTACTCCAGCATCTGTTTTGATAGGGGGCGTTTCCCAAATAGTTGGTTGTTGCTTATCTGACTAATAAAACTGTCCGTCTTGTGTCTAGCCTTAAATGCGAACACTTCAAGGAGTGAAGTCAGCTTTGGTCTGCGTGGTTCTCCCGACACGTTGCACTGATCCCACAGGGTCGTAAATGCAGTCTAAGAAATTGAAGTGAAACAAGTCGACGCAATTCTTCTGCTAAAAAGTCATGAAAGTACTTCCATATTAATTTACACGAACAAGCTAAAGTGTTTGTCGTATTTCTAAATACAATAAAAGGTTGGATACTTTGGAAATATTATACAACGGAACCTTTCAATTTCTTCAAACTTTTGACCTGTGACAATACCTTACCGACAGGCGAGTAGCTACGAGGGGTGGGGGGGGGTCTTGGCACCCCAGATATTTGCTAGGCTTACAGAAATTGTGTGTCCTAACAAAATTTGTAAGAATTAAGTACAGCGATAAATGCCGTGACCCCCATTAGGTACCTAGGTCCCCCTAAAAATTTCATCCTAACTACGCCCCTGCTCACCGATTCGATTACTTCTATTCCAATAGGTAACTGGGACGATTTTTAGATATATGAACATTTGTCTGGGTTAAGAACTGCCTTCCAGTAATACGACAATGGCTGCGAAAATAGCATGCAATAATTGATTTACTGTAGAAAAGTACGTATGAACATATCTTATGGGGCTAGCGCTCGTTTCCCTGTTACAAAACTCACCGAGGTGTCAAAGACGTTGGTCAAAGTAACACCGAACTGAAAATGGAGAGCGCAAGCATCAAAACGGCTGTCATGAATGATCTGTAAAAAAAAAGAGCTACACTAGATGATCATTCGGCAATGTCAGGACAAAGATCGGTATTTATAAGGAGACAAGTAAAATTTTAGAATTATCCGAAGCATTCAACGAAATGCCAAAGGCGTACGAGGACGGGGGTCCGGCTTTTGAGCTGCAGCCTTCATTAGGACAGAAAATTATTTCCCGACAAGCATGCCATAACATTTTAGGCAAAAGTGCTGTAGCCCCCTATCCTCCCCAATTGAAAGTAGTCCTGTTAACCTATGAGTAAAGAGCAGGTCACACTAGAGCGATTTCGGATAGCATAACGGTCCGATTTTTGTAAGTTTTACTTAAAATCTTCTCCATCCCTGGTCGGAAAGAGCCAAAACGTTGCCAACCTGTGTAAATACATGATTTGCATCAGAGGACTACGAAAATGAAATGTAAACTAATTATTTCGTGACGTCACATCGGCAGACAGCGTTTATCGGACACGCGTACAAAAATCGGATTGATTTTTGAACAAGTACCGCTTTATTGAGCGGTATAAGTTATACAATGGTAGCAGAATAGTTTACCGTGAGGCAAACTAGGATCAGTGATCAATATAGGGTGACCATCGTTTGAAAAAAGTCTGAACAAAAAACTATTGGTCCGGTTTAGAAAAATTCGGGTCGGATTTTGGATTGAAAATTGCTATAGTGTGACCCGCCCTTAAGGCTCTGTTGCACTCATAAGAATGGATTTAACGAGCAAAATTATGAAAAGAGTTTCCTCTCCTCCTCCTTACACATTAAAACAGAGGTAAGCTATGGGGTATGATGAAAGTTAACAGGTACAAAATGTAGGTATGTGCACGTTATTTACGTAGCACTACTTAAATACTCTTGACATCTATTAGTTTATTAAAAGGGATCTGAAGTTATTAGTGAGTCTTATTTTTATAGCCTTTTATATGTTTCTAGGCATTCTGATATTGCATCATTTTTATCATATACAGAAAATCTCGTTTGCACAATGATATGTGATACTACTATTGTACAACTCACATTACCTGCCTCACCTTTCTTTTGAGACTAAAATACTTACAAGATCTTTCAAAATGACATGTTATTTGTTTAAAGTTTTGCTATAAGTAGACGTTCATAGCTAAGTCACTCTTTAACGATAAAACAGTAACCATTTTTGGAGCAAGATGCAGTGAAGTCAGAAAAAAGAAGAAAAGAAAGCAGGTAATCTGAGGTCATAAAGGTGACATCAAAATATTTGTGCAATCTATTGCTTTGGGACAAGCGTAATAAATCTCTACCGTTTTGTACTTTTAAAGGGTAATTTGACCAATGAATTTAAAGTTCAACCTTTACAACACATTTTAAATTATTTGTAATTTAAGACTTTAGATCCTGTTTAAAAAAGGCACCATTGTACTCAATTCCCGTAGTGATACATTACCCACCTTTAGTATTTTGTCATCTTCGAGGAGTTCTTTCAGTCCACCATTGACAAACATGTCCTTCTTATTTGGGGTGGCCAAGATATCAAAGATGAAAACTTCACCCTCCACGGTACCAAGCTGAAGAAGTGTTAGAGGTCCGTCTTTACCTGGCGTAAGAAATTATTAAGTTGGATGTTGTTCAAATCTTAAAAAATAATGATAAACTATGATTGCTGTTTAATCATTTGACGATATGTTTTGTACTTAAATGTTCAATTCATGCACTATAACTACTTTCTTTACCTTCACTATGAAATATATTTGTTCGGACACATCATAAAAGAGATTTGAAATGTTTGAAAGGAAAAAATGTGAAATTTGTAAGATGAAGGTGGTGTTTTCTAAAAAATATGGGGCGACTGCTCATTCTCTTTCACTTTCATCTTACCGAGTTTGACCCCTTCACAGTCCATGGCAACCACCAGAGGGGGAGTTTGGAGAGCTCGACTCTTCAGGCTAGCTGCATGTATTTTGCAGTCTTCGACTGACTCTATTAACTTGTAAGGAACCGAAGTCTTCGACTTTGATGGACTTCGATGTTGTCTCAAATACTCCATCAATCCGTCTCGTGTAAAGTTGTGCTGCAGGTCAACCCTTTCATTCGTAAAAGCAAAATATTGTGGATACGATTTAAGGAAAGCTTCGATGTCTTCTTTCGACCGGAAGTGGGTGGAAAGATTAAGTTCCATAAACTCTCTAGTCTGACGAATACTCATTAATTCCTTAAGAGGAAAATAAGGGCGTCTTGCAAACAGTTGTCTGAATGCTTGGATGGTACTCGCTATCTTTTGTGGAGGGGGACCAGAGCCAACGGTGCTGGGGAGTTTTTGTTGACTGTATCCAATTCCAGGAACAAGATTGCTGATATCTGATGTAAATTTACCAGACGTTGTCTTGGGGTCAGCAGTCGCACTATCACTGCTTGCTTCCTTTGAAGATGCCATCAGTTCAATATGTCTTTATCATCTAAATTCAAAGTGTCGATATGAGAAATGTCTCGTTAAAAATGTTTAATAAAATTTTGCAACATTGGTGGAAAGATAGCTGTAAAGGTAATGGGGTCATAGATACATGTGTTTCTGTTATCCTTCTACAGAAATTCCACACGTGCTTTTTCTCTCGTTTCAGAATTCCATAGATGCTTACTTTGTTTTATATTTTTTCCTAATATCAAATAGAACCTACATTAACTTTTTAGAGAAGAACATGCTTTGAGGGTACGTAAAATAAGTACCGTCCACTTTGTCGAAAATAAGTACCGTCCACTTTGTCGTCAAGGCTAAAAAATTCCACTACGTAAAGGGCAAATGATGTTTTCATACATCTGGGCATGTTCCACATCATCGCCGAGTAGGGCTGCTGTGGATTACTCAATGGAGAACATGTCTTTTCCCTTCAAATCCAATTTGACTTTATAGACTGATCATTAAATTTATCAAAGTAACACACCTTTATGTTTAGGTATCAAGAAAATATGGGGAAACCATTAATATGCTTATGTACATTAGTGGTAAAAAGAACTAGGGATTTGTATCACTTATCTACTCTGTGATGGAGTAAAGCAAATGAGAGCAGGAGCCACCTGATGTACACTGCAGTGGTGAGTTTGCATATTTGCCTTTTAGGAAAGGTCTCAAATCATCGTTTAAATATTTTTTTGCGGATAGAGAGAATTCTTTTATTTCAAATATTTTTTGATAAATCCTTTTCCTGATTGGAACGGTCTTTTCTGTCATACTCAAGTTATGGCGGGGATTCCTCTGTAGCAAGATATAACTGTCTTTACTTAAGACGAATTTTGTTCAAAGAAATTACTGAGTATTTCATAAGTGAAAATTTATATTAAAATAAAGATGGCATACTTTAGTGTCTAATGCGTCTCACAGTACCACAGAAATAGAAAACATGATTTTATCTTGACGTTATCTCTAAATGAACAATTTTTGTAACTTTATTCGCAACGCATAACCCGCATTAGCCGTTTCTCAGATTCCCACAAGATAAACCTGCAGTCTCGATGGTATATTTGTTATGCATCACATGTATCCGCGAAATTTGAAAAATCATTGATGAATCAAAATGTGACCTTGGTACATCAGTTCAGGAGATAACCGTTTTCAGTAAAAATGAATTTCACTGGATCGGGAGAAAATCTTGCCAAGGGTGTCCCCATTTTCAAATTTTGCCCATAAGGCATTGAGAGATTACCGAGCAATTCAACGGAGATGAACGTTTAGAACAACCTGGAAACTTTCGTCGATTCCAGGAAAAGGAAACACTGGCATAATTAGAAGCTTTGTAGCTAAGAGAACAAAAAGCCGAGTCATGTTTGATAGTTCACATCGCAGTGTTTGTGATGACGGGCCATGATGCTAAGCCCTTTGTCCTAAGCTTAATTTATAGACTCGATACAGCCGCAAGCTGTGTGCACGGTTTTTCACACAAAAGTGTGCAAGTGAATCATGCCAGTACTTGAGTTCATTAACACACAGTAGAAGGTTCCTTGTGTTTAGCTCTATGGGAGATAACTATTATGCCATGCCTGAATAAACGCACATGTTTTAAAAAGATTGACAGCTGTGAAGAGGTAGACACGAAGTGCTCATTAAAATTCATGTTTTAAGCCAGTCAAAATTTCCCCCAATCGAGTAAATTATAACTTTTACCCGAAAGCAGCTATCTCCCGAACTCAGTGTACATAGTGGCCTTTTGTGAAATATTAAATCATCACAGTGTACAGGAAAGATGCCTAACGAAGGTTCCCATACATACGAATCATATGTATAAAATATGAGGCAAGATAGTGGTCCTACATGGGTTCAGCCATACAGACCTTGTACATGGTTGCACCCAAGTTGTAATTCAGGGCTCATATTGGCCAGCCCTTACAATCCATATGATGGTAGTTCATGGGGTCATCTGGGTCAGTGATACCTAGGTAATATGTGGGTAGAATACGGAATATCCCATACAGAAGTCTCATGAGGAACATCTGAGGCCCGTACTGGCCAGATGTATTTAGACATAATATGGGTTATCCCCTATTGGCATAATATGCGGCTTAAATGACTTAGCAGTATGAGGGCCAATGGTCGGCAACCCGATATGTGCATTACACGGGACTAATCTGGCAACATGAAGCCTTGCCTTGGATCAGATATGATTTGCACATAAGACCTATGTCTGCACCGATTCTTAGTTATAATTGGACTCGACGGTCATACTATGCATGGAAGATCAAGAAGCAAACTTAAGCTTGAACATCAGTGGTTAGTGCAACGTTTTCATGTGCCATTCCTGCTTGAATACTGAAGCTTGAGAAGGACCCATGTAAGTACCAATGAGTTCCACAACAACAATACCGTGAGAGTACATGTCACACATATTTGAGTTAACGGGGACATAAGGTGATAATTCCAAAATCAAATTCCTCCTAACAATGGTTAAAAGTCATCTATTTAGATTGATATAAACCTGATCAACCTGATTCAAAATATATCCTTAAAGGTACTCTAATATAGTACAGATACCAACGTTTACCATCTTAGGTGAGCTCACCGAAGTCATCTTTTGCTGTGTCTCTCAATACCATCTTTAAAAGGTGCCAAGTACTGTTTATGATTGGTTTTACCAATTAAAATTTTTAAAGTGGGCCTAATTTCCTCACGAGCAAACAAGTGGAATGTTAAGAGAATCTATTATTTAGTAATTGACTTCTTGTGGGGACTTTCAATCAATTGTAAGTGATGCAGTTTGTTGTTTACTACCGTCGGGTAAAATAATTTCGTGGTTCTTAACTGCATGTAATTGATACTAGACCTTTAAATCATCTAACTATTATTAACTATAATTAACTAAGTTCCATTATTTTAAGACTGGTTTCGAATCACAACTTGGGGTAAAAACCGATCAGTTAAGTTTCAGAATAAGCGTATGGGGTGAATTTGACAAAACATGAAGAAATGATCTCTCCAAAATGGTCGTACGTTTGCTCCCATCTCAAACACTAAAGTTCATGGCAGCGTAAATTATTACCGGAATGCAAAGTCCGGTTAATTATCTGCAAGTAAAGAATTGGCTAGCAAGTGGTTATCATTATGTGTCCGTCACAATGGCCTAAATAAAAGAACTCGAGTCTGTTCTACAGATCGGATTTCTCTGTTCTTAAGCCATTGACCACTCTCCCCTTCTTTTAAATTCACCCCATTGCTTTTTAATTCCACCTGGGGGTTCACACTGGCCACGGTTGTGTATCCCTAAGCGAAGGACCGCCGATATTGAATGCGTTGGAACACTTTTGTAACTATAACGTAGAAAAAGCAAGATCAATGCATGTCAACTTGAAACAATGTCAATAGTGACGAATGGGTGAAAGCGCGATAGCAAGCAGCAAAAGACGTCAGTATTCCTCTTGATTCTATCGCTAGGGAGAAAGCTATATATGGAAAATCAGCAATTGCACTTGATCCAGACCCGAATTAGACTGATCATATTTTTAAAAGAAACAAAAACAAAATGCATTTAGGATTTATTCCTGGCGCTGGTATTATCAAGACTCCATGAAAAGCTCATTTGGCAGCATTCCATTCATGTACAGATTCTCGTTAGCTCTATGGAATGAAACATTAAATACGAGAAAGGTTCCTGAAAACTATTTGATGCACAATTGTGTATAACGTTATCTTAATCAAAGCAATTACTTATGTCCATTCTTTTTCTAAAAACCTATAGTACATTAAACGAAATTAACCTACCTGAAAAAGGCGTGCACCGACAATGTGTTGCTATTACGACGGCTCATAAAGGTATGGATCCAGTTACATTGCACATAGTGTTCACGTATCATAGTTCGTGTAATTTTACACTGGACATTCCCTTTTCTAAATATAGCTATTGAATAAAGAAAGCCCTATTGTCAAGCTTTCAATAATATTGACTTCTTGGCCGTAAATCAAGGGACCATTGACAGACTCTTTCATAAAACTGCGCCTCTTGACGGTAAGAATGACTGTCTCTTTTGGTAGACGAGATAAACTTTTTTAACCTCCTTTGTAGCTAGCTAGTTTCTTCAGGGCGTTGTCTGAAAACACAGAACGCTGATGGAACCTAATTTTGCTTGGCAGTAAGCCATTTAGCAACAAAATGATTAAGTTGAAATTGTTTTTGAAATTGTTTTGTCATCGAAAGGGTTAATCCAACGGGAACCATTGACTACTTTTAGATAGGGACCCATTAGATTGAGCCAACGAAAAGGGGAATTGGTGAAGATTTTTATCTTTCAATGAAATGGTAGACTGGAATAATTAGTAGCTCCAAAAGGATCATCATTATAGAAGTGATGTTGGAGTGCAGGGGATGACAATTTTTGCATAATTAGTCACCGTATTGACATATTGTAAAACATAGCCTGATACGTCTCTAATTTCTAGTATTCCCTAATACCTTCCCTTTGTTACATTGTAAGCGTACCATTGTTTGAAGGTTTGAATTATAAATGAGCTAGACTGTGACACATTGTCTAGTATTGATTGAAAACCACAGAGCGAAGGTCGATTATGACTTTGTAAGCTATTATTCTACCGAGAGAATCTAAAAATAGTCACGGTGTTTCCCAATAGTTGTTTGTGTTCTACTTTTTAACACAGTCTACGATATGCACCAACTTGAATGTCAGATTTTGTGTTTTAGTAAAACATAAGTTAGAAATCAGGGCAAAAGGTTTTCTTTTCACATGAAAAGTCTTGTGTTACTACTCCCTTTCAGTAAAAAGAAGTAAAAGACTTCTTCAAATATAATGTAAGAATGTGACTCTTGCGTTGCATTTCTGGCTACTTGATAGTCATTTTAAAAGGACATTTCGTTCATAAAACTGATTTATTGAGAGCATGTTGTGGTAGCCCCATATATGAATTTTGTATAAAATTCTCTCGAACCTTCCGACTGTAACATCAAACATAGTCATTCGTGGCGTCAGTACAGGTTAGCATCATCAGCCAAGGGGTGATCACATACCTGGAATATTTACTTACCTTACGGTATATTTCCTTTCTTTTTGTGCATCATATGATGGATTGAAACGAGTATTCTACCCCTCCATCACATTGCACTGCAGAAACGTATGAAACTGTGCAAGTGGCCAAGCTTCAGTTTTCAAGTTGATCCCGAGAGGAAAAGACGTATTTAACGGTCTTTCTTCTTGTAAGAGCTGTACCTTTGAAATTCAGTCTTAAACGTTAACTCAGATTGTGTGCATAGACTTATCTTTGCCTTATTTTCTAATAAATTTCAATTACCAAATTGGAAACTTTGATTTCATTCATGTAAGAGATTGGATTTTTGGTGAAAAACTGTTAAAGTGCATTTGCTTACACACATCTCTCATGTGAAAAAAGATGAACTGTGTTTTATAAAGGCTGCAGAAAATTTAACTACAAAATAAATCAAAGGGCACCAATTAAGATACACAAAAGCTACTTTCATCCATAGCCATTAAGTTAGAAAAAGAAGAAATAAATGAGTTTTGATGACATGAAGGCAATAAATTGTACTTAATGTCACCGAACGAATATACGAGGGAGGGTAACTTGTATACCTTATGACGCTTTCAATCAATCATTTTCCGACAAAGCTTTATTTAGTTTTAAATATTGTAGTCAAGGGCAGGAAAATTTGCGCTTAACACCAATATTACTTTACCTGATGGAAGCTTCTGGGAAAGAAGATACATATGGTGCTCTTCGATGTTCTTTAAGTGTCTCTGCTGAACATTTAGGAGATATCTGACGTCGGACTTCAGTTTTAAAATAGAAAAAAACGGCACATGGACCTATTGCAAAATTTGCTCCTTAATGGAAATTCACGCTCAGCTGGCGGAAATAGTGTAATGGTGAGTCATAAAGTACTCTGTTCGTGCTACCACGCGATATCAAATGGTTTGATGTGTAAAAGGCACCTTGTAGTGCCCAAGGGGGACACTTAACGCGGTCCTGAAGTTTTAGCTATAGAAAATGTAGATTAACAAAATAAGGGCCATTGTTAGGTTGATCTTAACACACAACAAATTGCAAATTCCTCAAGTTTAAAAATATACACAAAATAACTTGAAAAATCTTTTATCAATTTTGGTAAGGCGAAGTGTTAATCGAGTTTGGATCAATAATTACAGGAATATTTAGACTGGTAACTAACAGTAGATGTCTTAACATTTAAAACCACCTACCAATCAATAATAGGTGTTAACGAAATGAGCTGACACATACTTTTTCCTAAATAATTGAATAAACATATATTACAAATTTTACAATTTATTATAAATTCTATCACATAAGCCAATATTCAGTTTTAACATAATTTTCTGATTTTTGAGTTTTACTTTATTCATAGAACCAGGGAGCTTGCAGTACACAAATGTATGTGTTCTTGAAAAGAAAAATGAGGGTGAAGATATTTTCTCAATTTCCAAATGTGGATTCACTGAGCAAATTTCACAAAATGTTTACAATTTAAAAGAATCTTATGACTACATAGACCCTGAACAACCAGTTACCTAAACACTCATTTCGATTTACATTACAGTTCTGAACTAATAGGGCGAAGTGTTTCCACAAGTTCGGTTTTAGAGGGCGCATAGCTCCTGACGGACTAGGTGTATGAGAGATACCTCTCTCAGAGTGTAGAAATCATTTTAAATTCATATTTTAGAAATGAGAAGCTTTGAAGCAAATTGGGTATGGAATAGCAGAAAATAACGTTACCCAAAGAACAGAAGACCAGAAAAACTCACTTTTTAAAAAATGTACCCTAAATATTTAAGTGGAAGTAATGGATACATCCGATCCATGGAAGTTATGGATGTAGGTTAGCAAAGATTACATAACTTATCTAATATTACATCAATATCTTTTACTGAGTAGTGTCAGAGTTGTACACCACATCGTAATCTTGAAGTCTTTTCAGGCAGGGGGACACAGCACCTCTATGGATGGAGGTTTAACTTGGTAGATAGAATGGATTATCAAATCTCACTCCACATTTAGAACAACCCGGACAATTTTCTGGGCGCTAAAGTGCTTGTTTGGCTCTTGGTAGTAGCATTGAGGGTTTGAAAGGTAAAAACAGGTTTCTGGTAGCCGACTCATGTATGCTTTTTTTTACGACTCGCCCGTTTCAGGTTTTTCATTGGTGCAGATGTTGAGTAGTGGAACAGTGTAAGGGTCTTCACCCTCCAACCCTTCCAGTCCTTGGCAAAGTGGCTATAGACTGGGGGTACAGCGTATACCTCTTATCCGTCAAATGAGGACGTTAAATGGCTGTTCTGGAAGCAAAAAAAAAAATTAGTAACACTCCTGAATGGTAAACTTTTTACCACTTTGACGTTTAAACGAGTCCAAAACTGGCTTTGTATCCATCTACGCTCTGCTTGATCATTTCGTTGATTAGCTAAATCTGGATAATTCACTAAGTGGCTGTCCAGCTTAGTGCTGATAAAGAGAGGACTATAGGTATCAAACTGTGGCCTTTGCTAGGGATCTCTTTACAAAATTTGGCATTAGAAACGATTGAGACTGCAGGAAATTGCTCTCCTAATGATAAATTCCTCACTACAGTTCCCCAATGACCACACGTTGGCCGTCAGAATACAAAAGAGCTTAGCGCACATCTCAAAATCATATTGCCCACTGGAAGGGTTTTATCACTTGAACAAGAGAAAGTAACGTAAAACTGATCTTCCTGTTTTCAGTTTACTTGTCTCGTAGCTAATCGGTGAAACTGTTAAAGTAGCTACTCTGGCTTAGTAATCTTCGGACTGGCAGAGTTTACGCAACATTGGATCCCTATTGAACAAATTGTTATTTGCATAACCCTGGAAATATGTGAGCAAGTTGCATTTTAGAACTTGCAAATGTATTACACGAACAAAAGAAAACGCTCAAAACACATACTGAAAATGCGCACCATTTATTTCCATAACCACCATCTATTTGTATTATCAAAACTAAAAAAATCAATAAGTACATTTTATTATATCTTGTAAGATTCTGAAAATAACATATTAAAATAAGAGCTCTAACTACTGTCAATCACCAGTTGATTGCTGAGATGGTGTCGAGGAAAATGGATTTTCTTTATTTTGCCAAAATGATTTACATTTCATTTCATAGACAAACTTTTTGTGGAGGTCGTAACACGACCAGCGTATTTCCAATTGTTATAGCTAATGCTCAGATAATATGTTGATAATACGGACGCAAAGCAGGACCCTTTTCATAAAGTCGATGCAATGAATGTAACAGGGGTAAGATTATCAACTTGAAACAAAAGGAGAGACCCGTGAAGTACCTCTCTACAATCTGTTTACTCTTTAAATTTTCTTATTTCTTCCATTAGCAACTCTGTTTATTTTCATATGTTTTTACCTTGTGTGTAACTTAATTTGGATCTTGCATGTGTAACACGTACGGAATAGGAAAGAAAATATGCTGATATTTCAAACAGCATTCTTTTCTAAATATGGTCATAGGCTACTGGTACTGGGAAAATTCTACCACCTCCAGCTATCCGTTATTGCGAATCCTTCATTCTGATTGGTTAAACACTGACCTGTTATTCTACAACACACGGTCAGTAATGTCATTAATATTCAAAACACTAGCAATCTGAAGAAATTGGAGACTCTTGAGACTGTCTACTGTTGCTAAGGGAAACCTGCAATTATTTATAGGCACTGCAGTGTGCTAATGACTCAACAGCATATACTGTATTATAGCCTGTACTGTACAGTGTTAATTACAGTGTTAATTCCATACATACAATATACATCATCAATACTTATTTAACTAAACTACAACATAACATGATGGCAATAAGGCTAATTTTGATTTAAAATTTTCACCATCCGATTTGGATGAATGGCGTTTTCTTAAGCTAGGCTTAACTGAAGAACAGATTGGCAAAATTGAGGAAACAGTGGAAGATGCAACCAAGAGGGCAACAAAATGGGGAATAAAAATATGCCTATTTAAAGGTAAGACTATGATTGAAATTTCGAAAATTGACATTTCGAAAATTTCGAAAATTGAAAATTGACTAGGTGTACACTAACCAGTAAGAGCCACGGCATGCACAATTTTGGCCGCTGGTCACCCAACACACCAAATTATGGCTGTAGGCTAACAGGTCACAAAAATGAGAGTAGTGTGTCTGAGATCTTACACTGACAGACTAAGTTGCAATCAAAAAAGAACATTTCACGACAACTCTAAGACAAGCCTAAGCCAGTATATTTATCGCAAATGCAACCAATTCTTTTCCTAGCCCTACCCCTCTCGTTATAGTTTCGCAATCACAGACGGCCTAGGCTGCCCATCTTTAGTAAGCCTAGGTTGTATTTGTAACGCGCTAGCTACAGTTAGGCCTACAATGAAGTTCAAGTAGCAACGGTGGCAGTTGAAAAATCCCAAAACTGCTCCCTTGCAGCTATTTTTCAAGGCTGCCATTTCAACGCATCCGTTAATCGGTTAATGTCTTGAAACAGTAAAGTTTTTTTTCAATTCTCTTTCAGTTCGTAGGCCTAATTTAGTTATACCTACCCCAGTTTTGAGCCTTGCCAGAGAACGTCTTATTACAGAATTTGTGTGTTTTAAGCTGAACGCACGTACACAGTGCACTATCAACTTTGACCTTAACCTTGACCTTCCGCCTAACGTTAGACCTGTCAAAAGTTCATTGACACATGTTGTCTGCTTTTATTATTGTTACAAAAGATCAATTAAAATTTGTCTTCACAGAAAAATTCACCTCACTAAGTTGTGTTATAATTTGTTACGGTTCGTTTGAAATATGTTACAAAGGTTGAGTAAAATGTATTTCAGTAATAAAAGTTAAAATTTATAGTCTGACTCATAATACAGTCATAGCCTAATTAGGCCTATGTGTATGTTTACGTTGTCTGATAAGTCACTAGTATTACGTAAGACCGCCATATTGTGTTCGCGAGAGAACAGAGGATACTCGTGGAGATCTAGAGACCGTCAAAAGCAGTGCACTTCTGATGGGTTAAACCAGACGTTCCTTTGCTAGATACCACTTTCATATTAACATTGCACTTTGTAAAAGAATCGCTAATTCTAAAGGTGAATGAAATGAATATTGGTCTACATCTTCAATGTACTGTCTGCTATGAAAACTTCCTGTCTCCATACCTCAATTGTGTCCGATCCAAAGTAGAAATATTCATGAAAACCTGACTTCTCTAAAACAACCAGGTGTTACTTTCCTACTTTTGCCAATGGATGTAGGATTCAGTTTTAATAGTGACCTCAAAGGCACAATTGATGGACACAAACGTCTTGTAAAGTAATAGATTTCAGATCCCCTGACATTTGCGATGGGGTGGGATGGTAGCATGATATACCCCACCTAGATGATAGAGATTTGAGGTTTGAAAGATATTTTTAGCGTATTCAATACAGCATGAACTTGTGGTTTGAACCCCCCCCAAAAAAAACTATTTAACAAGTTTGGAAAACATCTTGTTTGGAAAGTCATCTTGTTTTAACCCGAAAGTCACTACAACAGTGAGTGTTTTAGGGTTTCTCGACACTTCAAAATAAAGTTCCATTAGGAGAAAAAATCGTAAACTCTTGTCTACTGCAATAGTAAAACACGGCTTTCAAATTCAGTCGCGGGGCAACCTGCGCTTACGAATAGAAAAGCTACTACATAATCTTAATTCAAGTCTATCGAAGAGACTAATGTAGACATTTCTTTTTAAATGTGGTTTACTACTACCTGGGAATTTCAGATTTTATAAATTCGTTGATCTAAGTATGCTGTTGGGACAATGATTATTGATATCAAATTCCAAGTCTTAGTGTCTTACTCTCTACACACCATGCCAGTCTTAACACTTTTAATTCGGAAATCGCAGTATTTTGCGAATAGCTTAATTAAGTGTCGAATGCGTTATTAAGTTTTGAAAGGCAGATTATTCCATATACCTATCTGACTATGTCATTGGGGATCCAAAGTACTAATATGCGTAAAGAGATGATACAATACTAAGTTTATTTAGTCCCGTGGGCAATTGGTAATGTAGTAACTTCTTCAATTTGTCTGAAGTGGCTTCCTTTTAAATTATTGCAGCTCTTTTTTAACACCACGATTTTTACACATGTTGAGATAGTCTTTCTCTTGACAACAATAAGCATGACATACAAGTTGTAAGAAAATAGAAAAAGAAATGTTTTTACTATTAGCTGAGAATTTCCACGTACGAGATGGAGTTCAAGGTCCGACTGGAGGGTACGAGCACGAAGCGATGAATACTAGTATGAGTACCACTACGAGTACCAGTACCAAGGCTTGCCTACGAGAACGTTATGTTCAAATTATCTGAGTATGAGTCCGAGTGCAAAGTAATGAGTACGAAAACGAGCGCAGAAAACTGTACTCGAGTGTAAGCACGTACTCCATCCAGTACCTCAAGAATGAATATTAATGGTGTCATAAAAATATATTTTTCAGTGTATGTCTTCATTAGAACGAACACCTCCTCACTAAATGACCCTGTTTCTTCTATGAAAGAGAACGAAAATCTCCTCAAACAACAGCTGTGCAACACTTAAGCACTAAAGCAATTTCTGAAGGGCATGGCTCCACTTAATATTCCTACAGCCTTGGAAGTGTTACTACTGCATAACCTCAAGCGACCTCATCGTTATGTAATTTTGAACAAATAAGGAAACAGGAAACAACGTCCCATTAAACAGCTCAGTCCCACACTGTAAGTATGAAGTAAGGTGAGTAGTAATCTCCAGCTACATGAGCTGAGCGGTCATGGTAAACAGAATACCAAGGAATGAATAAGCAAAGACATTGCTAACAAACTGGACAAATGGCCCGACTCGGTAAGACTCAACCTAAAGCCTGTAATCCCTGGATGGTTTCACATCGTCAAAAAACTGCTATGAAATTTAACATAGAAATGTTATAAGGACTAGTCAAAAATGCTTCCATGTCTTCACAGAATGAGGTGCCTTTTGATAAGGTTTTTTCACAATGAACCCTGAATATAAAAAATATGTCCGTTCCTCACAAACAATTTGATTATTGCAAAAATTGATGTTGTAAGTAAGCCAAAAAGCAATTGGTTGTCCTTTGATGTCCTTCAAAAGGTAAAGTCGGTCGGTAGGGAATATTTTGTTATTGTTTATACGCGGCAAGGTACAATATGTGCTAGTTTCAAAGAAATAACACTTTCAGAACCTAAAGTACACAAGAAAGGACAATTTTCTGCTTTTTATGTCACCATGAAACTATCGACATGTTCTTTATACATTCTCAACATTGCGGGAAAGATTCGTTGACGGCAAAAATCCTAGACAAGAGTGGACTGGTTAGACAGGGAATAGACGTTTAAAGTGCTATAAAGTGTTGTGGCGCCATACTCTTGGACTTGTGAAGGTTGGCCCCTTGACTATGTCCAGGCTTGCCTTGCCCATGGAAATGAGAGTAAATATCGCTCATATTGAAAAATAAAAGCACAAATGAAACATGCTATACTTTGATGTTCATGAAAAAGTGTACATGTAATAATGTTATTCGTCAGTTATAATGGTTACATTCTGCAAAAAAAGAACAGGTCGAGGCCACATTACACGGTTGGCCGGGTGAGGAAAAAGAAACATTTTATTTTTTTGCCTGTAAATCCTGAACATATCGAATCAGAGCCACACACAAAAACATGAACCCATATTGGTCAACTATTCGAAGGAGACGTGCCACCGATGAAAACTTACATTAGGGCAATAAAAAGTATACATGGTTGTAAGTCTTTGCGGAATGATGAAAGAACGTTCGTACGTGAGAGTGGGTCTATTATCACTTATTTCTTCAGTTCTGTTCATACATTTCATGTGGATCTCGTGTGCGACTTTCCTCGAGATATCTTTCCACTTTCTTTTCAAAATGAGGTCGCCATAAAGGTGATATTAATCTGCCAATGGAAAAAAGAAAAAACTTATAGGTGAGTCCTCATCAAAAATAACTTTGAATCAAAAGTAATTGCATATTTTTACAAGAAACGACCATAAGATGAATGGCGTACAGCACACTCAACTATTACAAGAACCCATCGTTCACATCAGGCTGTAAATGTCCCTTGTTAATTTGATAATTGATAATTACTTGTAATCTTCGTATATTTGACATTAGTAGAATTTGAACCAATTAGATGGTACGGAAGATGTTATAAGGCTGTGCAAACAATTTAACTTTAACAAAAGATTTAGATGAAAGCTTATACAAATGCTTATGTGACCTCCTTGACTGTGCTTACTTTTCGTTTCCATCTAAGGTAACATTTACCTGTTCATGGTTTCGTGGATCTGAGGTACCAAACATAGCACATCATCCTTTGCGTATTCAATCATTTCCTCTGTTAACGGACGCTTCCCGAAAATCTCATCTTCATGCATTTTTTTCTCAAATTCTTCTGTCTTGTGTTGTGCCTCAAATCCAAACACTTTAAGGAGTGCCACTAATTTCGGTCTGAAAGGTCCAGAGAGCACATTGCACTGGTCCCAAATTGTCGTATATGCAGCCTTAAAATGTAACAAGAAAAACAGTTTACGATATGTTAATGGTGGAGAGTTTACCATCTGCACTAACAAACTTTTGAATGTGTGAAGTGACCAATGCTTGGAAGATCTAAAAGGTTGTCGTTTGATCATAACATGGAGCCAATAGTAGCTCCATGATCATAATACCTGCTGTTTAGGTACAGATAACTCCATGCACCTCAAAAATGCCCCTTTTTGACTTTACAAATCTTAGAAGTTTCATAGTTTCATTTTGTTTAATTTGGTGTTATTTACGTAATGATAAAACACGGACTCACTGATTCAAAAACAACATATGACAAATGAATAATAACCTTAACAATATGAAAAGAAACTATATAAAGGAACTCTCTACAGGGAGGTTTAAAAAATGGTGCTGTTCCTTTGATAGTGAACCACAATTGTATAAAGTACAAAAGTATTCAATAATTGATTTCAAGCATAGACTTATTCAATCACCATCAAGTTTCGTACAATTCTGTTAAACAAGGAAGGCACCTCTTTTACCAGGGTAGCACCTCCCGGATACAACGTGGGGTCGGATTGAACCTTTTTACTAACAGATCAGCTTCTTCAGGGATAAGGTATATCCTTCCTTTATCACTTTAACGTAAAGGAGAAACAAACGAAAAATTTTGAATAACAGCTGTTTTATCGAGAGCAACCTTCTGAATTATTCTTCTGGGTACTCACCGAAGTGTCAAAGACGTTGGTCAATGTAACTCCAAACTGGAAGTAGAGGGCGCACTGATCGGAACGGCAATCATGTATTACCTAAATGACATTGTTCAAACAAAAGTACCATATCACTTAACAAAAAAGCCCAGTTTGATAATTACCTTTCAGTACGCACTTATCAAACCAACCAAAGTCTTCATCAACCTTTCAGTGTGATTTTGTGGTCACGTCAAGATAAGAGGCACAGGAAAACTAGCTTGAAACTATAAGGTGCCCTCCCTACCGCTTTGCTATTAGCCTATGACTAGTATAGCTGTAGGCTCGAAATATACACATACGCTTTATAAAGTCAAATGATCCCACCCTGTTTGTCTCATCTTCCTTAGCCGGACGATTTGACTTCTTATCTGTACCCAACCCGTGATTTTGTTCTTCTCTGCAAAGAGATCACTTCATAGGGTGTTTGGTGCATTCCATGTAATAGCAATAACGACAGAAGTAATTATAGAGAAAGTAAAGTAAAATCATCCATGCGGACTGTGTAGAGTCTTAGTATGAAGTAATGCATCATGTGATTCCACTATACTTAGACTAAGGTTATTGGATATAGATGCAAAGACAATTAGTTTTCATCATGTTTTACAACAGGAGTAATTCGTTTGTTTGGTATGACTCAGCTCTTTGACAAAACTGTTCAAAGCCTGTATTGCAGTTCATATGATAGCTAAGCAAATTACGTGAAGTGCAATTTGTCCTTCCCTCCATTTCAAAGGGTATGTCACAACTCTGTTATACCTTATATTGCAGCGCAGTTAATTCCTGTATACCAGAGCTAGACATGATAAACTTTGAAGGGAGATCATAATTATTTCAAGTACAGAAGAAAGGGCTTGAAGGGGATACTCATAAAAATAAGATGTTCAACACAAGTAAAAGGCTCTAAGGGATTGCAAATGTTAATAAGCAAATGATTAACCGGTTTACGTGTTACAGTCATTTAAATCGAAAGTGCAGTGTTAAGTAAGAAAGAGATTTGAATACATAGTTTACCTTTAATATATTTTTATCTTCCAGGAGTCCTTTTAACCCTCCTCTTTGAAACATATCTTCCTTGTTAGGCGTGGCCAGGACATCGAAGATGAAGACTTCACCTTCCACAGTGCCTAACTGAACAAGCGTCAGAGGCCCCTCCTTTCCTGCATTATTAAAAAGTATTATGAATGTCGGATTGAACAACTATAAAGAAGCCCTATACTTAGTATAATACGATTCGATTTAAGGTGTATCTTAAAATTCTATCTTTAACTTTGTTCACCTTCAATTTCTCATGTGTAACTTTACATGATTACATAGGTTTAAAATTTTCGATCAGAATGAGGTATCAGCATAGGCGTAGGAGCCCAAGTTGATTTTGGGGGTTGTAAAGACTTGCTCGAAAAATTTGACCCCCAAAGTCCGTGTGCTTCAAGCCCGTTTCAACATGTTAATGTATATATTATATAGGCATGCGTCGTTTTTATCACACCGCTTGCCAATTACATACAATAATTTGCCATGTTTCTACCCTTTCCATATTGATAATAAGTTTTTTACTTTTCTCATGGGGGTGGGGAGCATGCATTGTGTTGTGTGTTCGCCGGCCTGGGGGAGGGGTCTAAGGGAAGGGGGTGTCCTCCTTCCCTTTGAAAATCTTCCAAAAATTAGGTGTCCTTACATGCAATCTGGTGCCACATATGCTACCTTTGAAGTACAATTTGGTTTAAAAAAATACGTATGTAGGTACTAAAAAGAAAAAAACGGCATCAATGAGGAAGGCATGGCCCAATGTACCCTTAATATACAACTGATAATCATAACACAAGCTGAAAATTTAGGTGTCCTAACATGCAATGTGGTACCACATACGCTACCTTTGAAGTAATATTTGTGTTAAAAATTGTATATTTAGGTACTACAGAGAAAAAGAAATCGGCATCATTGAGGGAGGCATGGCCCAATGGCCCCCTAAATACACCACTGATAATCATAATATAATTTAATCATTAAAAACACTGTGTTGAATTAATACCGAATGTATAGGTGCTGGTGTAATTCAAATCAGAACTTAATTACAATTACCAAGGAAGTTTTTTAGCTATTGACTACTTTTAGCTACATCATCGCATAATTTTTCTTTCATTAGGCGCCCGAAAAATTTTCAGCATAGTGCCCGAATTTTTACAAAAATATTTGGTTAGGGCTTTAGCCCCCCCACCCGCCTCCTACGCCTATGGATATCAGTCTCCTCCATCCACTAGCTTAAGCCTGTCTTCATCTTGCACTCGTCAAAATAGCTTTCACCTGAGATCTATGATTGTAACATGTACTACAGTTTTGCAAAAAGAAACTTACAGGTCCAACTTTCATCTTTACAATTCATTCATGTACTGCGATATGTAACAAATATTATTGAAATAGCCCTTCTCTCAATAATGCATGATGCCACGCTTGTACATGTCCATTGACAGGTATTTTTTTTGGTTTTATTAAAGCCGCTACACCTATAGGGGATGACATGGAGGGGAGGGCTCTCACAAAGACATATTTTGAACCTATTACTGATTACATCATCACCTTGTATGTTCCAGATTTGGCTGACTTTCAGTTATATAGGGGTACAGATGAGATAAAGAACATTCTTACAAGTTACTCATGGACGAACAAAATTAATTAACTCTGACAAATATGTCTTTTGCAAATTTACGAGACATTGGAAATGACATTACACATTATCCATTTATGTCTTCTCTGTTTACTTATCACATGAATATCCAGATTTGTTGTTAAGTCGTATTTAAAGCAGTTTTATCGCAAACCCAAACTCAAGGTCGGTCACCATTACTGAATAGAACATACCTGAGTTGTCACTGATGTTTTATTAAAATAAATGTAAGAGAATTTGATTGTATTACAGGAGGCGCAAATGGGGTTTGTTAAAAAATCCCAAGGAATATGAAGTTTTTAGTGAATAGACCGTACTTGGCATCACGCATTTTATTATATGCAAAATGTTTGTCTCCAAATTACCACTGAGATTAACACTCACCTAGATTCACTCCTTCACAGTCCATGGCTAGCACCAAGGGTGGGGTTTGAAGAGCTCTCCTCCTCAGCTCGTCAACATGACGCTTGCAGTGACCAACCGACTCTACTAAAGTATAAGGCATTGAGGCCCTCGACTGGTTATTTGTCCGGTGTTGTTTAATGAAATCCTTCAGGCGATCTTCTGAAAATTGGTACGGTATATAGACCATTTCATCCCTTGTCAAAGCGAAATATTGGGGATAGGATTTGAAGAAGGTAATAATGTTGCCACGAGACCGAAAGTGTTTCCTAAGGTTCAGTTCCACAAAATCTCTCCTCGTCTGAAATATGTTTATTAACTCTTTTACAGGGAAATAATTCCATCTCTTAAACAATCGTCGAAAGGCGTTGATGGTTTCTGCTATCATTTCTAGAGGGATGTCTGTGTAAAAGGGTCTTGAAAGCCCTTGCTGGCTATACCCAATCCCGGGATTCTTCTGTTGGTTAACTTCTGAGATGAACTTTCGAGGCAAGCGACTGGACTCTGGCTTAACACCACGAGGTCGAGCACCCACCACTTCCCACTTTCCCTGATAAAATTGAAGCTCAATAGCCCTCTCCCTTGACAAAGGTATTATCGTCACTATCAATTGAATGGATCTGCCTAGAAAGACGTTATAGTTTGAAACACCCTCTAAAACATCTTCTATTTTGGTAGTGTCAAAAATCCCCTTCCCTAATTTCTTCCCGTGATCGTTTATCAGGATAATACATCGGTGTTGGTAAATATCCAGTGATGCAACTGTTCCAAAAAGGCCTCTTTTAATTTCGGGATCCGGAGGCTGATTTGCAGATGCCATAGCCTACAAGAGCAAACTTGAATGTTGCAATTATTGTTAACAATGGAAGCTAGCAATGTCAATTTTGCATATTTTGACTTTTTGCAGTAGGGTGTCAAAATGTCAATTCAACAGTTATTACGTTTTAGTTTAAAGATGTTTCTAATAAAGGACAGTTGACTTTCTCCTTACGATCAATCTTTCTTTTTGAGTTTAACTTGTGCACACATCGTTTGTATTTCATAATTATGATGTGGTCTTGAAAAATAGGGCTATACTGTATTAAGGTGTATTTTTCTATAATGCTATCTGACTTCTCGAAACGATTACCAAAAGAAACCTTTACAGACACTAGTTTAAATAGTTTGCTTACGATTGGTACACTATATATCAGTTCAATAAGAAGAGGAAGTACAGTGCAGACAAAAATTCTACGTATCATTATCATTTTTTGAGACACCTTGAACAACTACCGTATGGTGCTTTAAACTGGCCGATCTCAGAATCACCTTTTTAGCACAATACTGAAAAAACGACAGACATGACACAGAGCAGAGTGCAAATAAATGCCACATCAATTGCTTTGACGTACCAGACGGCCAACCATTGCCCTAAAAAGCCTTCAAAAAAATCTTATGTGGACATTTTTCAGTACAAGCAGTCAGTCATGCTAGATCCAATCTACATATAGTAACGAATAAAGTAAGGGGGCTGACACGTGTGGAAATCATTTTTGGGTCATTTTTGGCCATTTTTGGGCAAAAATGTGATTTCATGATTTTTGTTTTTTTCATATTTTTGAAAAATTTACTATCAGAGAAATATAAATTTTAGTTGATTTCAACTTTTTGTTGGCCAATATTAGCACAAATACATCACAAAAAACAAAGAAAAATGAAGACAATCTGTACTGAAAAATGGCCGATATCTCGAAATGGTGTTCTAATGATGTACGATATTTCCAAAGTGGGAAATTCTCTCATAAAATTATAAAGAAAACATGATATTGGCTACAAATTGTTGAGATTTAATGTTACACTTTTGCAATTAAGATAAAGTGACCTTTAAGGTACATACTACCTTGTTCTAAATTATACGAAACACACAATTTTGATGACTTTAGTCAAAAACTGAAGTTGTGTAAATCTGATGTTTTTGTTAGCCCAACAAAGATTAGTACAGCGGCCAAGGAAAAAAATGTGCACTTTTTGACAAAAGCATGAAAATTTCCTCATAGGTACTTTCAAGTAGGCAAATTCATATTATGCTTAGTACCCACCGCCACCATCACGTGACCGGCCGCCATTTTGAATTTAAAATGGCCGCCATTGGATTCTATTTACTAGGGTATCTCAGCGTCTACACAACATTCAAATGTAATTCAAATGTCGATACCTACATTAGAAGTATGCAAGAATCCATTTTTGTGATTAACAATATCACCCGACAGTCGGAAGGGGATCAGACGGCGGTCATTTTGAAATCAAAATGGCCTCCATACATGTATTTCATTCAGCTAGGTAAAATTGTGAACTTTTTAACCAAATCATGAATGTTATAAAGGTACTTTCAAGTTTGCTGATTCATATAATGCTTGGTACCATTCGCTACCATCATGTGACTAGTCGTCGTTTTGAATTTTAAAGTGGCCACCATGGAATCTATCAACTAGGGTATCTCAGCGTTTAGACAACATATACATGTGATTTAAATGTTGAAACCTACATTGGAGGAGAACAATGATACCAAAACAAGCAAAATAAAAGGCTATTTAGAGTAAAATATGTCAAATATCTCAAGATGATATAATGATGTACGTTTTATCTTTTGCTGGAAGTTAGCCAGTATAAAAAACAAGTTGAGTCAAATGCAAATGCAGAACTTTGAAAAACACGTCAAGTAACAAAACATGCTAATCACTTTAAACTGACTGGATTTGAATTGATATTGACATGTCAGGAAGTCATTTTGGAGGGAAACAATGTTATCAGAATAGTAAAAAGCATATTTTGAATAAAATATTCCAAATATCTCAAAAATAGTGACTATGATTTAGTTTTATGTTTTTGCTTGAAGTTAGTCAGTGAAAAAAACAGACTTAGTGCATACGCAAATGCAAAACTTTGAATAACATGATAACACATCAAGTAACAATTGATACTAATCACTTAAAACTGTACATTTAATGCAGAATTACAAGGATCTGTGTATCTTTTGGAGAGTTGGAAAATTGTTCTCACTCATCCAACTCTCGTCTTCACAACTTATTCGCTTGCCGATAAAGAAAGTTCTGAAATTTATTCCCCCAATTTGAAAAACCAATTGTACAATACATTTGTGATGTCTTCTTCGTTCAACTCATATTACCTAATTTTGTTTCCTTTTGAAATTAAAATGTGAAATGACTTTGGAGAAATTACTTTTCTGTATACTTTGATGTAAGGAGAGGGTTTGTCTCATCAAGGTCAAGTCACTGTGTAACAAAAGACATTTTGGCACAAGGTGCACTGGCCTTAATGTTAATCAAGGGTGGTGCCAGCGGGGTACCAGGGGGCCATGGCCCCCGTCGGGGAAGGCTTGGCCCTCCGTCGGGTGACGAGGCTGCTTGATTTTGCTCCTGGGAAGGGCGTATTCTTCAATAAAGATCCCAAATTTTCCAATTTTCCTTAAAAAACCCAAATTTCTCAAATTTTCTTCTATGTAAAGCCAAAATTTCGAAAATTTTTCAATTAAATTTCCAAATTTTGGTAAAAAACACCAAATATTTTTCGGTCCGCTTTGCACGCCGATGTTTTGTGTTCCCCATCCTTTTGTCAACTCATCACCTTTGTCGGGGCTTTGGGTTGCTGGTCCCCCGTCGGGGACATTGGCCCCCCTTTCGGGCAAATCATGGCGACATCCCTGATATTAATTGAAGAAATACAAAGACTTTAATCCCAATATTTTAATGGTGACATCATAAATTAGTTGTGCAATATAACATTTCTCAGTTGTGGGAAAAACTTCACGTTTAGATTTCAGAATAGGATGTCGTGTGATAATGGTACATCCAACTATGTCTCTAAGTGGACGATCATTGCATCGACAGACGTGGGTTCCGTGCAACTGTAAAAGTTGTGGGGTTTACACAACATTATTCTCATCTTTTGGGAGTAAAAATCATACATTCATCATTGTAAAATAAATTATTTAATACATGCAACGTGATTAATACCCGACTTAGTGCATTGACAGTGTAGAAGCAGTAAGGGAATTATTATAATCTCAACGTAGCACACCCCTACCTTGTATGATTACTAAGGCATTAACTTGTGCTCCTTCAAAATTTCCCACAAGATTACAGATTCGGACAATTTTTAGATATGTTACCAAAGAGATGAGGTCTTTTGTAATTTAATGTACAATAAGGGTAGATGACGCATGACTGTTGCAAAATGAAGTCAGTCAATGCAATTTGAAGAAATTACATCCTTAAAAACCAGCAGCTGAATATCAATCTTTGATTGAGTGATAAGACCTAGTCCGTTTGAGGATAAGAAACATTTGTGCCCTTTTGGATAAAAAATGGTCGCGGTCATTATAAGATAAATTAAAACTACTGTGATATGGCCAATTTGTTGCCTTTCTTGGGAAAGAACTGTTTGTGTCTGACAAAAACTTCTACAAGGTTGCAAAGGCCACTTAACTTTGGTATTTAGTGTGTCAAGCGGGACTTTATTTGGGTATGCTATTGCTACCTTCAAGGGCGGCGTTCTGTTAAAATTATTGGGAAGGGGGACATCTGCTTGCGTGAGCGCTTTGTGCCTTCTCCCAGGGGTACAGGGGACCGCCACTGGTCTCCTGTGGGAGCCAAACGATTTGGTGAGGACACAGATCACACATTTCTGATCTAAAGTTCTCCTCAGCTGCCATTAATAGGCTAATATCATAATTATTCATATCGAAAATGTGTGTAACATTTTTCTGCATCCCCTACTATTGGGGGACATTTGATATTATGTCCCCTACTAAAATATTGGGGGACATGTCTCCCTGTCCCCATGATCGATGCCCATGGTTATCTAAAATCAGCTTATGACTGTCATCTTGAACCAGAATTTGGGTACTATGTGATATAATTTATTTCATCTTAAGAAATGACCATTTGATCTAGCATAATTATAAACAAAGACCTTTTTCAAATCAAACCATTGTAATGCCGTCCACTCATGGTTACAACAATAACATACATGTATATAGGCCATTTTAATTTCAAAATGGCCTTCGTTTGACCCGCTTTCGACCGTTAAACAATATTCTTAATCATGAAAATGGATTCTCGTACTCTACAAATGTAGGTATCAACATTTAAATCACATGCATGACCCTGAGGTACTCTAGTTGATAGATTCCATGGCGGTCATTTTTAAATTCAAAATGGCGGCCGGTCACGTGATGGTAGCGATGGGCACCAAGTATAATGTGAATTAATAATATGAATCAGCAAACTTGAAAGTACCTATGAGCAAACATAATTCATAATTTGGTTAAAAAGTTCACAATTTTACCCTCAGTCAAATGAAATACATGTATGGAGGCCATTTTGATTTCAAAATGACCGCCGTCTGATCCCCTTCCCACTGTCGGGTGATATTGTTAATCACAAAAATGGATTCTTGCATACTTCTAATGTAGGTATCGACATTTGAATTACATTTGTATGTTGTGTAGACGCTGAGATACCCTAGTAAATAGATTCCAATGGCGGCCATTTTAAATTCAAAATGGCGGCCGGTCACGTGATGGTGGCGATGGGTACTAAGCATAATATGAATTTGACTACTTGAAAGTACCTATTAGGAAATTTTCATGTTTTTGTCCAAAAATGCACATTTTTTCCTTAGCCGCTGTACTAATCTTTGTTGGGCTAACAAAAACATCAGATTTACACAATTTCATTTTTTGACTAAATTCATCAAAATTGTGTGTTTCGTATAATTTAGAACAAGGTAGTATGTACCTTAAAGGTCACTTTATCTTAATTGCAAAAGTGTAACATTAAATCTCAACAATTTGTAGCCAATATCATGTTTTCTTTATAATTTTATGAGAGAATTTCCCACTTTGGAAATATCGTACATCATTAGAACACCATTTCGAGATATCGGCCATTTTTCAGTACAGATTGTCTTCATTTTCTTTGTTTTTTGTGTTGTATTTGTGCTAATATTGGCCAACAAAAAGTTGAAATCAAATAAATTTATATTCCTCTGAAAGTAATTTTTTTCAAAAATATGAGAAAAGCAAAAATCATAAAAATCACATTTTTGCCCAAAAATGGCCAAAAATGACCCAAAAATGATTTTCACATGTGTCAGCTCCCCTAACTTTATTCGTTACTATATGTAGATTGGATCTAGCATGACTGACTGCTTGTACTAAAAAATGCCCACATAAGATTTTTTTGAAGGCTTTTTAGGGCAATGGCTGGCCGTCTGTACACCATCTTACAGAGGAGGAAAAATAATTTTCTTCGAGCAATAATGTATATACAATTGGCAGATCAAAAGGGGTTTCAGAGCCAGTTGTAATTAGTTACATCATGGAGCTATTACAGAAAGCTCCATGGTTATGTGCCATTCATATGGATAATAACAAAAAATAAGAACCCAATTTACATTTCCCTCTTGAACAGTAGGATTCTGTACCTTCATTCAGGAATTAAACTAACGTGTTTCAGATTTATAGGACAGTAGTAAGTTTGGCCCACATCGAAGTGTTTAAATTAATTTATCAGCTTACTATATCATTTTGAAAGTGCGACAAAAAGAGACTTCGAAAAACAAAGAATATATACACATTGCACTTGATCTTGCTTGATTTGCATGGTCGGAAATCTTTCTGACACTTTTGATTTTGTGTTTGAGAAAATCGGTTAATGAAAGGTAGTATAATGTGCCTTACTAGCAAGGCAGAATGTCTTAATTATCCTTTTACCATGGCAAAAATTGGGCAACTTGGGGAAGTTCAATGTGTACATCATGGTATAAAAGTTGATACCTCACAGAAGACACATGCATACAGAAATACCAAAACCTTTATCAAACAGTTGACGAAAATGCATGGAGCTTCCGTTTGGGGACGAAGAGTGTGATATCAAAATCATCTAATATATATATATATATATATATATATATATATATATATATACATACATACATATATATACATATATATATATACATATATATACATATATATATATATATCAGACCTTTAGTACACGAGTATAAATTTCTGTACTCGAGTACCTGGCCTCAGTACTCGTACTCGTACTCCGGTACCGCATACGCGTACTCGTACTCTGGATCTGCGTACTAGTACTTGACATGTCTGTACCAGTACTTTTACTCGAGTACAATAATTTTCCTGCATAACAACTGCTGCATTTTATTTCAATTATTCCATCGTGAATTTACTTCAAGTCATTATTCTCATTTGGTTTAATCAATTGACCAAAAATTCAATTTTATCAAACTGGTAACCCTCCCTCTCAACAGAGGTTGACTCAGAGAATGCTTCCACTTTGAAAGGGAACAAGCAAGATCATGCAGGCTATTGTGGTGGTCAGGCTTGACAGGTGGATTAATCCTTTGCCATGCTTTTGGGGAAGGTTTCAGCCTCAAGTCAAAAAGATATCCATCAAATCAGATAAATGTGGGTTCACTGTAAATACGCAGTTACTGCGATATTTCTGGGCTATTTTTGCTATCATGATCTGCGTCAGACTATGCTCTGGTTGGAGGTTGCTGAGTTTGAGGTGAAGACAAACCTGTAACAGAGGTATCTTATACTGTGTGAACATGCAGTCATTGAGTACATGCTCAAGGACTGCATGCTCCACATATGTAACAATAGTTTGATAAAGAAGCTGTGATCAATTCATAATAACAATCTGTGAAATTGTTCTCGTACTCTTGAGCTATGTTCTCGTACTCTCAATTTTGTACTCCACTACAAGTCTGATATATATATATATATATATATATATATATATATATATATATATATATATATTCATGATCGAATAAGTTATACACATATTTATATTTATATATATAGTCGCGTAATTGCACTAAGAAGATAAAGACAGGAAGCTTATTTTCTTTTCGTGTCTAGTTACCAGGGTTATTGCGGTTGCCTGTAAGAGTTATGAAAGCAAATTCAGCTTTAGCACTTTAACCATTATATTATTCTAGCTTGGACTTCTAGCATGGGCTATAATTTAGTCGCTGGCAGAGGTGAAGCATGTGCTTCAGGTGAGTGTCCCTCAAAAGAATTTAGAAATGAGAAAAATCGCATTTTAGTGAAGCAGTTGGTACGACCAGAAGGTCATTATTCGTCATTGGTTACTCCATTTAATCACTCATTACTGGTTGACTAAATGTCGATTCGAAAACCCTGATCAATAATGGTGCCGTAATATGAAGAACGTAATATGAAAGATTGTAACAATTGTTTGCAAAGAAGTTCAAAGATAGGATAATGACTTGTAACATAGTTAATGTGTCGATATAAAATAAAACAATTTAATAATTTAAGTGTGACTTTTTGTGGAAAAGATTGTTGGAGCTGTTTACAGACAACGGAGTTTTCGTCTCAGTTCAATTACAGTTGGCTATGTACTACTAATCACGCGGTAATTCTGGGAATCCGTTGATTGCAGTGTGTTAGAAGCTTCGTAAAGTTGAATCACCCACGATCAGGCGCGGATCCAGGGGGGGCCTGGGGGGCCGGGCCCCCCCCCCCCGCCACGAAAAAAAAAACGAAAGGAGAAAAAAAGAAGAAAAAGAAAAAAAAAGGAAAAGAAGAAAGAAAAATTAAGAGCAAAAAATAAATAAAAGTGTCTAAGAACGTATTCAAAGTATATGTATCTGTAGGGGTTGATTGGAGCTATCGCTGGATTATCTCTTTATATATCTTTCAAAGTGGTTGGCGACGAAAGGAGCGCTACAGTGTTCGAAAACAGGTGAATAGCTGAGTAATGATCCTTGACTTAAGATCTAAATAAGTAAACATCGTGACATATGTAGTAAGGGCTGGGATAGCTGCACTGAAATTTAGTAACAATTTTGTGTTAAAGAGTGAAATTTTTTGTAATCTAGAGGGATTGAGACGCAAAGTTTTCGCCATGCAGACCTTGCAGAATGAATACAGAAGACAAGCTGTCAGGTGACCTACTATTGTGCACAGTAGCACCAGCTGTTGCAGGCAAAGTAACGGCGTGCATACCCTATTCGACTTCAAAACTGTCTGGAAATTCTTGACAAATTCCAAATTTTCGCACGCTCCGCTAGCGTCAAGCCCTGTGTCAGAGTTGTCCTTATTATCAACAGCTTTCGGTAACTACTCACGGGGGAACAAAGGAGCAAAAGTGCTTTTTAAGAATTCTCAGTCAGAAGATTCGTTTCTGAATAGCATAGGTTGGTGGGAAAGTGACAGTGTCCGATGGAGGTTCTGAAACGCAGGTTTTGTCATGGACTAATATTTTATTCAAAATTTCGGCGCTTCGCGCGGATACGACAGGGTTTACACTCGATTTTATATACATTGACAAAGCTATGACGCAAAGAAATTATTCCAATGCAACATTTTTCTGAAAACTACACCTCCTCTGTAGGGCTCTCATCATTATGGGATCTTTGACTAATCTAGTCTAGCACATGATTTGAAAGATTGTAAGTACGTAATTGTCGTTGATTATTTTCCAAACATTTTACCGCGACGTTCAATAATGACGAAAATCTTTTTTGAAACGAATTTTGCCTATCCACCATCCCTCTTGCTTTACCTAAAAAGAAGGTGATATATCATATCTCCTCCCATATGGATGTCGGGTAGTGAGAATCCCGTTGGTCCCTCTTTTGTGTACTGTAACTAATTTAGAGCTCCCGGGAGGCTCTATACTGTTCTCTGTCAACCTTGGATATCCTTTTAAAATGTAAAGGAAAAATTTTATTATAGTCCAAGAATGTTTCTGTGGACTCCACGCAGGTATAATTGCGTGTACAATTTTCCCATGGGCGTGGATCATGCGGGACGGGGGGACGCGTCCCCCTCACTTTTTTGGAAGGGGGGACATCGTCAAAAAGTCCCCTCACTTTTTCAAAAATGATGGAACAGACTGCAATTATGCCTAGGAAAACGAAATTTTTAGAAGAAAAATAACCTAAAATCGTACACTTTTGTTGCACCAAATCGCATCTGAGGGCATTCAGTTCTAGAAAAATTTCCCTTAGACCCCTCCCCCATGCCGAAGATCACAAAACTTATTGCCTCCCCGTGACGCAAATTCTGGCTACCGCCAACTGCTTCTTCCACGCCACCAGGACGGTGATTCACAAATGTGAAAAAGCCCCCCCCCCCCACACACACACACTTTTGGAGATGGATCCACGCCCATGATTTTTCCTGGGACTTAAGGAGCTTTGAAGACAATATGTTAACTGTCTCTTACTCCCCTTTTTCACCCGAACAAAAGTTAGAATTCACTAAATTGTGGACATTTTCTAAACATACAATCACTTTAGAATGACCCAAAGATACCACCATTTTGCATATAGGCCCCCTAAAATTAACAAAAATTTCTCAAAGGGGAGGGTAAACCCCTTCCTGGGATTGCACTCTCATGTACTAATAAGAAAAGGCTCTCCCACTCTTGTATATAGCGTATACAAAATCCCACTGCCTAAAAAGGCACGGTTTAGCAGTTATCTGCGGTTCCTCCAATCACCAACTCCCGCCGGCACCATCGGTCATAGATTTCTGAAGGGTATACTCTTCAGAAGTCCATAAAGAAGGTGATATATCATCTCTCCTCCCATATATGGATGTAAGGTTGTGAGAGTCCTGTTGGTCCCCTTTCAGTGTACAATTAATGCAGAGCTCCCGGGAGTCTCTATACCGAAAATTTTCGGCGCGCTTCGCGCGCAATTGTTTACGCTTATGGAGAGAGGTACGTTTTTATTGAGTGATGGATTTATTTTCATCACTTTTTACCAAAAGTCGTTTGAAATCTTTCACGATTTTTGCAAAGTCTTCTCAATATTTCTTGATTTTCACTTGATCTGTACACTTTTAGCCTTGAATTTCTCCTTTTACTATCAATAAGGTGCCAAACGTATTCGCATTACTCATCGGTGGGGTTCTACCATAAGCCAATTATTCGTGTGCATAAACGTGATTTCAGAGGAGCCAGCATTGTAAGGATGTGAAGCAATTGATATTCATTTTTTCACCCTCCTCTTCTTATGAGAACTGAAAACTTAGTATCGAACCCACCTTCTAATTGATCACAAAAGGGAATTGACACCTTTAGTCATAGCAATGGTTTTAAATGTAAATTCAAATTTTCGGCGTGCTTCGCGCGCAATTGTTTCATCTGACTTCCTAAACCCGAATACCGTATAACGAAAATAAAACACTCATTATGGCAAAAATCATTTCAAGGTACCTGCACGGGCTCATAATGTTGGCGTGTAAGTTTTAAGATAACTTAGATTCTCCGGAGCTTCTGCAGGTACATATAGTAACTTATACTGAGCCATTCACATCAAATTCCATGCAACATGAAAAGGTATAAAATCTCACTGACATAAGAACTGGAGCCGATTTCTGTGCTCTTAAAACTGCAATATTGCGAGAGCTAGTAAAGTCACGAGCTTACAGCTGAATTTCGAAGTTTCGAATGTCAAATAAGAGGAAAGTGAGGCCCTTAAGAAATTTTTTGAAAAGAATGAACTCCAATGATGTATCCGTAATGGGCAAAAATTCGCGGTAGATTTAATTTATGTCCTGCAACTGTGAGGTAAGTCGGCCTTAAGAAGGTCTAGAATATAAATGTTTCAAATCAATGCAGATAGAGTAAAGCCGACCAAATGTATACAAACGCCAGTAAATAAACTAGTTAGTTCCGTTAACGTTAACTTTGCACAAAAGGAACCGTAATCCAAACAGAAAGCTGAGCAAGAATGAACATAACATGTAAAATTCCTTGGTTTGCATTGTTGGAAATTGTTTTGACATTAATTATATTGTTTTGAATATTTCAGATAAAGGTAATTTATTAAAAGTATTCTAAAGGTCATCACTAAACGTCGCAGCTCCCCCCTTTTTAAAGGGGTAGCGATAAGTTTGCGAAAAAAACTATATTCTTAAAGTTGACACTGTTACTAGCGATTAAAGTTGGGTGAGTGAAGAAAAAAGTTGGCGATATTGCTAAGAAAGCGAAACTTATATACATAAAGACCATCGGTATTTCTTCTTTTTGAAAGGACAATGGCCTTAAAGTCAATTTCAAGTTCATTTTTAGCAAACGTCAGGTTTACGCATTTAGGCTAATATTCATTTCCGTTTAAGTTAACTTTATTATGGTTTAACTAAGAGATTCTGCACATCTGACACGCAACTAAAATGGCAGTAAAAGGGTAGTTAATGATTAAAGTCTTTTATTACAAATTCGTGACCAGACACTTTTTACAATTAGGTATTAATCATATACAACCCCTGTCCACAAAAACTGCAATTTCTCATATTTTCGGTAACTTTAGGAAGTCTTACATAAGTAATAAGGCTAATTAGAAACATTGTCATGCAATGATTTCCTTCAAACTCATCACAAAATAGTCGATATCAACTCAATGAGCCCCTTTAAATGACCTGCCAGTTCACAAAAAAGCGTTGTAAGTAATTTCCCGTCACGGAGTCTACTTTTATCGCGGTCATCAACAATCAAAGTTTACATACTATACATTATGAAATTTTCTTGAGATATTTACTTGTTAATGTTATGTATAAATGCCCGAATACGTCCCATGTAATAGGTAACTCACCAGATATAAACACGGACACAACATATCATGTATACATTGAGCAATATTATCCCGGATTTATCCCCTTTGCTAAATATAGTCACTGACAGAGGTAAAGATGTGTCACTCTGGAATGCCCGAAGACGTGACAAGTATCAATCGTTAAGTAAACATAATTATAACAATCCCTAGCAAAGGCTAGAAAAGGTGTTGCTAAATGCTTTGTTGTTATCGAATATTTATAACTATTAAAGTCAAGCTAAGTTATTTAATTTATTATAGAAACACAACCATCTGCTGTTAACAGCTGCTGTTAACGAATGTTATTAAATGATACAGCAGGATTTGTCTGTGGCTCTTGGCATTTGGTGTGCCGGCGTTTCACAGTACATAACAGTACAAACAGTTTTAAGACTATGAACAAGTCCTTTTTATCAAAAGAATAAATTTCGATAGCTTATATTGATGATACCGGGATTCCTGGTTCCCTTGCAGCCGATTCCAAAAGTCGGCCTGGCTAGTCTAAAGCACTTACATTTGATGTGACAGTCATTCTTGTCTCGGTTGTAAAAGTGTTTGAATTAAAACTCACGCTTCCAGGTCGTTTAAATGCACGTTTGATAGCTTTGTTCTCTATAGGGACAAGACACCTTACAAACGTGTCTAAAGGAACAATTTCGTTGAAAGCCTCCAGGGTATTGCTTACTTGGCAGGATTACGAAATGTGCCTTTTTAAAATCAAATCCGTGGTTTGGGAAGACTTAAAGAGGGGCTGAGCCAACAGAGACCTCTCCGCGGGGTACTATGGTTACGATAATGTGTGTAATCCCGGATGGCGACCAATCACCCCGACGGCTTACTTAAGTTTGCTCCCATGGAGGATAGGCTCTTCAATAAAACTCCTACATTTTCAAATTTTTTTCAATATAATCCCAAATTCTGGAATAACATTTAAAATAGAAAACTTTTTTCCAATAAACCCCCATCTTTTACATTGTCTTTAAGAAAGAAGAAACATCAAAGGTTCAAATTTTCTTCAATGAAAACTTAAATTTTCAAAATTTCTTTAATAAAAGACCAAGGTTTTCATTTTTTGGAAAAAGATTGTGCCCCCAAACTTTGCATTCGCCATCATTGCCGCAGCACCATTACCGTTTTGTCGGGGTTATGGTTGCTAGTTTTCGTAGAGAAGCTCGTCCCACCCTCTTGTGGGGCAAATCCTGGCCCCACCTCTGCATTATGCTTATGTCAGCATACAGAAACGATAGCTTATTTCTAAAGAAAGAAGAGTACGTTATCTTTACTGGAAGGGCCTAGCAGGCACTTGTTTTGCCCCTGCTGGTTTACAGGGCAGGTACAAAATTCGACAACATTTACATGCCGTGAAGCCGATAGAGAACGTTGGAAATAACTGATGGTACTTGGAAATTGTTAATGAAACTAATGTGTAGATAAATATGCCACAACTAATTTATAGGTCTGTAAGTAAGTGTCCGAAAAATTTCAAAATGTATTGTTTATTTGGATTTCTCAATTTCTTTTCTGAGTGGAAATCAATGTAATTTATGCAATGCTTGTTAAAGTCACAACGAAGATCGCTGGACTAATCCATGTGGCGGTGGGACCATTTAACAATTGACGGAGCTAACCGGTCAGATGACACACATGGCTGTTTAAACTGCATTATAATAGTAATTAAAGGACAAACAGAGGAGGATTATTTTCCAAATTGTGTTTAGTATAAATACATGGTCCCTCCGTCTTTTCCGCCACCAGTGGCATAATTAAGTTTCAATATGGAGATAGTATACTATGTAATATTTTATAGATATCTATATGAAGCTGCAAGTGTCTAGATTTAGTAATCTATTCTATGATCACCTTAAGTGCTAGGTCACTTCCAGAAATATTTGCTGACATGTCATTGAGGATAGCTGGCTAGAATAATTCCAGCAATGAAAAAATCTTTTCTGAATTAAAAATTAAGTTATTCAAATATGAGGTCAGGCAAAGAAAAGAGCTTTTTGATAAGGTGGAAAAACAGCTGATTTTATGGATTTTCCTCAGATGCCAGGAAAGTATTTGACCGTATAGGGTTTGTTTGCAACTAACGTAAGTATCTTGACTTTCAGTTGTTTTGGAAAGGACAACGTTTTCTATTAAGCCTCAACTTGAAAGCAAGGAGTAAACACTTACTTACCTTAAGAAGGTTGAGAAAAGATAATTTCTTTTTCTGTAGCTGTCAGGTTTATGACGACTGCTGATATTATGAGTTACGGACGCGATTACAGCTTAGACGTATTATTTATACCGTACATTGTGTAATATTTACTCGGACTTACCCCCTTCGTTATATTTAGGTGTTGGGTCTAAAGAATGTGTCACCGTCTGGCACGTCCGACGACAAAGATGTTTTTATTCGTCAAAGTCGCAGTGAGAAATTCAAGAATATTTTGCATTTTGAAAAAGCGTAAAAAAAGTTGTTCCCGTTATTGCGCTCCATAAATATGTAAGTCGGGGAGTAAGTTTCCTAGTTTATTCAGTAAAATTTGATAGTCATAAAAAACCAAACTTGTGACGTTTTCAAGGTCTAACAATGTGAATTACGCATTCTGAAGTCATGAATTATGTTGCAATCTTAGCAAAATCTCTCAAGGTACAAAATGAATGTGTTGCATTAATTGCAAATGAGCAATAGCAATTGTTACCTTAAATTGGAAGAATTTCGATGTCCAGTTTTCCATGGCACAAGGCAAAGGAGACTATCTTGAATGAGCGGAAGTATCCTCCTGTAGGGATAGTTTACTCTGATTAAGGTGAATATAGGTTCAAGAAAATTTTTGATACTAAAAGTTTCCTATATGAAATTTCCAACATAAATTGGTACTGATGATTGCTTGGAAAGGGATATTCATCAACTATACATGTACTATTCATATTGCTCACTAAAATAAAATGAGTCACACATGCAATCAGCACCAGGATTAGTGCCAATTTGTGCTGTAACAAGAGGGGGCAGCAACCCGAAGCCCCGACGGGAGGTACGGGTTACGAGAAGGATATAATACCATTCCATGGCAGAGCAATTTAGCACAATATAAAATTTTGAATTAAAGTACCGAGTTCTGTGTTAATTTCACGTATTTTTTTTTGGGGGGGGGGGAGGGATTTGGATTGTGTAATCGCAAATCGTACACCTACAAAAACGCTAAATAGGTACGTAGACTACTCACAGAGGTAGAGTAAGAGAACAAGATTATATCAACCGTCTGGCCACTTACCCCTGTCAGGGTAAAATACGTTTTTATTGTATCACCCTGTCAACCTGATGAATGGTTACACCTCCCGCGCAAATCTCTTACCGGTACGACAAGCAGAAAAGTACTAGGAAATAGTCAGGAAAAAATACAGGGCCTACAGTTTGATTATCGATTTCCAACAAATATACAACGAAGAGCCTGATGGGTTTCTGAAATTCTTCAGAAGAATTATTGAACTCCACATGCGAAATGAGTCCGGTGAGCTACTAAAGGTATTACGATAACATTTTTTTTTCTTTTAAATCGTTATAGAGCATTTAAACCAATCACATGTACCCTACACGCAGGCATACACGTGCACGAACGTGCAATCGATGGATAACAGTTTGGTTAAGAAAATAGACTTTGAAAAGAAGGAACAAAACAATTTATGCTTTGACCGCTGCTGTGTGCAAACAGTGTAGTTCTTGCTCGTGCACGAAGTCTGACGTCCAAAATATCGGTACAGGTAAGCCCGGGCCCATCGTGACGTCACTTGAAGAGCATCTATCAAGGTTTTGCAAGTTACGTCAGCGCGTTTCAATTTGGCATGCTGGCCGTCACAGATCATGGGCAGAGGTTTTGTTATCGATACACGCACACATAACCCTAGATACAACTGTGATACAAAGAGCACTTAGTCGTCAAAATGTCCACCAAACAGAGACACACGCAACGCGGTGACGTACGTGAAAAACCTCTATGGAAGAATCTGCTCTTCTTGAGGTCAAAAACAGGTAAACTGTCCCAGCATGTGGAAGCAGTCTGGAGTGGCCTATCTTGTATTACCAGTGCAACCTTGCTGACAAAATTGGAAGGACATCCTGACGGGGGCAGCCTTCCCTGGATGCCTCTTAGTGTTACTTGGAGGAACCAAGTAATTACAATTGAAATACAATAATAAATGTGATATAAGTTTTTAAACTCCCCTCGACTTTCTAGCTGAAGGCCTAAGGACGAAAACCAAACAGTACTCTCCGAAGGAGTTCTGCTCTCCAAAGGAGCTACGTCCCCTGAAATGACATTAAGAATTAACATGACCAACCTTTTGACCTTCATACCTCTACATCATAGCTTTATAATGCGTGGCCCCGTTTTACTTGTTTCTACGGTTTTTATCATATCATTCATAAAAATACGAGAGTGTGTGCTGAAAAGTCATCTTTAATTGATAATATTTTGACTACCTCATCTCATGAACATATTAAGTCTAGTGTGTTTACCTCTGATATCTCAGATCATTTTCCTATGTTTTTACTTAGTAAAATTGCTACTTCTATCGTAAAAAAGAATCCCTATTACAGGCATGATCCGCGTCCTCAAAACATTGATCGTTTAAGAGCTCAGTTGTTAAACTCCGACTGGCAGAATGTCTTGTATTGAATGTCTTGTATTGTGAAAATGCTCAGATAGCTTACACCTCTTTAATAGAGACTATTTCAAACGCGTTTACCTGTTGTTGCCCTTTGAGACAAGTTAAACATAGACTGAATGTTTGTAGATCAACTTGGATATCAGCTTGTATTCTTAAGTCTATTCATCGTAACAATTCATTGTACACAAGATGGAAACAAAACCCGACTCAGTATCATAAAGATCGTTCTACTAGATACAGGAACTTTCTCACAAGTGTCATCAGAAATGCCAAAAGGAACCACTACTGTGTCGGCTTATTGAGGAATATAAGATTAATACAAGTCAAGTTTGGAAAATTATCAATAGTGTGTCAGGTATCAATCAAACCAAAAGTTCATGTAAGGAATTTAAGTCAGAGGGTGATAATCGATTAATCACTGATGATGTTGAAATTTTTAATGGTTTTAACAAGTATTTTTTATCGGTTTCGGAGTCTTTGTTAGACAAGTTACCACGTACAAAACTTGATCCAATGCATAACTTAACAAGCAATAACCTGCAGACCTCTGCAACGTTCCCAACAACTACCTTTGAAGTTAACAATGTTATAACTAATTTAAAGAGAGGGAAAAGTCCTGGTTACGATGGAATTAATAATACCATACTTAAATTTGTATGTGATGTAATATCTGCACCACTCACTCATATCATTTATTTATCTTTTACAACTGGCATTTTTCCAACTGAACTAAAGATTGCTAAAATTGTCACTGTCCACAAAGCAGGAGATCCAAACTTGTTTTCCAATCACAGACCTATTTCTGTCCTTCTTTCTGTCTCGAAAATCTTTGAAAACCTTGTCCATGTAAGACTTATGAATTTCTTAAATAAACATGAAATTTTGACACCTTGTCAGTTTGGGTTCCGTAAAAGCTATTGTACTTACATGGCGGCTGTAAACTTCTGTGATCAGATATCCCAAGGAATCGATAACAATCTCAGTTCAGTTGGAATATTTATTGATCTTTCAAAAGCCTTCGATACTATAAATCATCGAATTCTTCTTCAGAAATTGTATGCCTACGGAGTGAGAGGATGTGGGCATGCCTGGTTCACATCTTACTTAAGCAATAGGCCTCATTACGTTACCCGAAACGGTGAAGACTCTTCTCCTAAGCAACATTGGTGTACCTCAGGGCTCAATACTCAAAACAAAAAATTGACTACTGTGCTTGAACTGGCTCAGCAAAAATTCTCACACATTGTTGAATGGCTAATTCAAACAAGTTTTCCCCCAATATGAATAAAACCAAGCTTCTTGGTTTAGAAAATAAAGTTCCAAATACTGAAAATATAATTCTTACTTTGAACAAAGCTAAAGTCCCAGCAAGTCACCACACAAAGTTTCTTGGCACTATTATTGATTGTAAACTTAGTTGGGAAGAACGTATATCGTCTATTTACAGTAAAATCTCCCGAATTAATGGTGTACTTAATCTGAAACATTTTCTACCCCAAAGTACCTTTCTTCTACTTTACAATTCACTCATATACTTCCACATGTTAATTATAACTTACTGGTTTGGGGGAATGCCAAAAAAGATTACCTACAGTCCATTTATCTGCTGCAAAAGCTTGCTGTACGAAACATTTGTAATGTATCTTTCATTCATCATACGAGCCCTCTCTTCAAATCGCTCAGCATTCTTTCTGTCTTCGACCTTTATAAATATCAGCTTGGTGTTTTCATGTAAAATTTTTTTTTCATTACAAGTTGCCAAAATGCTACAGTAACTTTTATGTTCAAAATAGGCATTATCATGATTATGATACCAGGAAAAAACATCTACTCACTATTTCCTATTCTAGAACGTGTCTCACCAAGTCTCAGATAAGACACTCGGGAGCTGTACTATGGAATTCCCTTCATGATCACATTAAGCATTGTACTTCCCTGTACTCTTTTAAAGTCAAGTATAAAGAGATTTTTCTTGCCGATCCAAACATTTAAGGTTGGGTTTTAAACCTTTATTGTTAGGATAAATGTTCTTTTGTTCCGCTTGTGATTTTTTCTTATCTTTTTGCTTGCTGCTATTTATAGTATGTTTCTTTTTTCAAGGGGGCCAGACGTAGTAAAAGCATCTCTGCTTCCCTCTGGCTCCTTTCACCTTGAATGCTATTATGTTTTCTTAATATGCTGTGTTGTGCATTAATGTTAATTGCTAGTATTCTGAGGTGAAAAATAAGCTTGAACTTGAACTTGGCCGAAGAGAACAGATCCTACAAATGTGACCCTCCTCAGCGAGGAAGGCTATCCTTGGACAGTTTTCATGAGAAGCATAAGGTCATGTGGAAACAAGTAATTCCTTGCTATGAAATTTGTGTCGTTGCAAGTATTGTGTGGTCAGTTGCAGTGGTGAAAATGTCTCACTGTCGATCCCACGACATATTCTAGTCTTTAGGAAAGAACGGTGTGTCTAAGGATTGTAAGAACGAGAGGGTGTGAATAGGTGTAATTTCAATCAGCTATATCCTACTGCTTCACGTTTTTGTGGGAATGTATTTAAATCTCTTAAGAATTTCCTACCGTCTGTATAACCAAAATCAGAGTTCTAAACTACTCTGCAACCCGAGGACTGGAGCATGACATTTATAGGTTTAAAAGGTATACAACATTGACTGATCGTGTCAGATGTTACATATCAGGCCACAACCAGGATTTAATGTGGGGGTCAGATAACAATAACCAAAAGTTTCCAGAAGCACCCTCCGACGGGCCGCACAGCCTTCCCTACATGGATGTGGGGTCCAGGGGTCCGCCTCAGTGTGCTTCTTTTAAAAAAAAACCCAAGTCCGGGGTCAACAAGTCATATCGTAACCTTTTCCTCAGAAGCAGGTGATTTTTGGACATTTTTTCTCACTTGAGTCATGGAGACGGAACCCTCCACCGTGGCTAAGTCCTTGTTAAAACTAAGTAAATGTGAATTGTTTTTCATACAGCTAACATTCAGTAATAGTACTCTGGACGTATAGATAATTATCCCAGAGAAGCCTATCTTTGAAAAGTGTGTATACGGTTGGTTTGCCAGTGTGGGGTTTTATGACCATTTGCTTCTCCCATTAACTCTGTAACTTCTTTGACAGAGGTTAAAGCGGTTATTTTAAAAATTGGCTCATTTAATATGTATAAAGTAATAAAAATTTCAAAATATGATAGTTGCATAACTGTAGTTTGACCTTGTAGAAGTCTCGCAGGAAACAATTCATTGCTTTTGTACTTCATGAAATATTTGTTGGCACAAATTGTCCAAATTTCCAAAATAATCCACCTTTTAAAACTCTTCTAAATTTGTAAAGCTGTGGCAAGTGTTTGTCAGCGTGAAGAATGTCTTAATTAATAGGGATGAAAGATATTTTCTGTCCGAGCCATTCCGAGACAAGGTTTAAGGTGATAAGGTGATAACGTTTAAGGTGATAACTTAGATACATGTGTGGAGAATACTAAAATTGCAGTAATTTGTATTTTATAAAGTGTACCAAAAGGCCACTGACACAGGTAGAATCTCATTCATTACAATAGAGTATGAAAGACCTAAGAGTAGCAATAAAATATTGTTTTTAGTTCTAGTTAGCTAATCACTGATCAACCTCTCGAACAAACCATGGCGGGTATTGTAACTATGCATTTGTATTATTGCACACTACATCCTACAAGTCACACAGGCATGTGCAATTTAACATTTTCTGAAAGTTCTAAAAGATGTTAAACTCAAGTTATAAACTTTCGTCGCTACGATTTGTTGATGTTGTATCTCGTCTGGATCTATTTTACAAAACTACGTAGGCTAAGATTATACATATTTCTTCTACATCTATAATACGAATTTTGGTAGCTTTTGCTGTATTAAGATGGGTGACCTTTTTCAATCGAAGTCTTCATCTGTAATTAATAATTAAATTTGTTCTGTGGCAAGATGATGAAAGCCTTTCCAAAAATTGTTCTCAATTAAAATATCCAGCATATTATCTGGTGCTGGTGCAACCACTTTAGTTACATATGTCATTTATAATCTTTAATTCTGTAGTTTTGCCTGCTAAGCATTCCTCATATGACTGCCATCTACATATCTATTGCATTATTTTTTTATTTTTGCTTATACTGTTGTATGTATCTCTTATACCTTTTTGAGAGAATATAGGGAGAAATAAACTGAAACTAAAACAGCTGTCACTGTAATCTTTACAGAGGCTTGGTGTAATAGGGGAAACTAGCGGCTAACCAAGTAGGTCAAATAACAGCTCCCAGAACTACCTTTACAACCTCACCAACTCCATATTGTTACCACATGATTCTTATGTTTCCAAGAACGCATTACTAAATTAGTTTCTTAGCACAGTATAACCAGCTGTATTAATCCAAGTTTTACTTTTATCTTCATTTTCCAAAAACCTCTGCCACAAAGGTAAAATATTATATAAGCCACTTTATCAAGTTGCAGACATTCAGAAATCATTCAATCATTGGCAAAGTAGGTTCAATATCTTGACGAAATTAGCGGTTTCCGCCTAAACTCATTCGGTTCTTGTAAATAGATAAAGACAGGGCAAGAAATGGTAACATTGTAAATTATATAACCTTTTCAGCATTTTTATTGCTATAGAATTCCCGTTTCCCGCTTTATGATGTTTGGTAATTTTTTAAAATGTTTGTCATTGAATGAGGCCGAACAAATACGGCAGTTCTTCATACATGACGTAACAAGTTCGTCATTAGTATTTGCTACTTCAACCCACACTACATAATTACAGTGCTCACGTCATACCGCATTCAACATGCCTACATATGTATTAGATGATATTGTTTAAACTAGAAACGTCATTTTTCCATAGGTTAGGTCAGTTATCAAAATGCTTACACATCTTTGTATTGCATGGGGGTTACAAATATCAAGTTACATGCACTTATAATCTGGATATTATTCGGAGAGCCTATAATCTTGGAAAATCATATTTTTCTTTATTATTTAACAAAAGCAGTATAGCCCATGCATACAGAAGGGCAAATACAAGGCTGGGTCTTAATATAAATTTGGAATAACTCCATACAAATTCCTGTGTTTGACTAGTTAAAAATAGATTTAAAATTGTTGTTTTGTATTAACTGTTCACTTCATGGGCGGCGATCACGGGGGGGGGGGGGTGATACAGGGAGACATTTCCCCTCAATATTTTTAGTGGGGGGACATAATATCAAATGACCCCCAATATTTAGAGGTATACAGAAAAAATAAATGTTTTAACACACATTTTCGAAGTAAGTAATTGTGATATTAGCCTATTCATGACAGCTGGGGATAAATTCAGATCAGAAATATGTGATCTGTGTAGTCTAGAATGCACCAAATCGCTTGGCTCCCAGGGGCTTTGCCCCTGTACCCCAACAGGGGACTTACGGTGGTACCAGATTGCATGTAAGGACTCCTAATGTTTCAAAATTTTTTCACAGGGGAGGGGGACACCCCACTGGGCAAATTTACCCATCTATGATGTCAATAATTTTTGTTTTAGTTCTCAAAAATACGTAAAGTTTTTAACACAAATTTTACTTCAAAAGGTAGCATATGTGGCACGACACATGTAACGACACCTAACTTTTTTTAAAAATTTTCAAAGGGGGAGGGAGACGCCCTTCCCCTTAGACCCCTCCCCCGGACGGCCATCACACAAAATACCGCTTGCCCGCCGTGAGAAAAATCCAGTGGCTACGTCACTACCCTATACCCCTGGCCGGAGGCCCAAAGTGTTCACCCAAGCAAGTATCCCCCAATAATTTTAACAGATCACCGCCCCTGGTTCATTTACAAAGTATTATCCAAGAAGCTTTTGCTGTAGGTTAAAACGTTTGTAGCTAAATGGTTGCCTAAATCTTGCTTATGTGCAGTTAAGTTTTATATAAACAAGAGCTTTGCTACTTGAAAACTGTGCAATGATATCACCAGAAGCACTGGGCTTCATTTATGACTCCGTAAGTGGAAGGTATAGGAAAGGCACCTAATATTGTTTTCCTTTGTCAGTCAATGCAACTGTGTGTGGTTCAAGAAATCAATAGGGAATACACGACGCACACCGCTTTACATTACCATTTAACTAAATGGAGTCTATATTAAAAAGGAGACATTTGTCGAAGGCAGACTATCATAGTTTATTTAAATCATCACGTATCACTACTGTACTTTTATGTGCTTCATATTCACCTGTCATATCCCATAACTAGACTGACTTCTTTCCTCTGCCTCTGGGTTTTCCTTTGGACTCATCGGACGACTCTCCCGACTTATTTGACTTACCTCCTGACTCCTTGGACTTGCCTCCTGACTCTCTGGACTTGGCTCGTGACTCCCTTGACTCACTCTATTATTATTAGATGGTGTCATATTTCTCCCTTCTTATTGATATCAATTAGACATTTTGTGATGGAATTTAATTACGGGTATAGGAGCAAACATCTCTAACACAATGCGCGAAAAGTAACGAAATAATTGCATTGTGAGCTATCCTTATAACATTAGGAGATAATTCTCTGGGTAACAGTTCATATTGAAATGCTGAAAAATTTTGTTTTTCTTACAACAGGAAAAAAACTTATTTATTAAGAAACGTATCCGATATCACATGTTACGAGTGCATACGCCTAAATGACGATGAGAGAAGAGACATTTAAGTTTAAGGAAGATAATGATTCTACAAAAAAACCTATTTTTTTTTACAATGAAACCAAAGCTTGCGCAGTCATACATTAGCGGACAGGTTCAGGACATTGTGCTGTAACCATTCACGCACTGTTTGTAAGTACTTATATCTTTTCTATTATTTCAGTTTAAATCTGGTTGAGATTCATCACAAGTAATTACAGTCAACGAACAGGTTTTTAAAAGGTCAATTGAACCTTTACTTGAATACTACATATAGCCTTAATTTATCATGCCTATGCAGAAATTGTTTTACTAGGAGCTGAAAGGTTTTTATAACATTTGGAATACAATAGATATTCTAATGACAACACCAACTTTTCAATAGATATCAGGACAGAATCAGTGTTTTTCATTTCCTAAATAAGTAAGGTATGGGCTGTGTTGTTTTTACTTTATTGCTGAATGCTGAATTTTCAGGAACATATTTATACGATGTGCTTGTTGGATCTTTCCTTTGAGCAAGGATCTTTAATGCAACCTTTTGACAAAAGACAGGGCTATGGCAGCTCGTAGTCTTCCTTAGCGGCGATAACTTTTGTTTCCCAAATCCGATCTAAAACTTAAAGTCTAGGCCAAATCCATGTCAACAATTCGAGGTCTCAAATAAGGACGTAACATTTTCGGTACTAGTTTAAGGTGCTACTCTTGATAACTGTTACCGTACTTATTACTTTAAATTTTTTACATACGTGCCCAGAGAAAAATATCAACAAACTTAAATGTGGTGAATAGTTAAAATGCCAAGTTTGAGGAATTACTTTATTAGTCGCTGACAATGTTACACTAACCCTGGCATACAATCCAATTTTCGCCCAAATATTGAACCTAAATTGCAGTAAGGTACACACAAATAGGATATTACATTAACATTTAAGAGCAGCGCATAAACCAATTTTAATGGCAATCTTTTGACAACTCACTTGTCCACCTACCGAGGATCCAATATTGGCTTTGGTAGCATTAAATATGTATTTCTGGTTTAAATTGCGTTTAAGCAGATAAGCGTGGAATCGTTTCGTTTGTGAAATTAACACAGATTATGAAGAAAAGGTCATAGTGGGCCACTTTTTAGAAAATCACATTAGCCACCTAAACTTAAAAATGACCGCCAATGGCCTCCTCAGCCTACCTTTTGGTCGTAGAAACTGATTGAGGAGAGAGAGAGAAAAACTGATATTTTTGGATAAAAAAGATTGCAAGGCTGCGTGAGATAAATATCTCCCGAGCAACGCCACCATCTTGTGATTGTGTTGTCATTCAGTTTTAAGAAATTGGTAACCCACCGCTTTCTAGATACGTAACACATCTATAAATTACAAAACAAAAATTGAAATATTACATCTGATGCAAGTGAGAAGCGATGATAGCAAGTGCCAAGATAATTGAAGAATTACTCATGGAACAACTTCGACAGTCAAGTTACACAAAATTATACAATACGTGTATTCGTTATGTCAGATACAAAACAATAAAGTTATGCAATTTGTATCACATCAACGATCTGGAAATTCTACAATTAAAACCATTTGGGCCAATTAGACTTAAAAGTGGGTCAGGAGGGGACCCACCACAATTATTGGCTAACCAATGACCCAAGTAAGGCTTTAATTGACCGGAATTGGGTAAAAATTTGATCAGAATGTTGGATAAAATCCATCGTTACACAAGCGTTTGTGACGTGTAAAACATGTGTAGGTCCTCAAATAAAATTCTGCACTTAGGCTTCATCTCGTTTTGAGATCTGACCACTTATGCATTTTGAGAAACCTTTTAGGGTTACCTCCATCAGTGAGAGAACCATGGGTTTAAGCCAGACAGAACAAACAAAAAAAGATTTGCTTAGCACTTTGCAACCTCTATGCACAAACCATCTTGGTCGACTTCAATTCGGAAGAGGCCATGAGAAAGCACAGATACAGGCCTATATCAGTTTGATCCTTTCCTTACTAATTGTGCGTTGTTTCATTGCGGTACGTGTTGGGGTGATGTCATAGTGTCACTGCGCATTGCAAAACTACTGCAGCTGTTGAATTAAATTCTTTGATGTAGTCTAGCTGGTCTTTCAGTCTTTCACTGTGTGTCATGTTCCTTTGATACACGCATGTAGCAAGAATAAACTTGGTGTTTACCAGTTGCTGTGCTGTTTAGCGCAAGCGGGAGAAAGGGTTTCCTTTTTACTGGCGAGAAGATAAGGCATCAATATTAACCCAACGGTTATGTGGAGGGGCACAACCTCGAACAATAATATGCAAGTGACCCTAATTAAACTCTGCTATTAAGACTTCTCTGGCTAGTCGTCTCTAATCATGCGCAGGTGTCTTATCTAGAACCCGAAGCTAGATACAATTGTGATACAACGAATCTGGCCATCAAAATTTTCATCAAATTGAGAAACGGGTGTAGTTTTTCTGCATGGGTGTGTCATGTACATCGTTTGCGTGTGAATGTCGTTGTGAAAACGCCCAATAGCAAGACCGTTTGCAACACTCAACTGGCGCTTCTTTTAGCGCCGGATAACCTCCTTTATTAGCCCATTTTCTGGCGCAGTCAGAACAGTTTCAGTTTTGCTATAAAATGCCAGTCTACCAATTTCAACCCCTGACGGTCATGAGATTTTGTACACAAAAGAAAAGCCTAGTCACTGAACGTGACCGTATAAGTCGCTCATGCTGGGTCCTGTTCAAGGACTTAAAATGCAATGCGTTCCGGAGCCCATCCCTCGGCTTTGCTACACTGTGTCCTGCACTTTTGCTTGCACGTAATTCACCTGATGGTCTCAGGTCATCCCAACTCGTCACTCTTCTTCCCGAATTGCTCCCATTAAGTCGAAATCTGGTGTCTTTTGACCGACTTGACAGTTTCCTTAAATGTGTTTCATGTCACGCAGTTCATATTTGTTGCCTCAGTGGTGCCAAACTTGCCTGCCTGATTTTTTTTTCATATTAAGCTTATGATTTCCTGATGTGAAGGTCGCATTTGTACTAGTTTGTACGGATTCGACCTACAACATGTGATATCCATGCACACTGACCATGGTCACATTTTTTCACTCAGCGACACAATGGTAAATGTCCCTTCCAATTGTTCAGTAGACTCTATGCCATATTAAAACTCAATAAAAAAAACAGACTGAGCAAACTCCAGACAAGTTTCTGACAGCAATAACTGTGCATAAGCACGTAGTCCCTAACAGTTAGTGCCCGAGGCTTCCCTGTTCATCCGTGGTCCATATTAGTAATTAAAGGCAGTGTAGTTTGGTCAAACGATTTTCCTATAGGCAAGTATCCAGAGAGTGGGTACGCAGTTGCGGCACAGGGTTTTAAGACGGGGGGGGGGGGGGTTGTTGGGCTAATTTTGTATGAAAAATGTGGTCGGAGTGGGATATTCTGGGGAATTTAAGTTATACATTGTTCAGTGGTATTTCCTGACATTTAGCAATCAAATATAGTATACACTTACTTTTTAGTGCGCTGGAACCTGTTCAAAGAAGAAAGTGATGACCAAACGGGGGGGGGGGGGGTATTGTCCCCTGTTAAAAGACGACCCTAAGGATTGACTTCCAATATTCATGTTACACCCCTTGCCTTTAGAGCGCTTGCCTTATTCTCACACGAAGTTTTATACAAATTTTCCGATATCGGATCAATGTGATAACCAAGGTCCGCCTGCGGTTAGAAGCTGGCTTTCCCCTAGTACATCGAGCCATGTACATTTTTAGCACTTGCCATTAGTACAGTACTGAGATACCAATGGTTAGAAAAGAATATCTGTAATACCATGTTACAATTTCTGAACAGTATCTTCATGCCTTCCGTTTAATATGCAAATGATCATCTGGGTCGAGGGTGATTGTGGACCTCGCCTAACAGCTTCTAGCGTTCATTTAAAGTGTATTCTGTGAACGGGAAAGCGGTTTCACACAAAGTGCTTTCGTACGGTAGATCCGTCGGTGAAATAAACGGAAAGGCTTAAGTGATTCCTTGCCGAAAGGGGGTGCTTAGTTACACTGAGGTTTATCCCTCAAGTATATACTTTTTATCTTTTTTCCGATGTTTTTACAATCTGACCTCTGCTGACTTCACATAACCTTTGAACCCTACAAAAACTTGAATAGGAAAAAAAAATAAAGTGTGTTAGAAGGGAATCGAAGCCGGGCCGTCTGTGTGAGAAACCGAGCACTAATCCACTACGCCATCAAAGACCGTAAACTCGTTAAGTTTACGGTATTTTTAATCATGCTATAGTCACAGCATCCTTTACACGTGTTTATAATTAGGTAAATTCGAATTATTACTGTAACAGTTATGCTTGTGAAAAAATGCATGTTGTTCTCTGTAACATTATCTCAAGAAACGTCGGACACAATTGGGGTGTACCTCCCACTGTCTATATAGTTTCCAAGGTTTTCATACTTTAACCTCTGATGACCTCATATGACCTTCAACCTCCAACAAGCCCATTCACTTCCCTCACTCTTAAAACAACACATCTCTATACCGTATTGAGAATATCTATTATCCCTGTATTGAAATATCGTGGTTTTTCAAGGTTTCAGTTTTTGACTTCTAATGACCTCAAATGACCCCTGACGTCCACTGAAAAATATAGGATTTTTCCCTTAATATGATAACGTTATATACAAAGTCAATGATATCTTGAGATATCGTGTTTGCAAGCCAAGTGTCACAAACACACATGCATACACACACACATACAACCATACATACACCCACGTCATTGTATGGATTCCTTTTGCCTCGGTAATTAAGGAAAGAAAAAGCGACGTGACTGCTTTGCTTCTGCATAAACGACATTTTGGCACAGGAAGTCGTCATGGCGATAAGGTGCGTAGCGAACCGATATGGGTTAGGCTTGATTCAAAGAAGGTGCTTGAATCATGTAGTACCTGCAAAGTTGAGTCAGGGACGTGTTGGAAGTGAAAGAAGACAAAGTGGGAAGCTCAAAGAATGGGAATGAGCAAACATATTTCTATATGTGAAAGAAAAACCAAAAATAAACATTCCGTTAGAATTTTTATTCAGTTCCAATGTGTAGTTCTCTAGTATTCAGCAAATGAAGCTGATACTGACCTAAAGTGAGCTTGGAGCAAGCAGGCGTATATCATCTCCACACATTGAAGGGCAATTCTTTGTTTTCTTCAGTATTTTAGTCAGGAGACTAAAGGTTCACTCAACATCTTCTACTCCATTCCAAATTGGACTAGGGTTTATTGTAATATTTTATCATAATTAGATAAGTTTGCAGGAGTGAATGTGGCCCCTTATTCTGAGAGCTACCTTCACTTCCACCTCACCTCCCTGGCACACCGGGTTGCTGCTTTGTACTATTGTTCTTTGACTTCAATTAATGTAATCCATCTGAAAGATCTGTGAGTCATTAGGCTAAGTCAGAAAAGTGTTCCCACAGATTTGACATAAGGTAAAAGACATTACCCTCCTAACCCTCATATCCGATGTTAAAGTCCTCTCAACTGCTCCGTGTTCCTGTCATAGGGAGAAAGCAATGGTCTGTTTGATCAATGTATCACCTTTCCATCGGCATTTGAAATCAAGAATACGACCCGATAGATTTACCGACAATGTACATCAAAATAGGGTTTAGAGTATCAGTGGCCCCAAAAGGAAATCAGAATTACAGTTGTCTTGCATGTCTTTAAGGTAGAGCGCCACCAATTCACCGCAGGTTTAACCCACAGGTTGAACACATTTAAGTACTTATGAGACAAAGTTTACACCATGTGTGCTGGAAGTGCGAAATTTGTAACGTGAGTGTTGTAGTAAATAAACTGAAGTACTATTTATGCAAAAATATGGAAAATGAAATGTATTTCAAGAACGATTTTGCTTTATATCCCAATATGCAAAATAACATTTTTAATTGAGTAAAAAGGCAGAACAACCACCCTAATATACGAGGTCTCTTAACTCAAAATCTCAACATTCATGATACACAAATTTGAAAATAGTCTGAAAGGTCTACTTCTCAGATGCCTTTACAGGTTGAAGACTTCTACAAGGCCCAAAGGCCACTAAACGGACCAAATGTAGAATGTTCGTCAATAACGGAAAAAGTACTTGTGAGTTACGTGATAGAAGGCTCTGTCAGACTGGGGGAAGCTAACCCTGAGTGACTTCAATACTATTCAAATCCTTCGCTATGAAATCAAAGACGCCTTCGACTGTGATTCGTAATAACCCATATCTTGCACGTATAAACTGGTGCAACATGATTTGCCTCAAGCACAAATGTTCTTGTTTCCCCTACAAACATGTTCTCTCTAAGATTCTGTCACGGCCAGCAAAATACCTATCACACGCACACACGCTCACAAATACCTTTTTATTTCACTGGAAAAAAGAAAAAGACGTCTCATAGCAAGTATATCAGACGGTAAATTTCCCTGTCAAGAGGCAATTTTGATTTTATCACCATAACACTTTTTAACCGTTAACTTACTCACGAAGTCAGGCCATCCTTAAGCCATTCAATAGAAAACGGTCTAATCTGGTAGCAGAGGCCAAATCAAAATTAATCAAACCCCCTACAAAACCTTAATAAGCCTGTTAACAGTTTTTGATAATATCGCGATGATACTTCCTGGTCTTGGCTTCAAATGTGTTAGGTTCACTGACCTGTACATGTTATATAAGCTACAGGGTGACATCACATACCCTAATGGGAACATTCAATAGCTGACCTCGATGATGCCTCAGAATAAAAAAACAAAACAAAACAAAACAAAGATGTCAGGGGAAAAGAGGTAACATAAAGTGACCGGCTTCGAGACCTAGAGACATTCAATACCAAAAGTGTTATGCCTCAACTAAAGGATTTAGGTATGCGGCCCACGTAGTTTTTTCCCAGGACGAGTCAGGCCAAATCTGGCCAATGGACCAATCAGCTTCTTGGAAATAGGCCACACCTCTAATTCCAAAATGACAGCTTTTCGACCCTTTTTTGTAATTCTGACGCCGGATTGTGAAAGAACGGGCCAAATAACCCCAAACCACGTAACCCTAACCTTCATTTTGAGACAAATTTAAATTTTTTTTAAAACTCGATTTGCCCACGTTCGTCCTGGGAAAAAAAAAAATAATGCATGCGGCCCGGCTAAAACAAGTACATACAATGGTGCCGCGTACAAGGTCAAAGAAGTAAATTACATTTTTGGGTTAAGTTTAAACGCAGAACATATTCACTAAAACATATATATTACATGTTACCATAGCTACATTATAAAAGAAAGAATATAGAAGTTTAGTTTCCTTACAATGCTTTCATGGCAAGCTCGTTCCAACGCGAATCCTTTGTTTCAACAAACCACATTTAAAGCTTGTCTATACGTACAGATCAACAGTTGCATTTTCGATTGAGATACACCCTTCAACTGACTGGGCAGGTTGCCAAGGTAAGTGTGGTGAATAATTTATAGAGGCTAATAGTTTACCACCCGTGATTGATTCTCACTATGCGGGTCGCGAATCCTTTGTTTCAACAAACCACATTTAAAGCTTGTCTATACGTACAGATCAACAGTTGCATTTTCGATTGAGATACACCCTTCAACTGACTGGACAGGTTGCCAAGGTAAGTGTGGTGAATAATTTATAGAGGCTAATAGTTTACCACCCGTGATTGATTCTCACTATGCGGGTCCGAAGCACAGATAAAAACAATCTAAATTTCCGACCAAATCAACGTGTTTACTTAAGTAAATCAATTTCTTAACTTAATTTCTACTTAAAAAGAAGTCACTGAGTAAAACATCACGAACCTTTGCTGAATATTCACTACAGCTAGGTGATTTAAGATAACCTATAATAATCCGTACTATAATATGTCACATACTTTGGAACTTTGTATTTAGGTGAAAAAGCCGCTTCTATTCCCTAAGTTTATACTGTCACGAAACGAAGGAAGTCAGAAACATCCCTGTGTGCTTCCTAATTATTAGAAGGAAGAACCTTGAAATCTCGATAAAGAGTACCTGATAGTCGCAATATAAAATTCTCGTGGTGTCTAGGTTTCCTGCAGGAACTCAATTCAAGTTATATAAGCTGGAACATTACATAAGCCAAGAGCACAAAACATGTACAGGAAATAAATGTAACAATGAACAGTACTAAAAGTGTTCGGGGTAGCCAAAATATCATCAATGGCGTCTAAACAGTATGAAAGTTTCATGATAACGTGTAGGCATCGATGAGTTTTACTCTTAACGTTCTATTCATTCATTTATAACGGAACTGGAATATTATAGATTGCACAAGAAATGTAGTTTAGTTTTATTCAACTACGTCTTTACTTTGAAGTAAATTAGTAGGCCTATGTGTATGACAGATGTTTGGCAGTTGGACCAAATCTGCGTTAGAGGATGTAAGATTCAACCTCTCTGAGAAGTATGGGGCACTCATTGTAACAGTCTCACTAATAGTAACTGTTTTGCTTACTTGGATTCAAGTACATAGCATGTAAGCCAAAATCATCCTAAAAGTGTAAAATCTACAAAATCTGTGTGAGCGGTTTCTATTTTAATCTATTATCAAAATCTATTATCAAAAAAAATTATATGCTAATTCGAGAAAATGTGTATTAAAATTTAGATCAAAAGTTATGTAGCCCTCATTAGGGCTATAAACATTGTCGAAAGAAGCCTTAACGTTTGTTCTAGTTGTTGCTGTTTCTTAGCGCTGGGAGGGAGCAGGGGAGGGGAGAGTGGGTGTCGATCACATTATTTAGGTTACTTTTACATTCTTGAAGACAGGATTTATCTATCCCAAAAGAAGCTTTCGTTTAGGTTCTACAGTCTGTGGCACACATTTCTCTGAAAATGTATGCAAACCAAAGGAAAAACCAGTTTGCATGAAATTGAACATTACAGCATAAAATATCTACAGCGCTGAGTCTTTGTGTAAGTCAGATTTGTTACATTATTGTTGCAGAGTAAGGCGGGAATCCTCCTGACAGGTGGCGGTCTTTTTCATTAAATTAGTGCATCAATGATGCCGTAGCTCAGCTGCCACGCCTCCCCCCCCTACCACATAGAAACCATTTTGCCGTTTAAGTCTAACTATAACACCTGTTGCACTGAGCATTGACAGTATCAAATGGATTCATTTCCCTTGTAGTAGTTAGTACAGGAGATGGTCCATTGTTCTCGTCACTATGTGGAATAAATAATACCATACGTGCATAAAGCAAAAAGAAAAAAAAAACTGAAACAAAACATAAAGTACAGTTACTGCGTGATTTCCACACATGTTGTAGAAAAATTACAACAGTGTAAAAGTTACTTTTCAATCGTTTTTCAATCGTTTGTAAAACTTTCCAAGAGTTGATTTTTCATTTTAGCTTTCCCAGAATTGACCATATTAATTGCACCTACTCAATGGTGTTACGACCTACGACTAAATCTTGAACTACCACAGACAAATAATAGACCAGAAATTTGGACTGCTTGCAACAATGGAAAAGCGATCTCCATTGCATTTCACACGCGAAAACATCACGAATACAAATATTCCGAGAAGGCTAGACCAGTAAAGCTAATCACAAACTAGACAGGAAACACGGATTGCAAAACATTCCTGGTTTGTATGTTAAAACTTTCAGCTGAACACCAATTATCCCCCTAAAATGATGGGAAATTAGAAATGAACACAATTTTCAATTAAAGCCAAACCGCATACTAGTATCAGACACCAACAAACGGGAAAACAAACTTCGTATGCATTGGGTACGATCTGTACGATCTGATACGATTTTACGATCCTACATTTTATCATAGAATAAGCTATCAAAAGAGGTTTCATTTTAACCCCTTAAATGACTGCAAAAACAAAAAAAAAAAAAAAAAACAAACAAAAAAAAAACAAACAAACAAAAAAAAAACCAAAAAAAAAAAATGCCAGCAACAACTTTTGTTCACCACTTTCAAATCTGTATAAATGTAAGATTTAATCACATTCCGCCTTAAGATTCTGAAACAGGATTTTTAACGTTTTCAGAAAATTAAGTCTCGCAGCCTCAAATAACCTTAAAATTTAAAGCTAATCATTCAGTATACAAACATTAGCTTTCCCGAACCCACTGGCCAAATTTGAGCCAAATCGGATAAAAAACGTCGAAATGACAACCATTTAAACACAGTCGTAAAAGGTGCCAGAATTCTGGCTGTCCTGAACGATCGCAATAGCTCAGCTTAAGACTTTCAGCTGAGCTAATGAGCTAAAAAGTTACCGTAACCAACCTTTCCCGCGCTTACTCTGCATGTGACGTCCGGTCTGTCGGAAGAAGACGTGTGTTTGTATAATTATTGCGTCGCAATTGTGTTATGAAGCCAGACAAAAAGAGGCGTAAAACAGCGTGGCATGAGCGAAAAGTAGATAATCTAAACGAAATCGGTGTAAGTGTCTTGGCAGAGCATTAGCCTTCCAGGAAGGACAAGGGGTGTGGAGAGAAATTGGTAGAATATAGGAATTCAATTATTTAGAATTTATAAAATGAAGAACCGGAGACCTTCCGCAGTTCAAGTAAGAGTCACCTTATGCACCGTTATTGTAGGCAAGAGAGACCCCAAGCTAAACCACAATGTAGAAAAGTTCGGCAGTTGCAGAAGTCCAGGGAACCCTTCCATCACCCACACCCTCTTGCCTGACCTTCTTCAGTTGACCTTAGAGAAACTAATTTAAGTTAGAATTTGTCGCTTAAGGGTTTCTCCTAAGTCATACTTGGAAGGGAAATTTACAAATGCGCATGTAATACCGGGGCGGCATACTCCGGAGAAGATGGGGGGGGGGGGTTATTTTACAACCCTTTATGAAAGGTGCCTTGTTTACAAGCAGTTACTGAAAATCACATACAAGGGCTTCTCTTTTGTCAAATTTCCCCGGGAAGATCTTCGAACCCGACTGAAGATAAGCTGTGTGGTTGACTAGTTCTGACGAATGAGCTCTTTCTTTAAATCAGGGGTGGGGAACCTCCGGCCCGGGGGCCGTATGTGGCCCGCGAGACCATTTTATCCGGCCCGCGAGGCAATTCATAAATATAAATTCAGAATCACTTGAAAAGTAATTGATGTTTAGCTCACGGTGCCCCCGTTTATCCTGCTTATACCACTTTCAAGGTATTTCACGCATAACTTTTGCGAAACTTTTGCGAAACACTAGCATATCACTAAAACCCTATGCATAATGTAGCATGCTCAACGTTTCGTAAGACAAAAACCTAGGTGCAGATTCCTTGTTCTTATGGTGGTGATGGAAGGTTTGCGTGGGAAGCTACGAAGCATTGAACAGAATTGCACAATCACGTGTATAGGCCTATCATAGCGATACGCCGTGGACACTGGACACTCTATTTATTCCGATAGATTCGGGGTAGGGGGGGGGGGGGGATAAACTGTCCCTCCTATGAGTGAAGTAAACGTTAAAAGTGGATAATTTCGCAATGTAAAGTGAAGACAAAAAGGAGGTTGGTTTCAAATTATGCGTGTTTTCGAGGCGCTTAGCGCTCACTTTTCATATGTGCTCATTCATTATTGCTCCATACATTAATAAAAAACAAATTGTCATTAAAGTGTGATACTTCTGGCCATGTGCAGCCTTGCACATCCAATGTCATTTCATGAGAATGGATGAACATTTTATTGCCTACGAATTTATACAAACTCTATAGGGTCCGGGCGCTTCGTCCAAGTTTCTTAGCTGGGCTTTTCCCTAGACCCCATCCATAACCTGTCTGAGGCCCCTTGGCCTGCGTCCTACAGGGGACAAAGATATTATAAACATAGATTCCAAACTCCTATACCTACACTGTTACGCTCAGTGACTCCTCATGGAGACGCAAATATCGGGGCGGAGGTGTGAATTTGATATGTGCGCCGTTCTATTCAGTGATCTGCGTACAAAAATAAGAATGCGTTACAGAAACTTCCGTAGACCTTATGCATTGACATCACACTGACGTCATTTTGGGTGAAAACAATGAAGCACACGTGCACGAACGGCATGGATTTCGTCCCACTTGAAGTAGAATTACGCGCGTATACGATAGGTTGACGAATTAGCTGTCTGCATTTATTGGTGTAACTTGCAATGATACGCGTTTTTCCTCCATTTTCCTCAAAACGAGGGAGCACTTTCTCCTTTGTGACATGCATAAGGTCTATTGTTAAAAGGGGTGCGCTTTTTCAACGCGTTCTATACGCGCAGTGTACATTCCTGTGTGTATTTTCCGGAACGCTAGTAAAAGCACGTTTGCGTTCAGAAAACGAATACTCCAGTTGCTTTCCCGTTGTGAGCGGGTAAGAAATTGAACGCGCATATAAAAGTACGTCACTTGAAGATACCATAGAAACTGACCAATCATTGTGCGTTCATGTTCAAGTTTACTTATGTGGAATGCCGCGATGAAGAAATGACTTCTTATTTAAGGGGAATTTATTGAGGAGGCTCTTCTTAAATTTGCAATGTTCCGAAATAACAAGTATTTATACTTTTGTAAGCCATTCATTTGCCTGTATGTTTTCAAAACGACTAAACAGTGATCAGCACTTCCGCCTCGATATATTGGCCTCCATGAGATGTCAATGCGCCATTTTAAATTTGGAATCTATGCTTATAATATCTTTGATGGGAAAGCTTGTAGCGCCCTCGCTGTCTGCGGCCCACGAGTGGATCATGACTCTCAAAACGGCCCATCTGAGGGAAAGGTTCCCCACCCCTGCTTTAAATAGTGGTATGCCCACATTGTCTTTTAGCGTGGCCAGCATACCTCTGCAAAATAGCCAAGATTAAATTTGGTTTCGTACTTAATGAATATGTATAGTAAATTTACGTCCTGTAACCCCTATAAAGTGATTTCATTGAATAACTTCTACCCTTTTCCCTTGAAGGCTAATTTTCTAGAGCATGATATGTCTGAGGAGAGAATGTTTACATGCAAGACACAAGGCGTAGTTAATCCCTTTTTCCTCAATGTAAGTGGCATTTTTGACAAAACGAATGGTGGCCTTGGATCCATGCCAAGGAACAACAGAAGAAATTCCCTAAATACTAAGAGTTTCTATACATGTAATAAGTTCAAAGCTATAAGTACTACTTTACTAGATAGCAGCAATTTGCATCTTAACTACCCTACATATGCCGATTTTCTCAAAGTTAACACCTTAGGCAATACACCTTCACATTCTGCAAAAGAAAAAAAAAGAATCCAAAGCTTAAAAGCACTCGATAATTTAATTTTACACCATGTACTTGATTCAAAGCTTTGACAAAGATGGTGGAAATTCACCACCCCTCCTCTTCCCCTTCGCTGAGGTTACAGCCTACTGAAGGTAACAGAACCCTGAAGTGACAACCTATTGATATCAGCAAACTAAGTTTGCAGTCCAGTGAAGGTCTCGGAGATCTGATCTGTCAGCCTTCTGAAGAAACAGCTTACTGGGTACTTCAAAGCTTTAGAGTTGGAGTTAGAGCTAGATAAGGTATTTTTACGGCTCAGTTTCTAACCAATTGGTTTAAGTCGGGCCGGCCACGGCCATTTTTCCAGTTGTGGCTCACTGGTTTGTTTTCCATACTCTTTTACTTTTGCTGAGAACCAAACACAATGGCAGTAGGTTCCATTTTTAAAGTTTTTGGTATGACCCGGCCAGGGGTCGAACCCCAGACCTTCCGGCTGCAAGTCGGATGCTCTAACCACTTGACCATGCAGTCGGTCAAAGCTTTAGAGTGTCAGCCTGCTGAAGGTTACAGTGCTATGAGGGCAAGTCCACTGAGTGTTAGAATTAGATGAGGTTTTACGGCTCAGTTTGTAACAAATTGGTTTAAGTCGGGTCAGCCACGGTCTTTTTTTCCAGTTGTGGCTGACTTGGCAGTCTACTAGGCGTCTCGGTGGACTGAAGCAGCAACCGAAACAAGGTCGGAGCCCACTGAAGTAGCAGTCTGCTTAAAGTCTCGGAGCGCTGAAATATCAGCCTACTGACGGTTCCAGCGTATTGAAATGGCAGTGCAATGTAGATGTCGGCGTACTGAAGTGGCCGACTACTGGAGTTAGAGTTAGAGTTAGATGAGGTTTTACGGCTCAGTTTCTAACCAATTGGTTTAAGTTGGGCCGGCCACGGCCTTTTTCAGTTGTGGCTCACTGACTTGTTTTCCCTTCTCCATTGCTTATGCTGAGCATCAAGCACAATGACAGTAGGTTCCATTTTTAAAGTCTTTGGTATGACCCGGCCAGGAGTCGAACCCCAGACCTTCTGGCTGGAAGGTATCGGAACACCAATTACTGGATATCTCGGCTTACTTAAGAGCAAGTATACTAAAGGTTTGGAGCCCTGGGGTTACAGTAAGCAAGTCCGGTTAAAATAATGACCACACAACATATGTACTCTGAGACAATGGTGATGCTACCTCTCGACTTAGTTCTTTGCAATCGTTCTGTACGTTACTTATTTTGAACTGCATTTTTCGAAGTAGAAAAGAGTCAACTAACTTCTAGTCAAACATCTGAAAAATTTTTGGTCTTGACGTGTAAGTTTCCAGTTAGGAAAGAGCTTTTGACTAGCAACATTTAAACCTTTTTGTTATGTTGTTTCTGTGGTGCTTGTGTGTGTGTGTGCGCGTGGGTGTGTGGGTGTGTGAATCTACTCCTTTCATTCCCTCGATTTAAGGCATTAATACATAAAAAACACTATCCACATGAACTCAAAGGAGGTCAACGTCTAAAATTATCATCATACGTGTATGGAAATAGAAAGCAACGTAAGTACTTCTTATGTGATTGTCAAAGTAATATTACGTTTCCATTGATTGTTCTAAGGTCACTGCAGTTACATGCCATTAACCCTGGCCTAAAAGAGAAAGTTTAAGTAATTTACAAAACACATTTATGAAAGAAAGCAAAAGTTCTTTTTTTTTCACTGCGGATTTCAAGTACTATTCAGATTTTATCATTACCTTTGCAAATGCCTCATAAAATATTCTGTAATGTTTGTGTGGGAAAGCAGAATTAAAGGTTGTGGCCGAAAAGATGAGGAAAAGTAAATTACCTTTACAACCATTAACTCTGGCCTGAAAGAGAAAGTTTAACCAATTTACGAACACATCTACAAAAGAAAGCATAAGTTCTTCTTTGTTTCACTGCAGATTTCAAGTACCATTCAGATTTTATGATAACATTTTCAATTTCTGATAGAATATGTTGTAATGTTTGTGTGAGAAAAATGGAATTGAGGTTGTGACCATTTCCACTGCTAAGTTTTTTTTTCATTTCACAGCCTAAAAGATGAAGAAAAGTAATTTACCTTCACAACTAGTTGTTTGTCTGCTATACTTCGTGACAACAGTGGCAGTAGCAGAATTAGGTATAGTTTTTGAATTCATTGAACTTTAAGGAGTGTCATTTCATCTTCTTATCCTATCTCCTCACATGTAAACTGTAGGGAGATGAGATATTGTTCCTCACTGAACCTCAAAAATGTGAAGCTGTGGTGGAGTGCTTGAGAGTGAGTATGTGTGTGTGTGCGTGTGGCCAAAATGCTTTTTGGTAACTAAGTGTCTAGTCCAAAGGCCAAATGTAGGGCAGAGGTCAAACTGAATAACGCTTGAAAAAGAGCGTGTCATAAGCCCTTCCAAATTTTAAATCCGATAAAGGTCAGAGGTGGTGGGTGGGTACCTGGCCTTAGTACTAGAAAATGCCAGTTTATGTCGTCCTTTGTCAAAAATCAGGGTCAACACTCAAATTAGCTAACAGCTGTCTTTCATTTTGCCATCATAAACCTTGCAGTCAGTAAACGATATGATATGTAGAGAACCATAATAAAAATGTAAGATTACTTTTTTGCTAAATGTCACAATCAAAAGTAAAACGTTGGCTAAAGTTCCAGTCGGCATATATTTTGGAGAAATACATGTCACGAACTTCTACTACGCCATAAGTTTGATCGAATTCAAACTTGGTGAGTACGTTCGCACGTGGCCCTTTGAACTCATTTGAGGTGATGTATAGTATCTTTGTTGAAAGTTTCTTTGTTGCAAAAGCTAGTTTTAATGGAAGATAAGTACGTCATTATTTCTGATCACGTTCTTGTTTGTAATTACTTTAGACTTAATAATAATATAGTTACATAACAACACACTTAGCAGCACGACAGCTTGTCATTGTTGCATTGTGAACAGTGTTTTTTTTTCAGACATCTATAAAATGAATGATTCCTGATAGTAACAATATGTGACAAACACTGTACTACAAGTTGTTACAATAAGTTGTGACAAAGTTGGTTTCATTTCAATTCCTTTCTTATTTCATTTACATGAAAAAGATTGTGGCTTGCTTTGATCTTGTCGAATGATTATAATTATATTTCTTTCTTAAGCCTACTATCTGTGTATTTTATATTGCATTTTCTTAAAAATGATTACAAAAAGTTGCTCTTCATCTCTGTCTATGCAATCACTACATCTGTCAACTCTTGGTACTTGACAGTAACCTACCTAGTTAGATCATCCGATTTCAGTAACGTTTGAAGTCCTTGTTTTCCTCTTTTCCTTGAACATTTCTTCCAACTGGCGGTTGTTGCAGCCACTAGACTTGATGGGCATAACAGAACAGGATTTTTAAAGGAAGAACGTAAGACTTTTACATTGATTTCATTTTTCCATGTTTTACAAAATTTTGAAAAAGTTATTCGAACTTGAATCCATCAAACTAGAAAAGATATAGAATATATACGGACAAAACTGCCATACAACATTTTTTTATTCTTCCGTGCATCCTAGACGACTGTGAAATGTGGTCATTGTGTACTTCTCGCGATTCTAAACGAGGCTGCATTGTTGACTGTCACTACGTCCACGTTAAAAAAACAGTTCCGAATAATGTTCCTGCTGAAACATGGTTTCTGTAAGTTTTGTAATTAAGTATGACCTCTATTTAGAGTAGAACAATAAAAACAGAATATCCCAGTTTTGTATAGAATGAAGTTTTCATGTAATCTCGATGGACTCCGTGTTCCTGAAAAGGATAAATTATAATACTGATGTCATATTGTCTTTTGAAAATGTCACCATGTAACTTAAAATTGATTGGGAATTCCTTAAGGATTTGTGTACTTCACCTCGAAAAGCTCTGTATTTTATTGATTCAGTGGGGTACAATTTGCTCTAATTGCAATCATGTGGTTTACTAGATACTCTCACATTCTAATTATTATTGTGAATGTAACTTACAGAACCTATGTAACGAAATCAAACCCATAGACTGGTATGATAGTAAACAAGATTGTCATGTTATTCGAACACGTATTTCAGATGGGCTGCGCCTGACTTGTATTTGGTATTTCATATGGTCGTATTCCGGTAAATATGAACCTAGTTTAGTCCGGCAAACATTCGTTTCGTTTAAAGCTATTTCCAAAGATTATTTGCTGCGAAGTTTGTTTTGGTCGTCTCATACCAACTTGAAAGGACAGCAACGCATATACCTGTCCGGATAAGGACAAATGGTAAGAAGATTTGAAAGCGTCTGGAGAAATCGTTAATGGTTGCTGTCAAATAAGGGATAAGGGCAAGGGTGCCAGGTCCCAAAAGATATCAATGATGACGACATCACAGAGGCTCAGGAGAGGACGTCCAATCAGCTTTGTGCGATTGTTCTGAGCAATTTGTTGTCTACCTCAGGAAACAAATTCAAAGTACATGTTGCCTACTTCTTTCATCGTACAAGGCCGTTCTCCGTAACAGTTTAAGCCAATGTAGCATTCATAGCAGAGTTGAGACAGACATTCCCCCAACCTACCTTCGACACTAATAAAAAGGCCAATGTTTTCTTTACTTTTGCCTACACTACCTGTAATTATTCGTTTTCATCGTGGGTGCGGGGTTATGAATGAAAGCATTCTTGCTTGGAAGCAGCTTTTCACACAAATACAAGTGCAAAACCCTTTCTTTCTCCTTGTGTTTTTGCTGATGTCATATTAGGCTAATTTGCGAGGATTACGTTCTCAAGATACGAATCACACAGTCACATGTTATTGGTGTTTATGGTGTGCACTATCCACATGTCGTTTGCGTTGATACTTCGATTTGGATTCTGTAGGGTACAATGAACACATGAAAGCCATATGTAAATGAAAAAAAAAACAGTAACTCATTTCTATTTGCAACAATTAAGAGAATATTATTCTTAATAAGGATGTCAAAACACTAGTTTACACCATTTAAAAATACGAGTAATCAACTTGCCATTTTTAAGAACAACGTCGCTCCATACGTCGTTTCGGTGTAACAGCTTTGGTACCGCATCTGGTCGACTGAATGAAGATCATTCCAAAATGAACTGGAGTATTTACATTATCGTCTCCGCAGAGAGAAGAGACGTCTGTCCAGACATGGGTCACGTGACATTATCGGTGTAACACCATTCCCGTACAATCTCCAATAAAAGTCATTCTGCTAATTTTAGCTTTTTCATATCTTTGCGAGATACTCAGTTTTTATATGCCTACCCTCATAGGAGAATTGGTGTGACGGCTAACTTTACCAATGGACGGCATGATCCCAATTCTTACCCCGACTCCAAGCCAATCTTGTCTTACATTACACTGGTGCCACATGATCGGTAGAACTAACTGAACATTTAACACTTTGAAATTCACATCTCGAAGGCGCCTAAGTCGACAAACATCGAGAGTAAATACCGCCAACTTCAGAATGATATAGAGATGTAGTAGTCAACTGTGTATCAGCTACAAAACTTGAGCAGCTATTTTGAGTGTATCGACTTATGTCACATACCATACTTGCTCACACACCATTATCGTGATTCCACCTACATGCTCTGTCACCCTGTCTCGCTTGGGGCTGAGAGGCGCATACGCGTTAAAGTATTCGAAGTACGGGGTGCACTTATGTTACACTCGGGGAAGAGAAGCACAATGTAAAGTGCCACGCGGAACAGTAAGCATGATGGGGACACTCGGAGCAGATTAGCATGCGAAATGGAGGGCTGGAGGAGACGATTATGCGTCATGGAGACTTGTGAGAGAGGAAGACTGTGAGAGCTTTACATGTAGGTGATCTTCGCCCCCAGAAAGTTTTATCTCAAAATAGCCACAGCTGCATGCCTATGCCTTGGGTGATACCTTTGGAGGACACTGGAGGCGACCGCTCAGGGATACCGGATGATTCTGGAGGAGAACCTTTGCGAATCGGTGCGGATGGTGAAAGAAGACGGCACAAGGAAACCTTTGTCATCAACAGAAGGCCTACGGGTTTCACAGAGCTGGGGGGAAAAGTAGTGGAGGTTAGCCTACACAATAATAGTATGGAATACATGTAGCAGGCGAAGATTGCTAGTCAGCTCTGTTAGGACTTTGTCTAGTGTAAACTCGGGTTTGAAACCCATATGTCGCCGTCCTTGCAGTGGACATCCATCAACGTGTGGCAAATGAAGAGGAACAAAGCTACGCTTTGCCAGTTTGGGAGGTTACCACTTTTAGGAGAATCTAGTTTTTCCGTAATCGGGAGAAAAATTGGTCATAGGGGCCAGGATTTTGCCTAATTTACCTACAACTTTACAAGTTTTTTGCGTTCATTACGGATGGGTTTTGGAACCCTTAGCAATAATTTGTCGGTCTATTGTTATGGAATTAAATATATATTCGGTACATGCATTGCCATACCTAACGGAAAGCCACGTCCTTATCAGTGGCTCAACATACCGTTTTTGAGGAAAACGGGGGATTTTGAATGGTCTTCTTTCTATCCAAACCTTGTCGTTGTTAGGCCTGCAACCCTATACAATACTTTTGCATAAGTTATCCCCATTCTGAAGAATTTCGGTTTTCCCCAAAAGACAGAATCTCCCGGACTGTTTAGTGTTACACTGGATGATGCGTCAGATAAAATACTTCCATGTCTTGGATAGTAGAAGGGCCTTTGAGGCTACTTTCGACGCTATATTAGAATACGAGACACACAGTTGGGGCAGAATCGTTTTGGTGTATGTCTTCGCAGGATAGTTAACCAAATATTGTCAAACTCAAGGCAGTCGCAAACTTGAGGTCAAACATTTGGGCCGATATGAAGGTGATTATGTGGAGTGTCACTTGAAACACTGGATTGTGGGATTGATGAGCAATGCAGTTGCCATGGCTAAATACCAATTTTCACCTTCATCAGTGCAGGTGGATCATTTTTACGAAAAGTTCAAGACGGCACGAGTGAACCATTCCTACATCGTTTTTACCATGAACGGCTTATGCTTTAGTTGCATGATTGCCGTACGACGCATGCAAGAGAGAAGACAGTGATTCGTAAGGGCAAAGGATTTGACAGGAGGAGGGCAAGAAATCTAGGCTAAAATTGTCGGTTAAAACAAAAACAAAAAAAAAAAAAGAAGGACGACGGTTGTTAAAGTACTACTTTACTAATATGGTGACCGCTTGACGTTATGTTATTCATGTAATTCAGTCACAAAGTATTCATAGAAATATGTGTGTCGTTTCTTGTTTTTTTATTTCTTGTGAAAGACTGTGTAGCACAATTCGACAGACGAATGAAGCCACATTCCCAAGCAACCATGGTCCAAACTTGATGTCCCCTGATGATTTCTTTGACACATGTCTCGTTCGATCAATAATGATCAAGATGTGAAAGTCGTTCCTTCTCGCAGCCTTCTCAGTTTTGTTTCAAATACCAGTGAATCCCCCGTTAGCTGTTGACGCTGTTTAACCAGTGCTTTCCCTTTCTCGACAGTTTTCTTCCAACTCGGCTGTGGTGCAGTTTCTTGCGAAAAATCCCATTCAGGTGGCTTCCTTTCGGTGTAAAAGGATGGACAGGGGAGGTCATTTGTCAAATCGATAGTAGCTTTCTTAAAAAAAACGTGACATTCGTAGACTTACTTTTGACAACAGTCGGGAGTTTATCAACACGTTCTTTCCTTTCTTTGCTCACGAAGTGTTGTTATCGCCTTTCAAATTTTAATGCACACGTCAACCAGCGTTGTATTATGTATATTATTATTATGTATATTAACTCGGTTGCCCCTTTTTCTAGTAGAACACAAAGTCAAAATGATACCTTGCTTAAAATTTATCCCGATTTAATGGGCTGGCTCACCCAAGTAGCACCGAGGTTATCTATTCGTGTCATGACTTGTTTGTGTCTTTTAATTTACGGTTGTATCAGCAGACGGGTTATGATGTGCTTTGAGATACCCTAAAATAAACATTCACCATAAAGAGTAATTATAGTAAAATGAAGTAAACTAAAGAGGAATCCTTCCTACAGAACGGGGGGGGGGGGGGGCTGACTTACAAGCAATTGCACAAGTTCCTGTGTAAGTCAAAACCCTTACGCACTTGATAAGCTCTTTCTCAAGAGGTAATCACAAAAATTACCTACGCTGTTCGTACAAATGAGCAGCGTAACTGCAATAAATGCAAAAGAGCTAAAGGTATGTGAGGTAGAATCTTGTTTTTCCACATTTTAAGTCAATCAAATTAACTGTTATAATTGTTCAAACGGCACACATGGTTTTCTGTGGGTACTGTGATTGTATTCAGTTCGCAACTGTTTGGTATATCGTTCCGCTGTTTGCATTGCTCTACCGAGCTTTTTACACTCAAGACAAATCTGAACCTTGCGTTAAGTTAAGGACAATATTTACGCAATCTTAACTTTGCGAATACCGACTAAGCAAAATACATTGCACAAAATTCATTGCGTAAGTCTTGCCAAGGAAGAGTGAGGGCGGATCAGGAGTTCCACCACACTCCTCTGCTCATGTTCAGTACACCACAACATTACCTGGGACGTCCTCTCATAGCCCACGGGCGCTGGGCATAAAATAGGGATCTGTGGAAAACAACAAAAATAGGCAGGAGCAGAGGTGTTGACTACAAGTAAGTTTTGAGTAGTGATAATGTGAACTTGGCTATGCACATGACCTCCATGTCGGAGTGACCAAGTGAACTAAGTGTAAATTATCGCGGAGGGAAATCTCGACACGATGTGACTGTAAACTACGGCTTCACGCAAGTGAGTCTGTTCAGAAGCTATGCTGATGACAAATAACAGGATAGATCATCCACGAACGAAGTGAAGAGATGCTAGGCCTATGATAATTGATACTGGGCCTAAATGCAGTGTACAATTCGACTGGCATGTATGATGTCTCCGTAAAAACCGTGAGCACAAGGACTGATACAAAGAACACGTACGTCAGTAGAGAACCAGATGCGCTGAAAATGAACAGACTAGGTAATGAACTACCATCAAAGCGTAATGCAATGTCCACCGTTTGGACAGACCGTGAACACTGTATGGCTAAGGGAGGCCTATGTGCTAAGTCTAGCCTAAGCTGTAAGTACAAATCTAGTAAAGTTCAATAACTGTGGGATGTGTGGCTCCGTAGACTCGAGAACCAGACATTAAAATAATCGAGAAATAAAGTTAAAATAAATACGTACATGAGATAGAGTAACCAAGGGAATAAGTGCAAATATCCCTGAAGTGATGTATGACATGTAATGGGGAAAATGTCCCTAGTAAGTATAAAAATACTCACAAATAATTAATGGAATCAATGAGAGCTGCTGGCTTGCTTGCACGTGGTACGGTAGTGTTAGAAGCGGGTACATGGGATTAAATTAAATGCCTATGCGTGATGACTGTGCAGAGTAGCAATTTTGATCTGAGATTAGTGGGCAGTGTAGAAATGGCTACTACAGTCTCCTTGGCAACAGTTTGTGTAAGTGTTCTTAGTGAAACAGGCCCCAGAGTTACTACAACACAGCAACTTAAGTTTGTAGTCAGCGAGTTCTTCCGTCTCCCTGACGGTCCACTATAGCCTATGTTTAAACAGGTTGGATACCTTTTTATTGGAATTAAATATAATTCGAATTGATAGTCATATTAGTTGTATAATCCCATTCAACCTAAATTTGCCGCAAATTTTCAAGGTAAATGTAAAGCAAACGCAGTTGGCATGATATTACCTAATCGTCTAGAATGAACTAAAAAAAATTTCAGAATGAAATTTTTCAATCATGCATACTCAAAATATGGTACTATGCTTATTTTTGCTAACACATTCAGAGAAAATATCAAATTTCTTTTGCAATATTTCTCGCCGCCAGAGACATGTCCGAAAACGAGATTGCTCGTATAGGTAAAAGAGATTTCTCCAAGCTAAAGATACTAGAAATACTGTAAGTGTCCTGTCACATTTTTCTTTTCAATCCATTAGCTGTAGCAAAAACATACCCCCAGCATTTAAATATCACATAATTAAAGACAAGACCTTGCGGGAACCCATAAAACGTGCATATAATCGGTCGCTTTGTCTATCAAACACCTAGGCTAAAGCCGTTGTTCATGTTCAGTTGTTGTTTGCATCAAAGTTGTCCTACAAATAAAATAAAATAAAATACTCAACTCCGCATGGCAGAAGAACATATAATTTTCTGATGAAATTCCATCTTTGAATAATATTCAGCAATGCATTGTTATAAATTGAAATGAATTTATACTTAATAAGCGTACGTAACTTCTAAACAATACAGAACAAGTATATCCTCTGAGTGCTCTGTATTGATTTTAAAAAAGAACATCTTGCTGTTGAATAAATTTTGCTGACTCAGTTTGTCTTATTTTATTTTTACAGCGATCTTTCTCAAAACGTCATTGAAACCATAGAGCCAAACACTTTTCGCCATCAGAAACCGTTAACAAATCTGTAAGTTCATCACAAGAAAAGCTTTCAAAAGCGTGAATCACGATCCTTTCGTTGTTCAACGTAATAAATTATGTATTAGCCACAGATTTCACTCTGCACTTTAAATACCATTAAATGTGAACCAAATCCGATAAAATAGGCACCGAACCGAAATCTTGTCATAATTTTGTCTAGTTCTAGCTCATTTTGAGTCGGAAATGACTAGTTTTTTTGTTAAATAATTTATCTATACTTCCTGTTTAGTACCCATTTGTTCAGCTTCCGATGCAATTTGAAAATGACGATTTTAGAATGTAACATATCGTTTATTTTTCTTGAAACCACAGAAACCTTTCTGATAACAAGCTTGAAGAAGTGACAAAAGGGGTCTTTTTCTCTCTTGTAAATGTAAAAGCACTGTAAGTAATGCTAAAATTATCACATTAGTCTTATGATTTAAAACCTCTATTTCTATTGATGTTTTGAACTAAAATGTGACATGCAGAAGCTACGTTGGTCAGGCCTAATATATCGTCCAATACCTTTCGCTATCACGAGAAGTCTACATAACACCCGCAATAAAGTTATACTTGCGTGTTAACTTACCAATCTCGCCCAATCGACATTTGTTTGAACATGTTTGCGCCAATACTTGCTCGCCACAAGTACGGATCTGCAAGTGACGTTCTTGGGCTGAAAAAACTCCACTGTTCCTCTTTGGCTAACAGTCTCTAAAGTTACTTGGTAGTTCAGTTATTTTTAAGTGTTAGCCATCTCCCTTGTGAGGCAAAACTCACATTGATTTCATCAAATGACAGTGTTTATCTTACATTAGTTCTTCATTGTTGCTTTGGCAAGGACAATTTATAGCTGGTCACAATCGTTCTTTAATTACCCCCAAATACTTAAATCAGTGGTGTCCGGTAATACTCTATTTTCTGGAAACTTAGATGGAACTCACATTTTATCGTGTGAAAAATTAGCATTGAGCGGTACTGTAATTGAATTTTCTCAAAACTTCAACATATTTATTGTTATTGAATGTTTTGAATTTTTTTAGAAATTTGTCCAAAAACCAACTGAGGGAACTTCAAGACCGTGATTTCAAGAATAATATTAAGCTGGAAACTTTGTAAGTCAAGATAATGCAAAGTTTATTCTTCTGTTCTTTTAGAAAATAAGAAAATATCTTGTTTCCTAAAATGGCTACCTCCTAGAATTAAATTATACTCCAGAGTCGCTGGACTTGTAGGAAACACAACTTGCTTTGTGATTTAGATTTGAGGGTAACAATAATGAGGTTAGCACAAAAGTTTCAAACGAGTGTTAACTTGTATGTGAGCCTAACTGTCACAAAAATATGTAAATATTGTTAAAATTAGACGGTCTTTTGTTGTGCAGTATATATTTAGTACATGGGCTTCATAATGATTTGGGAGGTCCTTATTTTCATGTATTTCATTAAAAACGATGGTTCATTATATTATTTTAGTAATTGTGCTTTTTCAATTGAAGGGACTTGTCCGAGAATAAATTGACCATTTTCCCGGCATCTGCCTTCCGACATCTTTACAAGTTGCAACTCCTGTAAGTTTGACATTGATTTTACCCAGTATAACCGAGTTTTACTGATGAATCATAACGGTTTGAAACTTCTTCACATTCTTTTGTTATTTTGATAGTAATTTTGTGGCAATTGTCTGTCCTTCTAAGGTCACGTTACCGGTATATGATCAAGAACTTTAGATATTTCACGATGTACATGATGTTATTTGTGGTTACTTGTAATATGGATGATTCAACAGAAAGAGGAATACTTTTATTTTCAGATATCTGTCAAGCAACCAAATCGAAGAAGTTGCTAACAGCACATTTAGATATTTTCCAAATCTCAAAACACTGTAAGTAGGTCTATTTCTAAAGTAAAACATAGACAACAAATATTATACCAGAGTTTGGACAGAATAGAACAAAAACTACTGTGTCCTTAACTTATCGCACAAATGCAAATAGTTTTTTTTATCAAGAATTAAATTTGTACTTTAGAACATCCCAGAGCTTTTCTTGCCGTAATTTTAGAATTCAGTATGGTTAAATGTTGGTTATTGTTAGTGGCAGTATGACACTACATCAGTGTTGTAACGAGTCATGACTCGAGTCACTAATTTTCAAAAAGGAAATGACTCGAACAATTGTATCATAATTTTCCTCATTGAAATAATACAATGACTCGAGTCTGTGACTCGAATCGAGTCTTATTGAAAGTAGGAAGTGACTCGAATCGACTGCAAAATTAAGTGACTCGTTACAACACTGCCCAACATTCATGAAGTTTGTTTCGAAGTAACCAGAAAACGGAAATAAATATTATTGACTAACACTGTTCCTAGCTTTATTGTCATCCTTTTGTAATAGGACTTTGAGACTCAGTGATCTGTGTACTTTAAAACAATGACGTTGTTTACAGCACATGAATTTTGATCGCTAACAAAGTCTACTGCTTTGCTGCTTTTCGATATTTGGCACTGTTAACGAAAAAAACCGAAATATCGATGCCTGTAAATCTTTTTTTCTGTAAGAACTATACAAATGTTAAAAGAAACATGATTCACACCATGTTATGTGTTTATAAACTGAACTTCCAAAAGATATTGTATTTAAATATAACGACCATTGTTGTATCTCCTAATCAAAATGCAGGTTCCTATATTCTGGCGGTAATGTTACAATGCTAATATTAAGTTGTTGCAGTATGAAGAATCAGTGGCGAACCCGGGATTTTAGTAAACTCGAAAGGAAGGACCACCACCGAGTAGCGTTCAAGCGACATAAAACCCTAAATGTACCTCCCATGTTACCAAAATCCTACACTATAAAAACAGTTGGGTAAACTTTTACCCAACGTTGGGTCCGTTTGCCACCTCCTAAACTTTTGGGTAAGAAACTACTCAAGTTGGTCAAAAATTATCCTTTACTTGGGAAAAATTCCCCCACCATGGGAGTCCTTTTGACCAACTCTGGGCATGTTTTTTACCCAACTTTTTAGGAGGTGGCATAAGGACCCAACCTTGGGTAAACGTTTACCCAACTGTTTTTAGAGTGTATCCTGACCTTGCAAAAAGTCACTTTAATATATTTCAAAATTTACTTAAAAGTAAGAGGATGCTCTCCTACTAGATATATCGTTGCTCATTTTTAAAAACCATAACTACGAAAATACATTGCCACAGGGAACTGGTTAAAGAAGATGTACCCCTCCCCTTTTTGGAAAGAAAGAATTTATAATTTCAGAAATGGTACAAGGTAAAGATATGATCATTTTTACACTTAAATACCGCGGTACTGCCACACTGACAAGAGAATGCTCACATACTCGGGTTAGTACTTGCCAGAAATACGTCTAGACTTCTTCATTCTTGTTGACATGAGAACCATAACAGTGACAATATGCTTAGAAATGACATTTTGCGCTTGGATAAAAATTCCTTTTTCCCAGTGTTGTGAGGTTCTCTTTTAATTAAGAAGAGCCCAGCTTTGCTCACAAACAGATGCCTCTTTAGTTTGTTATTCCTACCGAAAGAAGGTATTGTGGTCCAACAAATAAGTGTTACGTCATGAGAGCAACAAATAACTTTGCCGTCAGTACGTGGATATTGTTGAGAGACGTTGGCCATTAGAAAATCTGTTCACAGGTTTGACCGAATAACAGTAAATGCAATGTATCAAAAATTCTTATTTAAATAGAGATCTCTCTCAAAATCAAATCAAAGACATCGAAGTTGGAACATTCAGTGCATTGAAGAATTTGAAAGAACTGTGAGTATGAAACAAAAAAGCAATACATGACTACTTTAAGACAGATAGAAATCTCGTCTCATTCTTATTAAATAAGATCACTACCTTTCTTTGAGCTGGCTTTGATTTCATCTTTCTCCTCTTCATCACTTCATTTACTGGAAGGAGTTAACCTTTTAGCAGATAGCTGCGACATATTACTTTCAGTATGGCCCTTGCATCAGAAGTACATACTCCCTCATTTTTTTTATTTAAGCCTAAACATCTCTTTTACGATTTTGCCTTTGTAACTGACAGTTTCTATTTTGAAGTCAATACCTACCGGAGTCGATAAAAGTAACTTGGTACTTTTGGTGATAGCATGAATTACAACTTTCTGGAAAAGTGTTTATTCTAGAATCAAATTAAGCAAATTTGGAAACAAAATTTCCAGAAATTTTCTTAAATCACTCTGAATCTGTGCACTTATGTTGTAGCTAATGCGATTAAAACAATTTCTTTTAAAACACGTAAGTACGTGGATATTAATGTGTTATTGCCGTACACGATTCATTTCATAAATACTACATAGAAGAGGTAACTCAGCAAAATATTCAGGAGTAGCTACTACATTAAGAACCTTCTAGAGCTAAAACGGTTGTCTGAGCCTGGTAACCCTCTTTTACTTTTACTTAACATTTAAGCCTAGACATCTTAAAAGGGTATGAAACAACTCGTTTTATGAACTACTTTATGACCTCCAATAATTACTACCTAGTTTCAGGGGCGGATTTAGGGTGCGCAGGGCCCTTGACCAGTTGAAATGGGGAGCCTTGAAAAGAATTTCACTAAGTGCAGTATCCTTTGAGCAGTAGCGCCGCCAGAGTTCTGTGATTGGGGGCACCACAGACGAAGTCGTAATGCCATCTCAGTTAAACCCCAACGTCTGAGTAAATTGTACCCTTTTATGCGTCTCTGTGATATACACCCGTGGAAGATCCTTCCCTTGTCCCTACATAAAGGTACTGCCTGGGGAGAGGTTTAAGGAAGAGGGGGTATCCCCCTCCTCTTTGAGAAATGTTTGTTAGATTAAGGTTGCTTAGATGCAAAGTGGTGCAATCTTTGGGATATATTCTGAACTGATCTCATGGTAACAATATGTCCATAATTTAGTGCATTCCAATTTTTGGTGAGGTCGAAGAGGAGAATATGTTGTCTGAGAGAAGGGTATGTTGTCGACAAACCTCCTGAAGGCCTCTCCTGGCTACTTTACTATCTTCTTTTCTTGGAAAGTTTTTACGCTAAATACCTGCTTGGTATCTACCGAAAAATTCTTGAACGAATACGAAAATCCTTTGCTTCATTAAGCATTATAAAAGAGTACCTAAGGCTGGCAAACACCGGTATAGAGTCTCCTAGAAGCCCCGGGTTAATTACATAAAGTTTAGCACTGACACGCTGCGTATTACCCGCCATGCAAATGATACTTAACAGTATGACGCTGAGCACTTTACAACGATCGTATTTTCACTAATTTTGAACGAAAATCCAGACGAAAAGCCTCCTGAATATGGGACGGAGGGAGAGTATAGGTGCAGGGAAGTGGTATTAGACAGAGAGACAGGGAGGTGATATACGACCTCCCAAAAGGTATAATTAAAGGGGTTAAATGATTAAAAGGGACTAACAAGGGCGTTTCAGAGTGCTTTGTCGTCGTTCGTGTATTAACATTCACCAGCTATACCGAGAATGGCGGCCGAAAAGTGCTCGGGAAAATGTTTTAAAAATGTATAGCGGCAAATACGTACTTACAACCTCCCTCATAAGGCTACAAATTAAATTGAAAAATGCTACATTGATGCAAGGCCCTTACAGAGATTGGAAATGCACCATGGAAAAGTGTTGAGATCAGAACAGTTCCATTTCCATGTGTTATTACCTTAAAAATGGTCTTGAGATGGTGTGCACACCGTGACTAAAGCAAGCGAAGCACGAAATTTTTCATTAAATATGATTTTTATGACAAAACCAGCATTCAGGCTCTGCATCAAGAAATTTTCAATTCCCTAACAAAAACTATCTTCCAATCAAACTGCAGTCTTTTATCTAGAAATTCTTAAAAAGTTTCAACTTTTGTTGCTGTGCTTCTCCTGAAGTTGTTACCGGAAGATATTGAATATAAGGACAATACTGAGGTAAGGTTTGTGCGCGGACGCTCGCAAAAATTTTTGTAGTTTGCGAAGGACGTGAGAAAATTCTGATACTTTGTGAACCACTTGTGCTAGAAGATCATTAAATCAGATCCATCACTTGGTCGAAAATAAACCTCACCCTCAGAAATCGATTAGGGGATGCAAACGCCCCCATGCCCCCCCCCCGTGCCGTCGCCACTGCCTTTGAGTCATACTTGTTTACCAGTAAACTTGAAATGTTCTCCATTACTAAGATAGTTCACAGTTACTCAGTGTGGTGAAAGAATTTGCCTCGCACTTGGCCTGATCCCCAAGAAAGGATACCAACGGGACAGGAGTATGTGACTGAGGAGAGGTATTTTCATGATATGCTTTTTATGACGGTAGTATGTTTCACTACATTTTATACACGGTTCTCTCACCATACGGCAAATACCGAGAGATCAAGTTTGGGACTAGAGAGTAACTTCCCGACCGTTACAGAAAATTGTAACGGCTTCCCATAGGCTACTCAATATGAGGGCTTGCAGTTTTTGCCATATGGACCAAACTATTGAAGAAATTCAAACAATAGGACTCAACAAATTTTGGGACATTGTTAAAGAGGATACCTCCTTGAGAGCAACAGTGGATAAAGCGTCGTGGCGGCTGATAGCCGTGGGGTATAACACCTTTTATTCTACCCGCAAAGGCTTCGTGATGGGATGACCCCCTGGTCCCATCCTGTGCCACCGTTGATTACTAATCCAGAGAATACTTACATGTATTGCGACATTGTTAGAATAGAGGTAATGGCCTCTCTCTGGATTAGAAAATTAACTTAAAAACGTGATGTGCTTATTCTTGAGACAGTCTAACATACCGACACCCACCTTAAACAACGACATGCAATCGAAACATACAACAACCAAGGTTAACAAAGTTATAAAAACTAAGCATCTTCAAACCCTTCACGTTCATGGTTAAAGTTGTTTTGAATATGAAAATAGCAGAAGAATTTATCCCATTTCTTCGGAAGCCCTTATGTAGCACCAATTCGAGCAAGTCAGTCAAGGGTTGAATTAATAATCGTTGTTAATATTGTTGTAGTATTTTTTTACCTTGTAAATCTCGCCAACTGGACACTAAGCCATGGCCTAGGCAGCCCCATCTTTATACCCCTGTAAGTGGCTTGAAAAAGGTAATTATGACATAGAATTTATTTTTTTAGTATCAATTCATCACAACAAACATTTCACAACCGAACCTTTGCTCGTAACAGAACACTGGTTGACTTTTGTAATAAACGAATAGGGTAAAGCAAAATGTTATCTAGTTAACAAATTTTCTCGACAAACTTTAAATTTGCCAATAATTAAGCAGAAAGAAATGATGTAATTTCGCTTTTCGAAGGGTAAAAAGACCTTAGAGTACCCATTTTGTTTTCTTTCCATTTACACCAGAAACTTAGGAGGGAATCACATAAAATATATACAAAGGAACGCCTTTCGCAATCTTACTAATTTACAGAAATTGTAAGTAGCATTTCATTTCACTAAATGAAGCTTTGACACATTTTGAAGAAGAAAGTAATCGAACAGATTACGTATGTATTGAATGTTAGAAAGTTAAATAGCTAAACTTGCAAGATGCTCACGTCTTTGAAGTAATTAAATCTGAAATTAAGGACCTATGTGGAATAATGCTTGTGAAGTATTAAGAAAACAGTCTGAGATGAATGTGGACATGGTACTTCCTATTTTATAAGTGCAACATTAAGGGAAATCAAGCTACCACCACCTTGTACATCGAGATGAGTACCTTGTGGGGAAAGACCTGCGAAGATATTCTAAGCTTTATATACCGGTACTTTTATTTCACATGTATGAAAACAATTCGTTTAGAACTTTTCATTGCAAAGGGCTATGATAGTAATGATATCTAAACATACAAGAACTTGACCAGCAGTGAGTTACTTGTATAAAGCATTTTCTTGATAAGCTATGAAGTCTTATTCGTCGGATTATCATAATTTCTGTAATGCGACTAATTTTCTCAGTTAGTGTGAAACTAATGTATAAGCAATGTATTTTAAATCTACATGTTTCGTTAGTTTCGACCATCATATAACTGTTTTTCTAGCTTTTGAGACCGTAGCTTAAAGAAAAGACATACAAGGTCATGAGACCACTTTTCTTGGTATGATCTTATTTTTTATGACAGAGATTTACCACAAAATAATCTGAAAATGTTACCTAAAACTTTGCTGTATTCATTGATCAAGCTGAACCATTTGTAAGTTAATGTGCGGTTTTAAATTACTTTAAACAAGTTCTTACGCTTCGTTTTTACTCAATGTGTAGTGTGTAGTGGAAGTTTAGATCCTAAAGTTTTCAAAGTTGTATCTTGTGTCTATTATTCATCGAGTTACCACTTTCATAATTATCAAGATAGGAAAACAGCAAACCTTGAAAACACATTTTTTTTTCTAAGTGTGCGTTCCTAAGCAATGTTATATTCTACTATATGGGATTTCTTAATATAGGAAAGAAGCTACAATGACATGTGCTGCTTGTCGTGTTACCAGAATCAGTCTTCTATGAGTTTTTTGCTTTCTCTGGCGATGCACACAGAAATGAAATGTTTTTTCTCATGACAGGGACATTTCTGGGAATCAAATTCAGATATTATTGGATGACATCTTCCATAACTTGTCCTATCTCCAGAATTTGTGAGTAATTATGCTGCATTTTGTTGAATATTAAAACCAATTAAAAATGATCGATTTATTGTGTCAGTGACAGACTATTTTACTTGTTCTGAGTAACATAGCTGTATTCTATTTTTTGCAGGGATATATCCCATAATCAATTGGTAAATCTAAACAAAGGTACTTTTACAGGACTCACCCAATTAGAAAAGTTGTAAGTATCATACAATCAACTGTTTCTAGTGTTACTTAACGTACGTAAATTAACAGTTTATACGGACAATTTCCACAGCGTATTTGATGGGGGGGGGGGGGCTTTTTATAAGAACTTAAATCATCGAAACGATTGCGAATTGGCATCTAAGTTTTCATCTACGTTAACCAAAAAGAATGTTACTTGATATAGAAAGGAACACAGTTTCCTTAAGATTGCCAACTCCTTTGAAAGCCCAAGTGGTACAGAATGTTTAACAACTGTACCAGCTGTTATTTTAAAGTAAAATTTAACTTTCAATTAAAGCAGATGTTCTAAGAATCACTTCCTCATCACCTTTCATTCCTATTCTTAAATCTTGGGAATGCGTTATTTTATCTTACTAAGAATATTTCAGAAATTTTAAGGTGTGTGTGAGTGTAGAAATGAATGCGTTTTTGAACCAACACTTTGCGTCGTTAACCCTCCCTAAATAGTACATCTATTAGGTTAACGAGTAGGTATCCGGCAATGAACTTTTCATACGTAAGTAACGACTTTATAGATCAAATATCAGGGGTAAAAGAATAATAATATTAAAGTAAAATTCAGTTATTACCTGCTTTTTATTATGCTGTAAAAGTCAGTGAAGCGGGACATATGCCGATATGTAGAAATGATAAGATAAACTTTAAAAAAGAACTTCTGTGCTTAGTGAGTGTCAAATGTCATTTTTATCTCATGTCCCTAAGTAAACCAATAGGCAGATTAGTAATTGAACTTAACCTAATATCAGAAATGTGAAGCTGTGTGTAAGCTTGGGTGTGTGTGCGTGAGTGTGTGCCAACAAAAAGGTATTCCAAACTCCTAAAACCTAAGTCGGATCAAGTTTCAAGTTAGAGGATACTTACCTGAACATGAATACGTGTGCATGCATAATTGATGACTTTGTAGGTCAGGAGTATTACTTGCTAAAAATTAGTGTTGCCATTATTTGCCTATCAGTATATTTAAAAAGTAATAAATCCACGTAATATGATAGCAATAAAGAACTATTTTTGAAGTGGTGCAACTGGGTCCCTACGGGTCGTGGGATCAAAGATCAAAATTTAACTTCTCCTTAACCATATCCAAACAACTTTAAAGTTGGTGAGTATCTACGTTATGGTGACTTTTGCATATTTCATTGGTGATGTTATCGGTAAATAGTCAAAGTTTTAACAAGCTTTAAATGATTTCTAAGTTTTATTTGCATAACAGTATGCTGTAAAAGTCATGAACCCATATGATATGTAAAGAGTGCCCTGTACACCTTTGAGCTGTAAATCACCATGAAGAAAGATTTGAAATATTGTATTATTGTATTTTATTGTATTGTATGGAATACCTATAGTAAAAGTCTGAAATATCTTTAGTCCACATGAAAGTATCAGTCCAGTTTTAACTGATATTTAGCAAACGGTCTCAGTATTCATTTATTATAGCCCTAAACGTTTAATGGCGTCTTACATTAATTAAACTCATTTCTATATCTTTTCATAGGTTTCTTTCACAAAATACTCTGAAGCAGCTATCTCATAGTCTCTTTCTACCTCTTGTTGGTCTCCTACACTTGTAAGCCCAGAATTCAATACCCATTACTCATGTGCCTTAAGATTAAACCATGTTTGCTATTGTGACATATGTGGTAAGGAACAATGACTGAGCGCGTTGATAAGATTGTAATGAAAAAAGTCACCAAAGGAAGACAGGTCAATAAAAGATAAATTTTAGTCGATAACGAAACTTCATTTGATTTAACTTGAAACAATTTGCAAAATGCCTTGCTCAACTTATCAAAAACGTCATCCTGACCTTAAAAGTCCTACAGAAATACTGATACGATATATTTTAATTTGACTTCAATGGGTGGCGTTTGTCTTAATAACACACATTTTGAATTCTAACAAATAACCACAGCTGCTGTTCTTCATGTCAATGTTTCTTTTCAAAGTGAAGAAAGTCTTAAGAATAATTCAAAAATAGCTTAATGAGATACCTTACGTAGGTTACAATGCATGCATACATTGAGTATACCTTTTCTTTGGGTAATCCAGGGATCTATCACAGAATGCAATAACTCAACTTTACGAAGATTCCTTTATTGGACTTTCAAAGCTACAACATCTGTAATGTTACATCTTTTTTAGTTTTTCTTTGTCTTAAAAATTATCTGAGAATTAATTCCGTGCAACTATGTGTTATGCTAAGATTTTTTGATGTTTTTGCATTGGATTGTATTTCTTATGTAGGACTGGGTTTTGTCCTTAAGTTTTAGTAGTCACCTGCGAAGAGACTACTAGATTGTTTCTAAAAATTAATCTGGACATGGGAGGGGGCTCTCACTGATCTTTATGGAGCCAGTATGTATATTTGTAGGTATAGGCATAAATAAAAGTATATGTTTACCTGTCCGTAAAGGTGAACTTACATGTACAGGTATGAATATGTGTATGTAGACGTATATGTATTGGTATATATATATATATATATATATATATATATATATATATATATATATATATATATATATATATATATATATATATATATATATATATATATATATATATGGGTGATGCCTGCCAGCCAATATAACAGAATAGATCGTAAATGACTTAATTGGCAGCCCAGTCTGACGCAAATGATCCTTTTCCGGGACCAGGTTATAAACAGTCACAAATGGCAGTAGGTGTTCCTCCAGTTAAGTATAACTTCCATATCTGGAAACAGAACAGCTGATTAATTTCAGTGGTAAACAGGGAGGATAGCAAGGACCAGGGTTTTGAAAACAGATTTTGGAACAAAATTCCCGATAATCTACGAATACCTTCTATCAGCCCCCCCCCCCCCCCAAAGTCGCATGCGACAGTACGCCAATTGAAATGCTTCATAGAAACAAGTAGCGTGTTGCAATAATTTTGCCATTTTTATCAAAGCATATCTGAGAAAAATTTTCATCTTCATAGAAAGCGTCCTTTTATTGTAAAATTAGAAGATGAAACAAACATAGTGCTTATTTTACTGAATGTTGTATGGGTGCTCTGAAAGGGTCTTTTTCAAACCTTGCCATTTAATCGTCAAAGTGGTGTATATCATTTCACCAATTCCATCATCTAGGGGTTTTCAAATTTTTCAAATGCTGGGGGAAATTTCGTGTCTTTTAATCGTCTTCGAGCGCATTGCTTTGCCTGGACATTTTAGGAAGAAGGGGGCTAGCCAAATGTCAACTTTGTTAAGTCTCTCTATATATAAACCTCTATATATTTTTTAGCTCTAGATCATCATGGCAAAATGTAGTATTTGTACCGGAACTTGGTAATGACCTCTATGATATCTTTACAGACGTTACTTCACATGAGAGAACCTGCTCAGCTTTAAAACGTTTTTGCAAATGGTCTCAATATTTACGTTACGTCTAAAAAGGTGAATCACCACATACAGGAAACGCATTTGACTGTATATCTTTCCATAGGAATCTTTCACAAAATACTCTGAGGCAACTACCGCAAAGTCTCCTTCAACCTCTTGTTGATCTAATTCACTTGTAAGAAGAAACTTCACCATTGATTAGTTATTTGCATTAAGATTTTACCATGTCTGTTGTTGCAACGTATTTAATAAGCAATGACTGTGTTTATTAATAACTTTGATGAAACTTTTTACCAAACTGGGACAAATAATGTTTAAAACGTATTTAGGTGATTGCTAATATTTATTTGGGATAATTTAAAGAGGTATTTAAAATATCTTGTTAAACCATCAAACACTCTTCACTGAGAAATGAAAAGACAGACAGAAAGTCTGAAGTAACATAGCTTTATTTGTGTAATGGGTTTCATCCATTTTAAAAACCACGATGTGAATGTTTGAAATAAACAACCACAGCTGCTGTGTTTTTAAGGTACTCTAAATTTACAAAGAATTTCCGAAGGATGATATAATAGGTAACTTAATGAGATCCGTAATGGAGACTAAAAATATGCATTGAATGTATTTTTTCTTTGAACAATGTAGGGACCTTTCACAGAATGGATTAACTCAACTTCAAGACGATGCCTTCATTGGACTTCCAAAGCTTCGACATCTGTAATATCACATTATTTTTTCACTTCCATTTTAACGTTACGATACGTTTCAGACTCAAACGTATGCAAATATGTGTTAAGTCAAGTATTCCTTTAAACATTAAAGTTTGCATCATATTTCGACTTAGGTTTATGGTTTATTTAAACAGTAACTTATGAGAAGAGGTGTCTCCACAAGTTCCTTCAAGGGCGGCAATTTGTGTTTGGTAGGGGTGGGGGCCTTCATTTACACGTAGACGTACATTTCAAAGTAGGTCCTTATATATAGGTACATTTATGGTATGCCCTCAACATATTACCAGGAATAGGTCGGAGTGTATCAGATGGCAGCCACTGGTGGGCATAAATCGCTAGTCTTTATTTAGTGATAAGCTTCAAATAGATTCAAATAGCTTTCGGTGGGCACAAGCACTTTTAAATCCACAAGTAGATGGTTAAATGGCCTACGTGAAGAGAATTAAACCACATGCAGTCCAAATGCTCAAATAGGTGAAATCCTATCAACCAATAACAATTGAGCGTAACGGAACAGCTGGTTGTTTTGAGTAGTTAACAGGTAAAATACATGTCCGGAAGTAAAAGGACTCTGTAAACAACTTGCTAAAAAATAACCAAAGCAAATCTACATGTACGCTCGAAGTTCGAAAAATGTTCCATTGGAGAGAACTTTTATACTTAATGAAACATCTTGTAAGTCCCAGCTGAAAATTCCCTTAGAGACCCTTTCAGGGAAAACCCCTTTGATTCAAAGGCATCCCTTTGGAAAAACCCTTTGAATTGAAAGGATTCCCTTTGATTAATGGCAATTGGACAAAGGGAATTGCAAAATTACCGTTTGGTTAAGCCACACCCTTTTCAAAACACTTTTAAGTAAGTTGTCAAAAACCATTTGAAACTCATTGAAACCCTTTTGTTAATTTAATGGAAGTTGGAACAAATCGTCTCAAAGAAAATTTTCAGCTGGAAAGTATCGAAATGTAGAAGTACTAGTTCAGATGTAAATGATCGAATTAGTACACGGCCACTTAGTCACTATTTTTCCACACTGGCAATGCCCCTCGGTCGGTATGCAGATGTGGTCAACCTAACAATAAATTTAATTCTTCTTCTTCCTCCATTTGGGAGGCTTACATATACTTGGACTGTTTTGGCTGGTCATTTTAGGATGCACAGGGTGTTCAATGGAGGGAATAAATGAACAAATGGTGCCATTGATTTAAAAATAAACTTTCGAAGAATTCACTCTTCACGATTTCCAAATAATATTGTAAGGGTACAACTTCGAAACAATGCTTTGGAGAACAATGTTGGGTTGGGAACACCAACGTGGCTAACGGACCTTAGGTTTCTCTCGGCAAAGGTACTGTGGATGTGGTGCCCTGTAATTATAAATGGTGCAGTTATAGTCAATTTTTGGACAATGCATGACTTTGCCGTCAAGCTGTTTCTAACGTAATAAAGAGGAGATAACAGAAAATGGATAACCTGGGTGGTACGATGAGCTTAACATGAAACCTTTTCTCTTTGATATTTTCAAAATAATCTACTGATCCCACTCCCTATCAGCTGGCTTTTTTGATAGCTACGTGCATAAGTATGGCTACTACAATGCATCATGAAATGGAGATTAAGCAATGAGAGGGTTTATTATGATGGTGACCAAAACCAATGTCTCACTTATACAATATCCACAAAGTATCCTTTAGGGATTCCGGCTGTATTTAGGGTAAAGATACATATTTCACCTGAGTGTAACATACATAAGTTCATGCATGGGGGTAGCCACAATCAGTGCTCTAATTTGAAAGGCCCGAATGTGACGTATACAATATTGGCGCTTTTGTATCTATATGAATATCTTAGCAATCACCAGGCTCGACTGTTAGGAGGTAACGTATGAGGTAACAGATGGCATCGCAAAGAGCGCCGGATAATAGGTTTTCATTATCACATAAGCCTAATATTTCGGTTCTGGATAAAATATTGATATGTCCCCCAAAACAAACATCAGCGAACATTAAAGTAGTTGCCCAAATATGAAAGAGGGTCCATCTCCAAAACAAAGTACTGGGGTGGGAAAACCATATCCCTAGTCTCCTATAAGCCTGCACTCAATACATTCTAACGGTTTAAACTTGTTTCTCTCAAGTCTTTTGACAGGTAATCGTATCATGGATTTGCCCTCTAATGTTTTCACCCCCCTTGTGAATCTGACGGAATTGTAAGTAATTTAATGAGTACTGGAAACATTGTTTTCCAAATATTGCGCTAATTTCGTCTGCTAATTGTAAAAATACTAGGCCTACTGATTAGACTGTTGAATGTGGACTGAAAGCAGTGTTCACATATTTTGTCAATCAAAAATTCATTTCAGCTATGTCTTTTCAATGAGTCTTTAGATGGCTTTTATGAAAAATGTGCTGTTACTTTTTCTAGATATTTGGATGGGAACCACATAAGAAAACTTCATGATAACCAGTTTGAAAATCTTAAGGGCGTTACAATGTTGTAAGTACTATGATATATTCATGATATTAAATATACACATTACAGAAGGTAATACACCTCATGAATATGTTTAATGAGAGTAGCCTACATAATATTGGAGATCCTTGAACATTATACTCATTTGCAGATATATCTCCCGGAACGATCTTACAGAGCTTACAGAAGGCGCAACGAAACACTTAAACAGGCTAGAAAAATTGTGAGTTTTGAATTAAACATTACAAATTGGTTTGCTGTAACAAGTGCCATGGACAAGATTCATGAAGCAATTGATGTGTGTATATGTGACTGGAATGAAGGCTGGAAATGTTACGACTGATTTCAAAGCACCTTAACTGATTTCTCGTCATTATAAACCAACAGATATATCAATGAGAACAAAATAAGCGAAATTGAAAAGAGCACGTTCAGGGAATTACTCAACTTACGCGACTTGTAAGTATTCGAGTAGTTTGGCATATTCTGTATATCTTACCATTCCAAGTTTTTTTTTTAAAATATCGTAAGTTAAAGCTTGAGTTTTTCCTTTTATTGTTCTCAAGCTTTTGGATTTGCATATTAGTTTCCATGTTACTTACGAAGAATTTTCTTCGGATTGTCTGAAATTGTTTACTTTGTATTAACTTTGTTAAACCTAATCGCCATCATGATTGCCTTCAACATTAACTTAAATTACACTAAACAAAATGTAATTAGAAAGAAATATTTTCTGAAGAACCCTTGAAGGGCTGACCACAGTTCTGGCGTAAAGAAGCGGCTATGCAAAAGTTGTTTCACTTCACTTGAATACTCTGTACACGAGCGGCTGTGTGTTAGACACCTTTGCATTTGCTAAGGCTGTAACATTTTGTAATTATAACATTCTTACATTAAAAAGTATAGGTTCTGTTTTAAATTATTAAAAGGCAAACAATCATTATCAAATTAAAAGGAACGTGTCATCAAATCGCATACTGAAGTTCTCAAAGAAACTTTTCTGGCCTCTTGGAACGCTTTTAATCCTGTAAGTACCATGGTATTAAGTATACAATTCTTCTATAATCGGCCACAATATTAGTAAAATATATTGTTTCATGCTTGACACTGTGTTTACATAAGACCTGAAGACGGTAAGGGACAACCATCTTACAGGGGAAAAATGTTTTGTTACTTTGATGCCTTCCTCTTCTCTATTTAAATTCTCTCTTATCTGATAAATATGTCACCACACGTCAAATCATATTACCTTTCCGTCAAGTATCGTCTTTCAGTGCGCTGGAAAAACTTTCCCTTAAGGATATGTAACCACGTCGTTCCATAAATTTAATGAACATAATTTTGCAGAGATTTATCCGAAAATCAAATAAGTAAAATCTGGAAAGACAGCTTCTACAACCTCTCCAGATTAGAACAATTGTAAGTAAAAACATCTTGCTTAACGTCGTTGTGATGCAATTGTGGTAAAATGGTGAATTTACTTGTATTACATGCTATTCAATTCTGCACAGATATTGTGTTTGTATATTAAATATATATAAAGTACACAACAACGAAGTTGTTTTCATATGAAACCAGTATTCCCTTTTATTACCTTTGAAAGTGTCAGACGTCCTACATTCATTACTTTTTCGACCGTTTGACTTTTACCAGTGGGAACCAGAATTTTTAAAACAAATTTTCATATACAGTATCCTTTTTCAATCATGCAGACTCAATGCAATTATTCCCAAAATTAAGCAAAATTAGTAAACTAGGTATCAATTCACGGAAATATGTTTATTTGTGTAAACCAACCCAGCTTTTTATCTTACCTGATAGGCGGTTAAATGGGAATAGACTTGAAAACATTCATAGAGATACCTTCAAGCATCTTCACAGTTTGTCATCCATGTAAGTAACTTCTTCGCACATGATGTCCATAAACAGTGGCGTAGCTAGGAGGGGGGGGGGGCAGGAGGCGGTCGCCCTCCCTCCACAAAGCCTCCGATCCGTCGGAAAATTCTAGTCTATGTGGGAAATTTTTACTACCTTAATTAAAAATTCTTACAAGGGAAATTAGTAGCTAAAATTATATTCTTAGGGGTTACTTACAAAAGTTGTTATGTTTTTAAGCAGAATTAGACATCGAAATGGTTATTGACAAGGCCTGGAAGTGTCATTTAAGGCAATCTCGGAGATATTTTAATCTAATTTTTTTCCCCTCACTACACGCCAGATGATGGTGGCGCTACGAATAGATCGTACATAGAGACCCTATAGTGGGAGAGATTGCCAACCATTGTTCTCAGATACGCGTTCTGATTGGACGAAATTCATGGCCACCATTTTGGAGCCAAAGTACGAGCTTGCAAGATCATGTGTGCCTGTGTACTTTCGAGAAGTTGTGCAGGCTGTACGTACGGCCGGACGTACACATCCTGTGTAAGATAGTCTAGATAGACATGTTTTATTTCCAAAATTACTGCCGGGTTGTGCTGCATTTGGATGCACGAACAGACCAGAATAGGGTTACAGGTTGTATAGATTCCCATCCTGTACAAAAGAACTTAGGCTTCGATGGGCAGTAAAAGTTAGAAGGTTCACTTGGAATCAAATAGCGATCGCTTATGCGATGTAACTTTACAGTAAACAACTTAGTAATACACGTAGGCCTAACGTTAGAGTAGGCTTAGCCTTATAGTTAGGTTACAACCATAGAGCAGGATATAGATAGTTCTCACGTGACGTCATAGGAGCTTTTCACGTGTATTTTTTTTTCAGCCATGTCTGAGGGCAACCCCGGCATGTGTGTACAGGCTTGCCCTCAGACATGGCGGTTGCTAATCCCTAGCTGTGACGTTACTGAGAACTATCTATAGGTTCCTATATCCTGCTCTATGGTTACAACGTTCTGCACAAGGCCTAGCCTATACCGTATACGGTGGTTCCATCTCTATACTCCGACTGCTTGATATTCCAACACATAGGCCTAAACCCAAATACAACTGCTAACCCTTTGGCCTAACCGGCTAACCCTAATCCTAATACTCGGAACATCCCCATAGAGACGTTGGAATACCAGAGCTGCAGTCCTCAGTCATAGCTAAGTGTAGGAGCAGTGGCGTATTTGGGGGGGGGGAATTGAGCCATGCCCCCACCCCCTCACTGATTCCGATTTTTTTTACTTCCTAAAGATACGTAATTTTTTAACACAAATTTTACTGCAAATGGTAGCATATGTGGCAAAAGATTGCATGTAAGGACACCCAATTTTTCAAAAATTTTCATAGGGGAGGGGGACGAAATTACAGGTCAAACATTGCTCCTGGATCTATTAGTAACATGAGAAAACTGAAACATTTGCGTACCTTTGACTTTGATGTAGGGTTTTACATGGAATACACCCTGGTTAGTCATAATTTTATAAAACCTAGGCCTAGGCCCATGGGCGTCAATCCTGGAGGAACAGGGGACACGTCCCCCCACATCTTGGAAATACATCCATTGACGTAAGATTTTTGACAGAAATGGCCATCCCCCCCATACACACACCTGAGTAAAGATTGACGCCCATGCCTAGACCTTTCTATAAAATAAAAAAATCTCACTAGGAAGTGCTCCCCTCTATTTACCCCTTCCCCCAGACCTCTCCTGAAAGTTTTATTAAATAATGAAAAATATTAAATGATTAGTTCAACTTGCTCACAACTTTCCATAAAAAGCACCATTTTGCATGTACCCCATCCTGCATTAACGAACTAGTAGCTTCTTAGAAAGAAGGTTGTAGACCCAACCCAGAATAGACCCACCCCCTCCCCTCTCTTACCTGCACAAAAATAAGACAACCTAAAATGAGATTTTTTTCAATAAAATAGCACACCATTCTGCATTTTCGTAACTTTCTATTAGCGAAAGTTACTTAAAATGGAGGGTGTTATCCCCTCCCTCTAGACCCCTCCCAGGACGGCTTTTCTTGCACCGGGTGACTAACTAAAGGATCCTTCAGACAGTGCCAGCCAGAGTCAAGCAATACGAATGATTGTCGCAAGAGAACAGAACGCTGTAACTCACTTTGTTTTACATTTTGTACGGAAAACTGTCGCACACAGTGTATATGATACCTGGCCATAGTTAACATTTGGCTCCAAAATGGCGCCCATGAAATAAGTTGGCCAGTCTCTCCCACTATAGGGTCTCTAATCGCACATCATTACTTCAACATAATAATCTGTCGGAAAGTTTTTGCTTTTGACCCCCACCCCACAAACAAAATCTAGCTACGCAACTGGCGATAAAATGTTTATCCAGCCTAGCCTAATGTATCATCACTGCTTACTTCAAATAATGTGAAGTTAAGGTATTTGAGAAGTTTGGAGGTTCTCTGGCCTTTAGCTAAGATCATGTGTAGTTCAGTTTTATTTTTCTTAGAGTAGAATGAGGCCATGCATGACAGACCTATGATGTAGAGGTGTGTAGGTCAAGAGGTCAAGAGATTGATCACAATAAGTCTTCGAATCTTTGCCATAGAGTCGAGCGGACTTTGTAAAATTGTCAGTGACTTTTCGGCCAATGCAATGATTATACATATTGAACTCATTGATATGGTGATAAAATCCTGAGAAACATGTGACATATATCTAGATACGCTTGTCGAACCTGACACGTCGTTGAGATATAACTTCATTCATTGACAAGGAAGAGAGAAAAGGACCCGTTTCCAATCACATAAAGTTTCAACGATCGAGGAATTGTGAGCATAGGCTCAGTTAATACTATTCTGGCAATCGATTGAGCCAAATAGTCAATATTTGTAGAGATGTATTTATGACATTATAAATCACTTTTGCAAATATGTGTATTGGTATGATACTAGTGTTTGCAGCATTGCTTTTTGAAGGCAAGGAATTTGGTTACAACTAAAGCACCTGCTAACATGATGATACCCTCGTCTTTATCACATTGCAAGTCATATCTAAAGTTGTAAGATTCCTCTAATGCATCTTGGCGAACAGATCCCTCGATAACAACAGACTGAAAACACTCAGAAAGGGAACGCTGGTAAATATGCCTAACCTTTTCCACATGTAAGTTACTTAACCCTTCATTATTATGCACATTTCACACATGATATTTCTTTGAAAACTCTATTGTTGATAATACCCAAAGAAAGCTTACACGTGAGGCAGTGATGCTTTTAAACTGGGGTGTCAAACGTCTAGTTAGAACAGGGACGTGTTAGGAAGGAGATACAACATTCTTTAGACTCTTTGAAGCAATGTTCGTTTCCGACAGTTATCTTGCCTTTCTTCTCAAAATTCTTATCTCAATACCTAGATCAACAAGGATCAGTGAGGCATTGTCAAAATGACCTTGAGAACCCACACCCCTTACATTGAACTCATAAACTTTTCGTTGCCAGCCGTCATGCAAAAATGTAAAATTTTAACCATTCGTCGTTATTCGTCGCACTAAATATCATTTCATATAAAGTAAGCTAAGAATTTCTTTACCACTTACTTTCTAATATGTCTTAATGATGGGGAAATTTGCTAAAAACTAAGAGAAATGTATAGGCTTGAACAATATTTCCAGCAGGTGACGTATTATAATCGTGGGGGCACAATTGAAGTACATTATTTAAACGTTTGTTGCCAGTCGTTTTACTAAAATCCTGATTGAATTTTGTTCACTGGCGGAAACAAACCTTACTTCAAAGCATGTATAGAGAATTGCCTTTGTCTCGGGATTACTTGGAAAAGAAAGGGGGAGATCATCATTGAAAGGGCTTAGTTAACAGAGATTTAATAATAGGAACAAAGAAACCTGTCAATCAAATGGCAGTGCCTGAAAAAAATTAAATCATTTTCAAGTACATATTGTCTGACAGATTTGGTCTTTGGATCTCCTTCCTAACAACTCCCTGGTTAGAAAGAGTGCAAAAACAATAGCAATCAGTCTTTAGTGATATAAACGAAGGACTCAAAACGAAATTTTATGAAAGTACAAAACAGCTAAGATTTTCTGGCGACTTTGAGAAATAAGCGACAGGGCTAATTTTTCGTTACATGATATTACTTTGCATCTTCTCACTAAGAAACTTGAAAGAAATTTTTGTTCTTTTGTGAGCAATTTACGTGGTGATTATGAATGATTCATTTTTGATTCCTTGCCGAAGGCGAAAGGAATCTATGCAATCACGCTGGTGACTTTATGTATGCAGGTGTGTATGCGTGTATGTATGTGTGTTTGTGATGATTGGCCTGGAAACACGGTATCTCAAGATAGCAATAATGAATACTTCCATACTTTGTATAAAGAATTACCATATGAACAGGAACAACTCAATTGTTTTTGGTGATGGTCAAAGTTCATTTGAGGTCACAGAGGTCATAAGCCGAAAAATTCTACACACGATATTTCTAGGTATGAAACATGGATACTTTTCATACTTGGCATGTGGATGCATTATAATTAAAAGATGAACACTAATGGTTTTGGTAGAGGTCAAAAGTTAACTGAGGCCAAGGAGGTGGATATACCGAATTCTTAAAAACTGCTTGTAAGCAAGATATCTCAAGATAGCAGTGATAGACACTTTCCGTAATAGTTCTTTAAATTTACCATATTGAGAGGAAGAACCCTATTGTTTTCAGTGGAGGTAAGAGGTCATTTGAGGTCATCAGAGGTGAAAAACAGATAACCTTGAAAAACACGATATTGTAAGACAGGGAGGATGGATAGTTTTCCTACTTGGGTATATAAATTTGTCACCGTTAGAGAGAGAACCCCACGGGTTTGTTGGCGGTCGAAGGTCATCTGAGGCCATCAGAGATGAAACTACGAAAACCTCGTAAATTAAATAGACAGTGGGCGGTATCACCAAACTGTGTCGGGCGTTTTGCGACCAGCAAAAAGTTGGGTTGAATTTTTAAAACCGTCCCAGAGATAAAATTATAGTGAACAACATTTATTTTTTACAAGCATAACTGGTAGAGCAATAATTCTAATTTTAATACCTAATTTTGAACACATGTGAAGGGCGCTGTGTCTATAGCATGATTAGAAATACCATACATTAGAATTTGTTGATGGCGTAGTGGATAGTGCTCGGTTTCACACACAGACGGTCCTGGTTCGAATTCCTTCCAACACACTTAATTTTTTCATTTTATGTAAGTCAATTTTGGGAACTTCAAAGGTCACGTGGGGTTATCAGAGGTCAACATGTGAAACACCGTAACAATGATATAGTCAAGAAGGATAAATCTGAGGGATAAACCTCAGTGCTACAAAGCACCCATTTTCGGAAATTAATCACCAAGCATTTGGGTTTCTGGTTTATAATCTAATCCTTTTCTAGATTTCTGTTGAATAACCAGCTTGAACACTTAGAACAAGGAAGTATTGAAAATGTTCCTCGTCTGGACATAATGTGAGTTAGAAGATTGTACAATGTGACATTGCAATCTGCTTAAAAGTTACAGTATGGCGATAGGTAGTGTCATTTTGGAAAGAGTACTGTGCATGAAATGAAAGGATCATTATGATGTATCAGACTTGAAAGCTGAAGGCAGAATGCTGTAGATTCATTACAATAATAATTTTCTGCTTAAACATTCGCTTTGATATAAGCAGTTTGCATTACTTCACTTTTAATGGAAAGTTTCCAATAAATTGGTACAGATTCTAAAAAACAATCGGTTTATTGTGGAATCAATAGTTGTGGTTTACATCACTTTTACGTATATTAAACAGCTTGATTTTTTTGCTTTGTTTTGAATTATCTTATTTCTGCTATTAGTGATTTGGCATTCAATTGGCTCCCAAACCGAGCTGTCGACAGGTTTTTCTCCAACCTAAGTTTTGAATTTTTGTAAGTAACCGTAATTTGAAGTATTGTCATTAATAGCGGAACACCTCCTTTGATGTAATAAGAAATTTGATTTAATAGCGAATTTCGACTTATAGTGAACTCAAGGTAAAATACAGAAAGATGAAAATGGTGTAATATGAAGAACGACTTCTAACAGATTTGCCAGATAACGTGCCTTGTTTGATCTGATAATTGTTTTCACAACAAGACTGGAGCGTGAAAATATTTTGATAACAAGTGAAACATGATTAACATGAATATATTGATTAGCAGTTCCGGACAGTTATTAACTATATAATGGTATTGCCTTTAAAACGTTAATTCCTTAAGAGAATACTATATGTAATCATGGTTGCTTGTCACGAATAACAGACATAACATACCAACTACCTGACACTGATATTCTAACGAAATACTGTAATTATTACCTACAGGGATCTGTCACATAATAACTTCAGCATGGTTTCTAAGGACCTATTTCGCTTCAAGGAAGGAACAATCACATATTTTTTGTAAGTGTGTATGCTACGTATGAAGTGACATGTTTTTGTAAGTGGCAAAGAAGTACAAAACTTATTAATTCCCCATTACACAATAAACCATGCATAATTATAAATCAGCATCGCAAACATCTTTATTGAGCAGGGACAATATATTTGACATTTTCGAGGCCTAATTGTATGACATTATGCTCTTCTACAAAGAAAACAAGAAGGCAATCCATGGTGTTGCACATCTCATCTCCCACAAATTTCCTACTGATATTGTGTTTAATGGAATTTCACAACATACTGAAAAGCATGTAATAACAAAAGACCACTTAAAAGTCATTTAAACTTCGATCTCTACCATCAGCGATCAAAAAGTTCCATTTTAAAAATTCTCTCACCTTTCTTTACCGATCAAGTGGATTCATGGCCATTTTCTATAAACTGATATACTAATAACCAGTTTCTAAAATAAGTGACCCATTATCTCTTACGCTTTATGTCCTCTAACGCTAGGCAAATTTAAACTTTGACCTACATTTTGACCTTTGAGCTCATCCCCTAGCCACCAAAAACACCATTTCAAAGTTTGTCTCATCGTTTTCAATATATCATGCCGTTAAAAGACTTTTCAACGTACTGATAGGCACATAATGTCACTTCTAAAACAAGTTTTAACTATTTTGAACTCTGACATAATTTTTTAAGTATGGTCAGATGGCTACCTACTGAGTTTGAGCTTGATTTTACCTAATGTTCAGGAAAGAGGTGGGGAACCTCCGAACCGCGGGCCGTATGCGGTCCTCGAGACAATTTTATCTGGCCCGAAAGGCTATTCATAAATATAAATTCAGAATCACTCGAAAAGTAATTGATTAAAATGTTTTAGCTCACGGTGCCCACCGTTTATCATGCTTTACCACTTTCCGGATATTTCACGTAGAACTTTTACAAAACACTAATAGCATATCACTTAAACCCCATACACAATGTAACATGCCCACCGTTTCGTAAGACAAAAACCTAGGTGCAGAATCCTTGTAGTTATCGTGGTATTGGAAGCTTTGCTTGGGAGGCTACGAAGCATTGAACAGAATTGCGCTCTTCCGTGTGAAGGTCTATTACAGCGATATGCAGTGGACACTGCATGTATTATTATATGGGTAGGATTGTTCCTCCGAAGAGAGAATTTAACGTTAAAAGTGGATACTTTTGCAATTTAAACTGAAGAACAAAAGGAAGTTGGTTTCAAAAAATGCGTGTTTTCGCGGCTCTTCACTCGTCCTTTTTCATATGTGCTCATTCATTATTCTCCATTCATAAATAAACAACAAAAGGTCATTACAGTGTGATACTTCTGGTTTGTGTAGTCTTGCACATCCAATGTCATTTCATGACAGTGGAAGAACATTTTATTTCCTACAAATTTCTACAAACTTCAGACATCGTCCAAGTTCCTGACTTGAGTTTTTCCCATAGACCCAACCCATAGCCTGTCTGGCCTGCGTCCTGTGGGGAAAGCTTGTAGCGCCCTCGCTGTCTGCTGCCCTCGAGTGGATTTTGACGACCAAAACGGCTCATCTGAGGGAAAAGGTTCCCCACCCCTGGTTTAGGAGGATTACGCGATACTTTTGCTTACACTCTTACACATAAAACAGACGCCCAGACACCCATAAAAAACTTCTCATTTCTGATGCTAGGTGAGATACAACTCCCCTCTCCCTCTCCATTACATATATCTCTACATTACATATATGGGAATGAGATAGTAAAATTCTTTAGAATTTGTTACTGCTGCTAGTAATTAATTAAACCAAGAGTTGTTCTAGTCGAGTTCAGTGTTAATAAATCTACTTTAGAAGCAAAATCATGCTTGAATAGCTTTACATATTTCATCACAATCGACTGTAAACATCGGCATGTTTCCAGCAAAATTGCTATTACTGTCTTTATAGATCCATATCTAATAACAGGATATCGTCTTTGCCAGGAGATCTTTTCAGCCTAATATCTCTGTACGGAATGCTGTGAGTATTGGCGTTTTTTTAAGCATACTAGTAGATCGGACACTTTTGTTTTTGTAGAGAATGACACAATTTTTTATTCTGCATGCTTTATTCAGAATATGCATGTCCTACATAAATTATCTTCTTAACCATCCTTTCAAAGGTTTTATATGAAAGCCGTATTTATGTTTTCATAGTGATATGTCGGATAATCAAATAAGAGAGTTACCGCCACATCTCTTCAGTTCAAGCGGGTGGCCTCATGGACTAGAAACGCTGCTGCTGCATCGTAACAATATCTCCTTCATTGCGAGGAATACCTTTGAGGGACTTTATTCCTTAACATCTCTGTACGTATATTGTTTCAAACAATTTTACATATCAAGGCTGGTAAAAGTATGAAACAACAACGAAATAAAACTTCTCAAACTGTTTGAAAATGCTTAATGTTCCTGTTCCTCTTTTATTTGAAAACACCTGTGCTACTTTACAGTTCTCCTTAAGTTCTGTCCATCTCTTAAGGTTCTTATCTACTATTTCCTTCGCCTCTTAGGTGTTTATTTCACAATAAAATAGATGTGTTGGCAGATGGAGCATTCTCAGGAACCAGTGTCAAGTACATGTAAGTTACATTTTTGCATAATATGTCGAGTTGCACCTAATATGATAGGCCGAAGTTAGACTCATACGCATAGGACAATGTGATTTCTAAAAGCAAGGTTGTACGACATATTTCATTTCAATCAAACGATTCCATTCAAAAAGTAGTATATAGGTCAAATTGAAAGCTCTTGTTTGTCTCTACAGTACTTAAAAACGTTCTTGCTTAAAACGATTTCATGTTAATTTTATTCTAGATATTTGTTTGGAAATGACTTATCAAGGTTGAGTCAGTCTTCAATTGAAAATGACAACATTACAGAAATGTAAGGAAATTTCGAACAGTAAAAATTGTACATGGTAGGAAAATAAAAACCTTTATGATTAATTGCAACACTTGGTAAGATTTTAACGTGCAAAGCCCATAACTTATAAAAGTATTACAAGCCTTTTCTGAAGGTAAGCCAAGTAAATGATGGGTTTCTGTTTCCTCATGAATTGAGAAGGATTTGAGATGACCATTTAAATGACCGTTTCCGTAAATGTGATGGTAACACACATAAACGCATATCGTCCTACCAAAAAATTTAATAATCTTTTTGAAATCAATAAATCGTTTTATTTCATTACTCTATATACATTCCGTGTCATTTTAGCCATCTTTATGACAATCCCTACTTGACCGTCCACCAATCTGGTGTAACAAAAGCGGAATCATTTACAACTTTGTAAGTTAGATAAATTCATTCAACTATATCATACCCTCATGCAAATAGTGTGACTTATACTGTGTTCCTTTAAAGGTTAGAGATGAATGTTTACAAAACAAACGTAGTACGTATAAAACTGTGAAGATCAAAAATGAGAACCTCTGTGCTAATTTTCATTACATTAATTTGCACATGAAGCTCTGATCGGATTGATGGGTCCATATTGCGAGCTGAATATTTTAAAGAAGGTAGAGATTATAACATATGAAAATATTGTTGCAAGACTAATATTATTAGTGTTAGGTAAACACTTTCATTCAAGCGAGATACATCATTATTATCCGAGAATTTACTTCGTGTGTTCCTTCAATGTGAAATATGAAATTTTGTTATTGTTCTACTTAAATTCAATAAATTCAAAAAGTGTAAATCTTTATTCAATTTTAAGAAGAGAAAATCTCTCACGACAAAGAGTCTAAACATTTTTGGTTCAATTTTGAGTCTACGGTGTCCTAGGACAACCTAACGTGATCACAACGAAATATTTGACTTGATTTACTTTAAATCTAAGTACTTTCTGTTCAATTTGAACTAATCTAGTCACATTTATGACAGGATTTCTATTAACATTTCACCATAAATAATCTGATGTTCTATTAGATACTTAGGTTGTGATGACGTTCGCGAAATTCAAAGAACGATGATTGGAGTGTAAGTGTATTTATCTTCTGCTTTATTTATGTAATAGTAATAGTTCTAAAAACTTCGTAATGCCTAGCAAGCTGATTTTATAATGGGTCACTAGTAAAGAGAAGTTCTATTTAAAATGTCTCATTCATGCGTATTATTTTAGGTCCAAAAAGAAAAAAAGGGCATAAGTCAATAATTTTATGATTATGTACTGATGTAATATATTTTCAATATCTCTTAGAAAATGTGTTACTCCAAACTATGTACCAAGCATTGAATTTGCCGACGACGTGGCATCCAGTTTACACAATGAGGGATTCACTTGCAATAAAACTGATGAAAATCTCTTTCCATTCAAGTTTACATCGGAATGTAGTCCGTGCCCGAGAGGACATTTTGGTAGTGGTAACCTTCAATGCACGCAATGTCCAGCAGGTACGTTAAAGGGACTACTTCGTATCGTCCCAAGACAAGATAAATATTTACTATTCCACCTTACCACATACATTCTTAACGTGTACATTTTAATCATAACGAAAAGCAACATTGTTCAAAATTAGTAACATCAGTTGTAAAGTATATTAGTAGTGCAAGAAAACAGCTTTGATTTGTAAAGTCTGATTTGTCTTCGTCAACGTTATCATAATGTGCTTGGATATTTTCAGCCTTAATACAATCCATATGGAAAATGCAGCTACGACCTTTTGCTATACTACAGTGCATTAGCAATGCTAGGAACCAGAGATACGACAATAGGCCCACCAATTCATAATTAGTAATTTTCACGAATTGACATTGCGAGCATACCTAGAACTTGTTTTCAAGTGTTTCAATGAATTATAGCCCTAGGGTTCTTTGCAAACACTTAAGTTATCATCAGCCTACCATTGATTTGTGAAAGTTTTAAGACCATGAGAGTTTTTAACATGGGAGGTAATCTGCTCTGACAAATATGTAATGAAAGTGTTCAAACACCTTCAGGGCAGATAAAGATGAGATTAGAATATATACAATTATTTTTCAAACTATTATTGCTCATGTGACAAAGAAAAGTACAGTGATATACTGGTGACTCTTCGGCCTGATAAAAAGACTAACCTTTAATGAAACATACTCATGCTACTTTGTCTTGCCTTCTTCGTCCTTCGCCCTGGGAGAAACTGTGAGCTAATGCTATCTAAAGTTCATCATCTTATTTCCTCGTCATTGGATTCTTCTTCGTGCAATCTGGTGGATGCTGTTTTCCTTGACTTTAGCTCTGCTTTTGACAGAGTGCCACATAATAAACTCCTTTTAAAGCTTCACAAGTTGGACATAAGAGGAAGCATTCTTGCCTGGATTCAGGACTTCCTATGGATGCCCCAACAAAGAATAGTTTTTCAAGGGGCGTTTTCTGATTGGACGACCATCTATAGTGGAGTTCCACAGGGATCTGTTTTGGGTTCCATACTGTTTCTTGCTTTTGTCAGCGATATTTTCTCTGGTCTTTCCTCAACAATGTTTCAATTTGCTGATGATCATACTATTATCCGACCTATTACTTGTGAAGGGGATAAGGATATTTTACAGGATGATTTGAACACTGTTTTCCAGTAGTCTATTGAGAACGAGCTACCATTGAATGTATCTAAGTGTGCTATCATGCATATCTCTAGGTGTAAACCTAACAATGCCTTATTTCATGATTATTGTCTTGGAAGCAATCCTCTTAATGTTGCTGAGAATTATGAACTCCTAGGTGTTCTGTTTAGCAACAATTTTTCTTTCAATAATCATCTCGAACATATTTGTAAATCTGCTTCTAGACTAGTAGGATTTGTTTCTCGTTGTACAAATGGGATGCCTTATGATTGTTTGTTACTTTTATATGAGACTCTTGTCTTACCTGTTTTGTTGTATTGCGGTTCTATTTGGCACCCTTTTAATGTATGTCATTTAGACCGTATTGAAGCTGTACAAAGGAGGGCTACCAGAATTTTGTATCAGAGAAAATTTCCAAATGAGATAGTGTAATACGAAGACAGGTTAAAGCATTTTAATATTATCGGTATCAAACACAACCTTGCATTACAGAGACTTGCTCTTGGTCATAAAATTGTTCATGGGTACTGTCCAGCTGAATTTAATCAATTCATTAGACCTAGCACTCGTGCCCCTGGAAGGCTACTTCACTGGACTACGAAGACTCAAACTTTCTATAATTCCCCCTTTGTTCATTTTACAAGACTTTGGAATGATCTTCCTCTGCATTTGCAGGAAATTCCCTCTGTGAGGAGCTTTCGTAAGAGACTATCTGATCAGTATTTATCTATGTATTAGGTATTTTTAAGATAGGGTAAGGGGTGCACTCACTTCACTGTGTGTGTTTCAGATCTCTGGTCTATACCCACTTACCTGGTACCTTCACTATTGTTTGTACGAAATATGTAATAGTAATAGTTAGCGTCTGCGAGATATATGGTTGGTTGTTGATTTGTTTTCGTAAATATGGCTTCTTTGTGATCTCCATATCCTTATGTGGAGACTCACGAGAAAATCTTAATACTGAATTACAAATGTAATTTGAAACATGAAGTGTAATCTACAAGATGTTCTGGAATATGGTAGTAACTCCCTTTTATTTGTATGGTGGAAGTGTACATCAAAACATCTTTTTCTGAGTCGATGTGGGAAAATCTAATACCACTGTTACACTCTCAACAGCAGTTTGGCTGTAATTGCATAACAAGCATGCAGTTTGCCTCCCTCACACAATTACGGGCAAGGACAAGGGCGCCTCTAGCAGTTGAAGATTTGGGGAGGGCATTGTAGATAATGACTTTGTGAGCCTTCCCGAGGTAGAGCGTAGAGCTTGTATATTCAAATGTCTTCTCTCCTCACTGGTAGCACCCCTCACAAGGGTGGGTGAATTCCTTTTACAAACATTTTTGGTACTTGGGAGAGAGGTCAGATTTTCACAATTATGACAAAATCTCAGTTAGAGCATAGCATAGCCAGTATTTTTTTTTATCAGATGCCTCCTAGTTTGCCGGAAATTACACTTTCCAGCTTACTACTTTTGGTCAAGGCAGTTAAATTCCCCCAATCTTGGTTAACCTGCTCCAAATAAAAAAAAATAATTCCAGCAAAGGCCTAATACAATGTTATTGCCTTAATATATTCCATTCCATACACTTCTTTCTGTGATCGAGTCTTCCAAGCCTCACATGCCACACTTAAGTGATCTGTACATATCATTGTCTAATGAGGGTACGGATTACTTTTTGTAAGCATAGTTTGAACTTGTGTCAATCAACGTACATATACCAATAATAAGTTGTAGCTACTAAAAACCTGAGCTTATGGTGATGGTATGTGCCTGTAATTTGCTTGAACATTTCTCGTACTTTTGGATGTTATAGTACAGATCAAATCAATACAACCACGAGCTCACATTAAGCTTCCACAATGAACGAAAGTAAAGTAAGCTTTTCGGCCTGGCAAGAATATTCCTTCAGAATACTTGGGTTCAGTAGCCTATTTGGTAAGTCTCCTGGAAGAGTCAAGTGCTAATATACCAACGACGAGGTCGGGAAGACCAGGAATAATTACCAAGTTGAAACACAAGCATGTACATCAAGAAGTAACACAATCGGTTGGCAGGGGAGAGAGTAACAGAAATTAAGGAATATTTAATAGGGTACAGGACCCCATCGGTAAAAATGCGTTCTTTTTACTTGTATGAACATTCGTTTTGTACCCAGAATGGGTGCACGCGAAGCTGGCTAAAAGAAAAAATAAATAAATAAAAACAATCGCTTGAAGAAAAACGTAGAACAAAAAAAAAATGCACTTCAAATGTTGTACATTACGCTAGAAATGTGCCCTGTCGATTGCTACAGATGCCGAATTAATTTTCGGTCCAAACTGAGGTTGTTTTTTAGTTTTCGAAAAACGGGTTTGATTAGAATTATTTCGGTGTATTTTTCCTTCATAATGGTCATCGTCAGATACGGTGAGTTGTTTTGCATTAAAACTCATTCTCCATGACACTGTATGCAACCATTTCCAGACGTATGCCTACCTAGTCTTTGGTTCAAACTATAGAATGACAAACCGCACATGCCTTCAGTTTTTCTTTGGAATGTGTTCACATAGGTAGGTAAAGGTGGAAAGAATCTCTCTGCTTTCCATTGTTGAATGGTTTCTTGATCAAATCCACTCCACGTTATGAATAATCGACTTCATTATTTAATTACAGTTGAATAGTGCGAATACGTTAAGGCGGTGTTCATAATAAGATAGCGCTCCTGATGAGGTCAAAGCCACAGTAGGGATAGAAAATTTTGATATTTTGGAAGTATTTGTAAAACTTTGGGTAGTGTAGGAATGAACTGTGGTAGAACTGATTATCGCTGAATGGCTACTTAACCTACCCTTACAGAAGTGTGTAGCTAAATCGTCTTGAGGTATTTCAATCTTTTTGTCGATGGCGGATTGGTAGATGGCCCCATTGCCCCGTTTCAATCATGAGAGACTGCAGTCAAAAAAGGAAACCTTATCACGTCATTACTTCAAGTTCTTTTGTTTGTTTGAGCAGGAGGATATTATCAAGATGAAATTGGAACTACTACCACTGTTCCTGGAGAAATCGCTTGCAAGAAGTGTCCCAAAGGGATGTTCGTAAATCATACGGGTGCAACTTCTATAGCGGAATGTAAAATCTGCCCAGATGGTACCAACAAAAGTCAGTACGCAGGCCTTAGAGCTTGTGCTTGCCTAGATAACTTTGCCCGTTACGACCGCTTTGGACCATGCTTCTTATGTGTTGAAGACGGATATAACTGTTCGGGCAGCGATTACGTGTCAATTAACCCTGGATACTTTTGGAGTTGGAACTTCAGTACGGCTAACATTACTAAATACAAAAGATTTATCACAAACTTACAAATCGAGACGAAGTTTTTCACAAATGCACCTTCAGATACAAGATATTCTATGGAGATACCGCAAGTGTTTAGATGTCCACGATTTAATAGTTGCAGCAATGCCCCAGGTGCTCTCGAGGTCACTTGTTCCAAAGGATACAGGGGATGGCTTTGTAGTAAGTGTGAGAGGGGGTTTTTCGGTGTAATGGAAAGCTGCTTTGCTTGCCCGAGTTATGTTTACTTGGTAATTGAAGTGGCCGTTGGCTTGGCTGTAGTTTCAGCAATTCTTTTTATTGCTTTTAAGCAACATACACGTGTACAGAATATAGACGGTCAACTCAGAAGTGTCTCTGATATGGTAATATCAAGAACCAAGATTGTTCTTGGCTTTTATCAAGTAATTGGAGAATTTCTAATTTCATTTTACGAAATAAATTGGATTGCGAAGGTTTACATTGTCGGTGAATTATTTTCTTTTCTAGAGATAAACATATTGCGGCTGTTTGTGAGACCTCGATGTTTGATTAAAAATTTAGCAATCAACCCAAAGACTGGGTTTATCATTAGCGTGGCATTTCTGTGCATATCAATTTTAGTTCCTTTTGCGGTGTTCAAATTAAAGGTGGCTTATTTTAAATACAAACATCCTTCAATGAAAAGAAGTGAAATAATTTTGCTGTACTATAACAATCTGAAGACAAAGATAGCCGGCTGTGTTTTTGTTCTTCTTTTCCTGACATACCCTTCAATTTGTACTTCCATATTTAAGCTATTTCCTAGTGCTTGTCAGTCATTCTGTTTCGATGTAAAAAAAGCACACTGTATACAACTTCTGAGATCAGATTTTGACATGAGTTGCACGGAGTTGTCATTTTATCAAACAACCGCTTATATAGCCACTGTAGGCTATGTTATTGGCTTTCCAGCTCTTTTGTTCTTCTTTTTGCGTAAATATATTTACGCAAATGTTTCTTTCACAAGAAGATCTCGTAACGCAACACTGTTGGATACAGAACAAGAGGGAACAAAAGAAAACCTGATATTTAATGAGCATAAATCTTTAATTTGGATAAGTTTCTTCTGCGAAAACTACAGGCCTCAATATTGGTATTGGGAAATTATAGAGCTGACCAGAAAAATGACCCAGACAGTGTTGGTCACTGTGCTAGGATGGGACAGCAATTTTACAGTTCTTTTGACTATCGGTATTGCAGTGTCGTTTCTCATTCTGCACGCAAGACTCCAACCAATGAAAAATGAATTTGAACAAGGTCTACAGGTAACAGATACTTACACGTTGCTATTAAGATGATACAATGATAGTAAATATAATTCTTGTGTTTCATGAGTATGTTATCAAACTGCTAAAATTTCGATTTTGCAGCATTCAGATAGATTAATAGATATTTATTCCTTGTTTTTTATTACCTTTAGGGTAAATGAAGTTTATTTCAGTAAATTGTTTGAAAATGTCTAGGGTATCAAATCGAAGTGCTCAGATGCAACTACCTAGATATTTAACCATTTTACAGATGTTCTCACTCGTGGCGATTTTCATCAACGTGTTGTTAGCAGCTTTGAAAATTCCCGTGAATCACAGTGTGGCACTTTCTATTGTACTTACCCTCCTCAACGTCGCAGTGATAAGTATCATCGTTGGTAAGAGGTTGCTGACACGTCCGAAAAGATATTACAATTGATCTTAAAAACTAAGCTGAGTCTTGATAAACATATAACTATATATAAGATGAAAGATTACCGTTTAAGCAAATCAAACAGAAGGTGAATGACATGTATAACAAAACTGTAACCATTGTTCTTAATAACGAAAATAAAATGACATACAATTGGCAAATGTGGATACTTTTAGTCGCATAAGAGACAATTAGTTGACATACGTTTCCAAAACAATACTCATTAAAAGAGTCTGACAATGATTTGCTTAGTACTCACTTTAAATTTGTACAATACCACAAGTTCGTATTTCCAATCTACACATCGTATCAAGAAATTATGCACGTCATTTGCAGACAGCATTTACCGGTCCTCTGCATGAAAAAATTCACTGTTGATATACAAGTATGCTTTTTAACACCCGATTCCCATCCAAAATGTTGCCGTTGCTCTCACTTAAAAGTCAAGCTGCTTCTTAATATTTTCTCTATGTTATCTATATGCCCCCTTGAGTATTGTACATCTTATTATTCTAGGTGAAGCCTTTGTAGGACTCCTGATCCATCTAAGACGATTTAGAACAAGTCCTTTGCGCAGTGATGAACTTTCTGGCTAGACTGAAAAATGGATCGTGCGTTCAGAATAAACCACAAGGAATCTCCAGATTGTGGACGAGTCTCTTCCAGGGGCTGTTTTCCAGTAGTCCATTATTTAAATAAACAGATTAGCAAAGTCTGAATGTGAACACTTAAACACTTGAAAGTCCTTTTAGCAAAATCAAGACTCTGTATGCTGATCATAATATTGAATGAAAGCGACGACGGACGTTATATGTTCTACAAATACGGTGTTAAAAAGTTCAATGTTTTCTCCATTCTCACAACGTTTTTTCGAATTATTTCAACTTGGATAACTTTCACTTTTAGATCTAAAGTGGTTGTTAAAACTTCAGTCCATTTCTAAGAATTCATGGACACATAGGCTTTAAAGAGTAATACTATATGGTACCACTACATAGTGGGTAGTAAGTGGAAATAACTCTGTAATGGTGTGCCTGGGTTGGTACGGATGAATAGGTTTTCTGAAATAATAGTTGTAGAGACGTGGGCCTCTTCACAGCCTTCAAAGATAGGAAGTAGTTTGCCTTCTCTCAGTGAGATAAATTTCTTCTATAATTAGTCCCTCGAAGAAAAACTTCATTCAAGGAATTATGCTTAATAAGTCCTAACGAAACATCGTGCTGTGACTACGGCTTTGAGTATCAAATAATTTAAAAAGATATCAATGTTTGTGCAGAGATCTGTATGAGATGGAGATCCATAGCTTGTCCTTTCTTTAAGAGGCATTTTGCAGCCACTTAAGCCCCGCATTGTCTGGCTCTTGGAATTCCTCCAAAGTTAGAAGGATACAAAAGTGAAGACAACAGTGTGTGTTGTCTGCAAACATCTGAGAGAACTCATGGAATAATTTAACTCATTGGTATAACATTGCAAGTCGACAAGGAGAGTAAAAATTAAATTTACTTGCTCCAGAAGGTGCCCCTTTTTAAAAAGGTCTAGGTCATGGATACAATTTCCGCCATTTCAGGACCAATCCGGAATCAATTGAAAAGTCATCAACAAAATTTAGATTCCCAATGGTTTATCAATGAATACTATAACCTAAGAAAGGAATAAGAGTAACAATAAAATAATGTAACTTAAAAGTGTAAGTACAGTCGTTTAAGATAAAAATGTGACAAACTTTCACATTTATCGGCTGCGCAGGTAGCTTCAAAGCGTCTTGACGATGGTATTTGTTTAAGAATTGGCTTTGTTTAAGAATTGGCTTTGGAAGACGATGATCTTTGTTAAAATGGAAAGTCTAAAGTGGCTAAACTATAAGAACAAAGAAACCTGTCAATAAAAGTTTGATACCGGGAAAGCATTCAATTATTCTCAAGTGCATATTATCTGACAGCTCCCTGGTTTGTGCTTAGACCAGTTGCGCAGTTCCACCCAAATCAACTTCAGATATAAGTTGCTTTATTTTAAATGACAAAATTTGCAAGCAATAAGGTTGAGAAGTTTAAAACACCAGCACACAAAAGATAAATCATATTCTCATTTAAAGCTGTACATGAAACAATAATTTACTGTAATTACGGTTACATTTCAATGATTTTTCTTGCGTAAATATGGTTCTAACCTTTTAAAAGAAAAGAACAAGTAAATTACATGTACATCTGTCTATACATTCCATGGACCGCATAATTTGATTTTTCTGGCAGTTTACCTTCTTGCGCGATATTGTAATTGTCACATTGTCTTTGAATTTGTATAAGTTGTCTATCTTAAAGTGAACTAATATATGCACTAAGGAGATCGCCGGGTGTTTATACGTTTGGTATGCATTGCATACGCCTTGCGCATACTCGAGCTGAAAGCTTTGCATGTAATGTAAACTAGATATCTAGTTACTCTGACTGGAAACCATAAGCTGAAAGGTCTGAGGGCTCGTTGTACCCATTGGGAAGTGTTGGTAAATACCTGTAGTGGAGGTTAGGCGTGGCTATGCAGTCTACCTCAATTTCACCTTACACTAGGACAGTAAGGGAAGGCGTTACCTAGGCTTGTCCGAAGTTTTCTTTGCTCAGCTTCTGATGATTTATTTTATGGTATACGTTTGAGTATACCATTTTTTTAACGTTAAGTGGGTCAACTAGAGGTATAAGGTTCAGAACTGAAGCTTCAAAGAATCAGCAATTACAAGAATAAAAATGAGTGTTTTCCATACACTTCGATGCTTAATCTGTCAGATTACAGGGCAAACTAGGAAAACGATATTTTTTATTTAGTTGTGCATATTCTGAGTATATATGACTCTTAGTTTGGTTCTGGTATTTGCAGATGGTCGAGTAACAGGATCCAATAAGAAGGGTTACCCCGGAGAGAGGACCTAGGAAGAAGTCAATGTCATGGTTAAAAAGGATGGACGTCATAGAGGGAACTGTAATTCTGCTAATTTGATAAAATTTTAATTGAACTGAATGAAAATTGAGTTTTGTACGTTTCACAAAAGCAAAGTCAAATGTTATTTGAGTATTTATATTATCTGAGAGTTAAGACAGAAAGTGAAGGAACTCTTTGTTATACTTAAGTTTGCATTTGAAGTTATCTGCGAAGTAAGGAAACGCCTAAGTGATCAACACGGACAGATTCAAGGGTTGCAAATGTTAGGAGAGCGTGTGTGCATGTGTTTCTCGTCAGCTGCAAGGCGTTGTGAGTGCGTTAGGTGTAAGACACGGCCGTTAGAAATTTTCTGAACTGGGTACCGGTACTTAAGTTATGATCGAAGTAATCTACCCTAGTGCACACAGGGCTTTTAAGTATTAAGATTTTCATCCATCTTTTTAATTTGATTTTAATATAAGTTCATGTTTTGTGGAAAACGTTGGTACTGTTGTCTTTTTATTGTCGGATCAGCTGAACCTCTTCCACCCGATGACACTTATTGAAGCTAACATTGCATCGTCAAATTTAAAAGACATGGAAAACAGATTGTATTACAAAAATGTGTTAAATAGTAACAGCTGGAGGTGAATATTTCGTTCAAGAGCCTGTGACGTTTGTGGTTGTTCGTTTTGGTACAATCTACTAACGAAAGTCTCTTTTTTTGTAGGAGTCATCCACCTTGTTAAGCCAGTCGTGACTTTCTGGATGACTTCCTTTCACATCATATGTCTATATGTAATGTGATGAAACAAATAAATGAAATGAAATGAAAGTACCTTTCATTTACAAAAACACAACACTTATATGGAAAACTCACAAAAAAGGGGTATATCGTCTATTACAGGATCACATTGAACACACGAAATAACAAAAGATGGGGAGTCACTTTTGGGGTTAGCACTACTTACACTATGCAAGTAACGCATACACAACACATACAGATGTTTCGATGCCTCGTAAAAGATTATAGTACATGGTGTAATGTAAGTAAAGGCAAAAATGTTCCATTTACTGAAAATTATGGTATTGTAGCATTTTCATACTCTAAAGAACGAGACAGTACAGTACAGTACAGTATGCGGTATAGCATCCTTAAACCGGTTGCCCCCTCGGTGACCAACGGCTGGCGAGCTCTTGCTATTCCTTGAGACCTCCCGCGACCATCTTTTCTTGCGAGCTCTTGACATTTACGACGATTGCAACCGGATGAGATCTAATTGCTCTCACACTTTGTGATTTCGTGCGAGCACATTGGCTGCGATAAAGCAGATTTGACACACTTTTCGTATTGTTCATACTTACATGCTGCACGTTCGAGGTGCAGTATGAAACTTTGAAAGCTCAGATTCGACTGCAACGTCCCCGGCGCAGTGTTTTAGTCTCATCTGCTATGGGATTATGGGATTAATATTTACGCAGATGAGACGTACACACAGAGTCAGGTGCGAGCGTTACCTACCAACGTGCCATTTCTGGGTACGTCCATCGCTCCTCCGAGGTGAAGTATTTTGGTACTAGCTTATGACTAGCCTTAAAGGAGCTTGCCTCTGAAGGAAAAAAGACAACCCTGGACACGCATCATTTCATAGGGTTTGTCATGGCGTAAAAAAGCAGTTGGTATGGCGGGACCACTGATATAGAGACAAACAGTCCATGAATTAAAGAGCATCCATGAATTAAAGAGCATAGGTGTGCGGTCAGAGGAGGAAGAGGGAGCCAGAGCCCCTGCTAAGCAGGTCTCACCGTCCACACGCCCTTAGGTAAAATGGGATTTTGTCGGGAGTATGAAAAGTGTATTTATTACCATCATTATCTTTATCTGCAAAAATACATGGAGATTTTCTTATAGCTCCGCCGGGAGCCACTATGGCACGATAAAAAGTAAATCCCAGAAAACAGTCAGTTAACCCAAAGGTTAACTGTTTTTGTTCTAAAGGTATAGTTTCTTCACTACAAATCAACACATTTCCTGGGCGTTGCAAGCTTCGTTGCGTGTCGTTTTACAGATTGATTTCAAGTAGATGTAGCCAATGTAGTTTTTGTAAAGGTCAAGAATTTTATCCTCAGTAGAATACATTATTCGAATTACACGAATGTGGTTTACATTTTAGTTTGTGGACGTTGCAACTCACTGTACGTAGAGAGACTAACCCTCGCCTCGCAGACCGACGCAGACTGAAAACCTAAGGTTCATCAAACAGAACCTCCAAGGCTATGCGGTAGACACACATTTCAACCCTCCTATCACCACGCTCGATAAAAGACTTTGGCCGTTACAGCAACCATAATGTGCAGAGGTTCTGACGGTATCGACTAACTGCCAAAACGGGCTTAACAACAAAGGAAAGGAAGAATGTACATTTCAATCAGAGAAGCTACATGGGATGGCTGGCAAAGTTACTGTTGAGGGATGAACCGCTTGTCTCGATTGTAATACTCTCCCTTATTTTACGCCTATAGAATTTATATAGATTCGTTGCTGAGAACACCACAATGGGAGAGGAACTCCGGTAATGTTTGATTAGTCTCACTGCAATGTTGGTATATAACCTGAAGCCAACATTTTTTCCGCGATATGAAAAACAGACAGAATTCATGGAATCGGTATAATAGAACACGGAATTCGCGATTTTGACTGGCAATGAAAAAAACATTAGAAATGTGAGCAGAAGATGTTAACCTTCGGTGTTAGAACACTCAAAGCGGAGAACAATGGATAGTGTTACTGTTTATCAAGGTCTACTACTACTCTGCTACAGCTTAGCAGCGTGAAAAACGTACACACATACGCAGGAATACCAAGACCCTGTCCACAATTTGTAGTAAAAATTCTTTATTTATTGAAAAACGGGCAAAACACGGAAAACGGCGGGAAAACGGGAAGATCACGGAAAATGAAAAATTAACAAAACGGAATCCCGAATTTAGAAAACGGAAATATTTTGGCTTTAATATAACCCCTCTTTGACCGCCAAAAGAATTCATCAGACTCTCTGTTTAGTTCGAAAGATCATTACAGTATTTATTATGCCAACAATGTAGTTTACCAAATCAATTGTCCAGACTGTAACTGTGTTTATGTTGGGGAAACTAGCAGGAGGCTCGCATACATATTTAAAAAACATCTGATGGAATCATTTTAAATATGTGTTTTAGAGTCAGATTACTGGTGTTACCTATAAAATCTTAAACTTAATTACTTGTACTTCTACTTCTGTTAATAATGCTTCTACTTCAGCTATCTATCTGCCTATGTGAGTGTGTGTCTGTCTGTCTGACAGACTGTCTGTCTCTCTATTTGTATGTCTGTTTCTACATCTATATCTATATCGATATTTACATCTATAGTATTTATATACATATATTAACGTACTTATATAAATATATACATTCATAAATATATAATAATAGAGTGTTGTTTGTAGGATTCAACCACCTGACATATAAACATTATGAAGTAAATTTTTCCCACATTATGAAATAATCTTTTTTTGTGCTGTATAAAAATTTCTTTTGTTAAAGTATTTAACTACCATCTTAGGGGTCTCATTAATTTGCTGATCCCTATAAGCACGACATTTATGGCAGTTTACATCAATTCCACAGTGACGCATATCTCTTTTCGTCACCCTGCCGTCCTTTTCTGAGTCAAAACCTTGAAAGTCGTCTGAAACTTGGTTCAAGCTATTGTACTCTGAATGATAAAGTGAATTGTATAGTTTTTCAGTATCACTATCCCTCATCCTTATGTTTTTGAAATTCTCTGTATATTAAAACAAATGGTCTCAGGGTTGGCGCCTGGTTGGGTGCAAGGGATGCCCCTTCCCGGCTGGGAATTTTCCAATTTTTCTGGTAGGTTAAGTGGGTACGATGCTATATATAATCTCGACGGAGTCCCAGTTTACTCGAGTGTTCTAAAAAAAAGTCAAATTTTCTTCGATAAAACCCCAGTCTCTATCGAATCGCTCCGCCTGGTGAATGAGATACTGCAGTTACTTTGCCAGTTGGGCCATATACGGCAAAACCCTTGGCCATAGCAACATTAGCTATGGTAATTCATTTGCCCGAACTACTAGTCTCAGGAACTAGCCCGTTGTAGGGTATTCCAAGATGGCTGGAAGTCCATAGGTGAGGTTGAGGTGCGTGCGTGTTGGTGTGTATATTGGTTTAATGCTTATACGTGGGTAGTTTTCGTTTCCATGTAATCCCTAAACGGCTGAGCCGATTTTCTTTAAATCTGGTGGGAAGATACACTAGATAAAATCATTTCAGATTATTGCAATAACATAACAGGTGATGGGTCAAAAGCGAACTTTTGGGAAAACTACAGTTTGTCTATAATTCCAAGAGAAATTATGCAATAGCATTACTGTTCTAGGATACAATTGGGCTATCTATACCTTAGAAAGATTGTAGTTTCCAATGAAGCTGAGGCCACTGAATGGAACGTAAAATACATATGCAGTTTTTGTTAAAAAATTAAAAACAGTAGGCAGATATTCCAGAACAGGACATTGTGTCTGGCAGATGCATGCTAGCTTGGTTTAAAGGTCATAAATCTAGCGTGAAATTGTGTAAAAATCGTAAATTTTGACTAAAAATCCAAGATATAATAAGAATGTTTAGACATACAAAGATATGTGCCTGCCATAGAAAACGAGAGTCCAAAGGTGACGAGATGGACGGTTAAATGTAAAAGAGCAAATTTAGTCAAAACCTTCTCCTAGCCGGCTAGAGAATTTCGTCAGGGCTCCTAAATTGTAAGGTTGATAACGTTAATCTCTAAGAAGCGACCACTTCATGGTTAATGCATCCTTAAGTTGATCCAATTGTCACTACATGGCAAGCGGTTTTTGGAAGTTTAACAACTCTTTACTTTTAGATGATCAGTACCATAACGTTGTCAAACTGGTTATAGATGATATCGTGACTCAGTGATACGCTTGTCTTCGGTATTCCCTCCAAACGTTAGTGAACATCACTAGGCAGGATGAACAGTTTGTCAAAAGTAATCGCACTACTGAAAAGTATTAAAGGGAATCTTATAAAGGTCATTACAATAATAGTTTAATCAGTATAATATAATAAAAATGTAAACGACATTTATAACAAATGGCGATTTCAATCTCAGACTAGCGAATTTGCGTGTTTATAACTTCTAGAAGGATGTTTTTGACTGTACCTTCAGTGGCATAACTAATTTCGTCACACCTTGACCACAACTTATTTTTCGTTAGCCTGTTTGGAATAGTACCCTTGTGCAGATCGGTAATCGCCCTGTACATTATTATCAACGGGCGATGAAAGGGATATTCCTATTTTTATTAATGATTTAATCGATGTTGACGGTACCGTCCTTTCTCTTGCTTAATTTCGTAAGAAGTATTCCATAAAAAGTTACTTTTTGAAATGTAAGAGCTTAATCAATTCTGGGAAAGTTTCTCCTTAGATAGGGTTACCCCTAAAATTTAGCCAATTTTATGAGTTAACCTTCTAATAGCTTCATCGATGTTTAATTCACTAAGGGCAATTTTGATTGTAGATTCGTCTAGAAGGTCTAACTTCATTTAATTTGTTGTCCTTGTTATTAGTATATTAAATGGAAAAATTCTCTCGATATCTGTAGTTCTCATTGTAACATGTATTGTTTGATTCCATTTAAGTCTTCCAGTGTCGTTTATATTTGCGGCTTCTAGTACCGTCTCCTTCAAAGAATTACTCCAACTAACTATTTTTTTAATATAAAATTGGCACTATTCCCTCAACTTAGCGAACTTTCTGTCTTTTCCAAACGAAGACTGTACAGTATTTATTCTTTGATTTGGAGTTTGCCAAAGAATCTGGAACTAATTTAGTACAGTCTTAAATAATGCTAATGTTAATATTGATTTGTATGTTTCAGTTGTTTTGTTCGGTGGTGAGTACAGTACTCACAGGTGTTAAATTTGAAATTTTTTTTAAAAAATCGTATAATTTTTAGTGACAAGAAAACAAAGACGATTTCTTCAGTTAATCAGTGTAGTAATTATTTAAAAAGTTCCCTTTCTTTTAGAAAAATATGAGGGAAAAAATTGGGAGAAATATTCGCTAACTTGGGTTCGTCTACTTTAATCGTAACGTTGTTACTGTTAATATAATGTATGGAATGTTCAACTTTGTTTTAATATATACACATGTCAAGAGCAATAAAACAAAAAAAAAACTTCTTTTGGCATCTCAGTTAAGAAAAACAAGCTTTTATCCATTAATTGAAGCTTCATCATTTGACGCATAAGCGGAGGAACAGAAACCTGAAATTCACCAGCACAACACTTCTACTTCTTTGCTGTCACTGTTATATAGACAAAGGAAAGGTGTGGGAAAGGAAATCTAGGGTTAACCAAGCGGGTCCTCCCAGAACTACCTCTGCAATCTAACTAACTTCGACCTGTGTCGACAGGACGTTTAGATTTCCCAGAAGGCATTAACAACGTGAGAGTTTATTGCCATAGTTTATCTGCTATATTAATTCAACTTTTACTTATATCGAAGGACAGAGGTAATGTTATTGACTTTTCCCAAAGTCTCTGCCACAAAAGTAAATGATATTTCGAAAAATTGTTCCGGCTTAAGCTCATACGGTTCCCGCAAATCAAAGCACACAAGAAATGAAACAATAATGTTGTAAACAGTTCAGCACTGGTTATTGCTAGAAATTCCCGTTTCCCGCTTTTTGATATATTTCACAATGTTTTTAATTGTTTACTTTCCAGTAAAGCAAAATAAATATGGCAACTGATATTTCAGCATGATATAACAAGGTATTGGCCAGCCCTCCTTTTTCTATTTCAACCTACACTACAACATTAGCAGGGCTTACGTTGTACCCCATTCAGCATGCCTTAATATGTACTGGATGACGTTGTGTAAACCCCAGTTTGTCATTTTGTATAATAAGGTCAGTTTCAGAATGCTTGCACACATTTAGGCTACCAATATCCCAAGATCAGGTATATGCACTTATATGCACTTATAATATGGTTGCAGATAGAGGCAAAGTTATTTTTCAGAAAGTGTGTAAAGTTGAAAATTCATTGTTGTTTATTTTTTCCTAGTTTAATCACACGGAGTTACATCAATTATTATTTAACAAAAGCTGTCTAGCCCATAAATATAAAGATGAAAAATACAAGGCTAGGCTTTTATATAAACTTTGATTAACTCTATGCACATTTCTGTGTTCAACTAGTTGAAATAAGATTAAAATTGTTGTTTTACATTAACTGTGTACTAGTAAACTTATATCGAAGAAGCATTTACTGTTGGCCAAAAAGTTTGTAGATAAATGATTGCTAAAATAAGGATCGTGTACAGTAAAATTTGATAAAAAAGAAACCAAAAAGAGCTTTGTCTTCATTGCTTTGAATGTAAAGAACTTGGAAGAACTTGGATACTGTAAAACAATGTCATCAGAAGTGCTGGACACTTAATTTATGACTGTGTAAATGAAAAGTATAGGGAACGCGACAAATGTTATTTTCCCCTTGCCATTCGATGAAACTGTGTGGTATAGGTGGTATAAGAAAATCACTAAAGAGTATACTATCGACAGCATTTTACCTTAGCATATAACTTAATGGAGTCCATATTGGAAAAGAGACATTTGTTCAAGGCAAACTAACGTATATCATTTTAATCACCACGTTTCACTACTGTGCTATTATCTGCTTCATATTCACTTGTCATATACCATACCTATTCTGACTTCTTTCCGCTGCCTTTGGGTTTCCCTTTGGACTAATCGGACGACTCCCCGGACTTTTTTGACTTGCCTCCTGACTCCTTGGACTTGCCTCCTGACTTCTTTGACTTGCCTCCTGACTCCTTGGACTTGCCTCCTGACTCCTTGGACTTGCCTCCTGATTCCTTGGACTTGCCTTCTGATTCCCTGGACTTGTCCCCTGATTCCTTGGACTTGCCTCCTGATTCCTTGGACTTGCCTCCTGATTCCTTGAACTTCACTCCTGATTCCTTGGACGTATCTCCTGACTCAGTGGACGCATCTCCTGACTCACTTGACTTGCTCCCAGATTCATCTGCAAAGAAAGAGATAAGAAAAGTATAAAGAACAGTCCAAAAAGGCCAATTCTAGTGACATATTCATCCCTTGAACGTGCTTGTATGTAAACCGTGAGCATAGTTACATTGATCGTATTGTTATCTCGTCGTGTGTGTTATAATCACCAGAGACGTAGCATGGAAGAAATCTCTGAGGGCGGGGTAAGTTTATGACACTATCTTAGCCGAACACCACGTTGCGTACATATATTGATAGTTGACACCGGGGCAGACCCTTCCTTTTCACCTGTGCAAGAGGATCATGGGGGTGCTGAGGGGAGGGGGTACATGTAAGGCCTGGTTTATGTGCAAATTGCTATCGTTGGCAAGGCTTTGAACTGATTACATCTTTAAAAATTTTCATTAATTATTTAATGATATTTTTCCTATTTTTGGCTGGGAGCAAATGAAGAGTTGCTGTTCGAAGAGAAGGGGATGACCATGCCAAGATGATCCCACAGAACTGACGGTCGTAAGAGTTGGCTATGGATTGGGAAAGTCTGGCAACGAATTGGGAGATATGTCCTTAACTGCCACTTTATTTTATGGACTTATCAAGGTTGACTGGAACTGGGTATATTATGACACAGGGGTTTCTTCAAAAGAACACCTTTGTAAATAATATTATTGGAAAGAATCAGATTCTATGGAAAAGTTACACCTTCCTCGATCTAAATTTTGTCAAATTCAAGCCCCCAGAACAGTATAAATGATAAAAGAAAAGTAAGCAATAAAGCACAACTTAACACCTGTTCGACAGCTATTACACTTACTCCCTGCCGTCAAGAGAGTTCGCACCACAGAATTTTGTGGTCGCAAACGAGTTGGTAAATAAAATGGAATTTTATTAAAAAACGATCTGCTAGGTCAATAAAACTCAAGAGAGGGAGTAGGTGCAGCTAGAGAACACCTTGTTTATGAGCTCTGCTTTATGACTAGATACATTTTTAGGCTGACGGGTATTTTATTGGTTTGTACGACTGTGTCTTCTGTGGGATCAACTTCTCATGCACTACTTGTTCTTTGAAAAATTGTTTGTCCTTGTAAGGTGGCTTGGATACACAATGGTGCTATCTTCGGTAAAGCTTCGCAAAGCGTCGAATTGATTATGCGTTTAGGAATCCTCATTATTTAGTGATTTTTTTCCTATTTTAGTAGAGTGTAATTAAAGGGGATGTTGCCTTAGGGGAGGGATGACACTGTACTATCTGAGAAATTGTTCTTGTGCTATATTTCACCTAACTCCAAAATGGTATTATCTTACAGTCCTAGATAAAGCTTTGGACTGATGGAACATAATTTGAAATATGAATTATTCACTGAGTTTTTCAGCAGCAGCATGGCACCCTTATAAGGCTGTTACCCCGTGCGAGCTTCTCCATAGTGCTCTTAGTACACCACTGTGGGAGCCACCATGGATTGGAGCGTAGGCCTTGCAAGGAGCGTAGGCCTTGCAAGAAAATGTTCGGTGGAAATGTCTCCCAAATGAGGGGAAATGACACATTTAGACCTTAAAGTTGCATCTAAACATTATTTGCTTTTACATTTAATGCTGAAAAAACAAAGTTAGATTTCAAGAAGAAAACTTAGGTTTCATTTAAAGCGATAAAGCATTTATCCCAATTTGAATTAGTGTATCCAGGTATCCTATTTCATGAATGGCTTTTGAGAATCATGTTACAGTATTATTCTCCTTGAGTTGTTAAATTCACGTGTAATGCTTTGTTATACTTTGAACATGCAATGTTTATGTTCTGATATATCATGGAAGATACTTGAAGTGAAACAAGAGGATAATGTGCGATTTAGCTGTTGTTTCAAAAAAAAAGTTTGCAGCAACTACGTATGCTCTTTAAATTCAACGTTTCTTTACCAGCTCATTGAGTTTAAGCTAATAATTAATGGTAATTATGGGCTATTTATCCTCAGCCAGCGTGTGTGCAGGTGTATTCAAGCGGTTTATTTCGTAGGAGGAAGATGGTTCATTAGTCAGGAAGAGAAACTCGCATAAGAACGCGTCTATGGCGGGAGTCACGAAAATCCCCAGGAAAAAATTGGAAAAAGGGCCCTAATGTGCGATTTTCCAGGTTTTGGGGGCCTGAAATCAAAATTTAAGTAGTATAATTCTCAGAATTTCTGTATTTTTTCTCGAGTAGGCCAACTTTTATTTAAAATTTAGAAATCTCATGGGCAGTTGCCTCCCTGCCCCTAGAGTCTACGGCCCTAATCGCTGACGTAAGTGTCGTGTCTTTGACCCCAAAATACAGCGTTACAGACGTTCTGACTCCTTGGACTTGCCTCCTGACTCCGTGGACGTATCTCCTGACTCACTTGACTTGCTCCCAGATTCATCTGCAAAGAAAGGTATAAGAAAAGTAAAAGAAAAAACAGTACAAAAAGGCCAATTCTATTGAAATACTCATCCCTTGAACGTGCTTGTATGTAAAACTTGAACAAAGTTAACTTGATCAATTGTTATCTTGTCGTGTGTGTAAGTGTCACTGACGTAAGTGAAGTGTATTTGCCTCTAAAAACATACCTTTATAGTCGATTGACCATTACAGTAAATATAAAAAAAGTGATTAACAAATTTCTTAGATTATTAAATGATGTCATATTTCTCCATCCTTACTGAATATCAATTAGCTATTTTGTGATGAGTTTAACGGGCATAGGCATATAAATCTCTAATAATGAGGGAGCAAATAACTATCGGAGGGTGAAGAAACAATGCTCTAGCTGCAGCCAGTATTGAAATGTTTAAAAAATTTGTATTTCTTACAACTGGAACAACATTTTGCAAACTTGACTGACAAATGTTTAACATACCACTTCCTACGAATGTGGTCCAACAAATAACAATTAGAGTTAGATGAAGGTTGACGGCTCAGTTTCTAACCAATTGGCTTAAGTCTGGCCGTCCACTGCCTTTTTTCCAGTTGTGGCTCACTGGCTTGTTTTTCCTACCCCATTGCTTATTCTGAGCACAAAGAACAATGGCAGTAGGTTCCATTTTTAAAGTCTTTGGTATGACCCGGCCAGAAGTCGAACCCCATACCGTTCGGCTACAAGTCAGATGCTCTAACCACTTGACAATGCAGACAATTAGAGAGGAAATGTGTAATGGTAAGGAATATAAATGATGCTACATGAAGGAGAATCTTTTTCGCAATGCAAAGCAACGCTAACGCAACATATATACTAGCCGACAAGTTCATGACTTTGTGTAACAATAGGTTGTAACTATTAACGCACAGCGTGCCAATACTTATTACTTTATTTTCAAAGGGAACTTTTAACAGGTGAATTGAACTTTCACTCTAATCTTACATAAAGCCTTAATTTATCATGCCTTTTTAAAATGTGCTTCTAGGAACTGGGTGGTTTCGCTAAGTTTCAAAAACAGAAGAGAGGGACAGTAATAAAAATATCACACCTTCAATACACATCAGGACAGAAACATTGTTTTTATGTTCTAAATTTTTAGTTAGGCACGACCTGTTATCCTCCGGTTCTCTTTGAAAATGAATTCAGTCCAGGAGTTGCAAATAAAACTGAACTGTCTGACACAGTATAGGGTCTGATGCCACCTGATGAAACTTTCGTACTGATAGGAAAAGTCCAGTATGTCCTACACCGAGGAGCATTACTTCACCGTATCATACGAAAACGAGGTTCAATGTATAAAACGATATGTCAGCAGCATGCCAGACATGTAAAAAAAACACTACGGTGAACCAGGTTTGGCATTTGATGGCTCTCTAAATGGTCATAGTACAAAAGACACAACACAGGGACGACGAGTATTATTTCGTGTTGGAGCATCAGTAAGTTTACCAGGACGATGCTTTTTCATCGGAAGAAGCTAGACTTTTCTCCCAAAAAGGAAAAAAAAAACGAAGTTATTAACGTTAAGCTCTTCAACCACGTAATTGCCGTTAGTGATGACCTTTACTCTGAACGAAAGCTCTGTGGAGTGACCCAGATTGTTGCGAAATAGTCGATTTTAAGCAGACATTAAAAAGCAGTGGCCACACCTTCTGTGCGTTAACTAAGCAGACTTTGGGGAGGAAAATTAGCTTCTGAATATATTAAAGGAAAGTATTACCTGCACTTCACATTTATTACCTGGCCATAAGCTGGCCAAAGCTTTCCGTCACCTCGATGCTCAGAATATTCGTCTTTGCTAAGTAATAATGGAAACTTCCAATTTCAAAATCCTGAGCGATAACGAACACGGTCCGTTGTTTTTCAATTGCATTTTCATGCATGAAAACACAACCAACTTCCTTCTAATTTCAATATTTTGTTCAGCATACTACCATTGCCGAATAAGTAAAAGACTTAGAATTATATCTCATCAAAATAAAGAAAAATCGTAATCAAAAATTCCTCTGTCGTATTGCCTCGCTCACCGTTTCACTCGGCGCAGGAATTACAGCAACGTGATATCATTTTATAGCAAAGGAAATAAAAGGGTGAAGTTTTTGATATTTTTCTTTATCGGAAAAATTCTTACTGTTCCCACGTTCTATAAATCGTGATGAAATCTATACCAAACGAAAGTTTACAAGTACATCTTTCTAGATCAACTCACCCCGAAAAATTCTGATTCGGGTAACGAAAATTATGGAAGTGTGAATGCTGAGTTGCATGATTAATATGCCATTTTCTTAAAAACCTCCACTGAATTGCACTCATTTTTTCCTTTTTATAAAAAGTGGCTACTGTAGAGCACTTCCAAACATGGGCGTCAATCTTTACTCGCTTCCAAATGTTGTAAAAATTACATACATGGAAAGAGCACAAATTTTTCTTCTTAAATTTGGATACGGCGATTTATTTTAAAAAACCCTTTTTGAAGAAAATCGGAATTTTGTGCCAATCAAGTGGCTTCTAACAGTTCAGCAAACCAACCAGTGGTTGTGAAACAGAGGAGCGGTATATCCCGATATGTGGTCTCCTTACACAAAAAGGAAATCAGATGACAAGTTAGATTTTCTCAGCCTCAAACGTCTTAAACAGAACGTCAAGTAATACAACATGTGTAAAACCAGAATTCTATTTACCACCCTCAGCAGCAGAAATGAACCTCAGCGTGTGGGTTTACTTTAGAGTACAGCTGTACATGGGGAAAGAAAACGAGAAGCATGAAGAATGGGGATGGTGTGAGCAGAGTGCGCAGTACAATGTAATTCTTACAGGCAAAGAAGCAGCCCATCAAACACCTCCTGTAAGTAGTAAAGTGCAATTGCAGAACTTGTTGCAGCAACAAAGAATGCACCTGAAAAGCAAACGGTGCACTAGGGGATGTGGAATGTGAAGGGGTTGTATTCAAGAACTTGAGTCCTAGATGAAAAGGAAGAACGTAATGCTACCTAGAACAAGTACAGTGAGCTGGTTAGTTATATGACTGTAGTGTCAGGATATTTGTACATCTATCTTGGTGACTTGTGTTACGCCACAGAAGTGATACACTTTAATGTAAATGCTTTGTGGAGAGTACATGCAAGTTATGTGTTAATGACGACCCAATGTAATGTATGTTGTTACTGTTTTCCTTGACTGTGAGAATATGGTGTACGTAGACACCACAATTAAGTCTTCAATAGACGTGGATCTAGAGATAACGGCATCAATACTTTAAATGGCGTCCGTTTCATCAGTGAATTCATGCAAATCATTAGTAGAACGGTCCAGTGCATAGCGACCTATATAAACATGTTCCTTCACCCCAACATTATAGGTAAAGAAATTAGAATCGAGTCCCTAGAAGTCTCAGAACCCGAGGTGAAGGTAAAAGTAGTTGAAAGGACAGCCATTTTGAATTTTTGCATATTAGTATTTGTTACAATACTTCGATATTCCTATGTTATTAATATGCTGTTACGTGGGAAATCCCAAATCAAGTGGTGGTAAAATGGATTATGTTGCATTCGTTTTGGGTTTACCCCTTTTTTATATATTGACTGGACTACTAGACGTGCTGTGGGTAGGTAATTGTAAATGCGTAGTTCGCCCTACCAAACCTGGATGGAGTTGTGAAGTTGAATCAAGGATGTGTTTGAAAGAGACACAGAGGGAAGCTGAAAGGATGAGTGTAAGCAAAAATAGTTTTAATATGTAAAAGAGAAACTAAATCTAAGCATTATGGTGGGTGAAGTGTTAATTAAGTTCTAACGTGCAGTTCTCGAATTATCGGCAAATGAAGTTACTGCATTTTCAATCTAAAGTGAGTCTGATCTAGCAAGTGTTAAATCTTCTCCTCACTTTGATGAACAATGCTTTGTTGTCTTCAAAATGTTTTTCTACCTTGGAGGTAATAGGGATTTGAGCTTTCCATGTGGAATTTAAAGTTTTCACTCCTCTCATGCATTCAAGTACTATAAAATATGATTAAAGATGAGAACGTCTCTTGTAAAGTTTAAAGAAGGCAAAAGAGAGTTCACTAATGTGAGACTATGGTGTCAATTGTTCTTGCATTAAGTTCAATTTGGGTTGAAAATGCCACAACTTCATCGGGTGATTACTAGAGTACCAGAAGACGGATGAACGCAAAAATCCCAAGAATGCTTAGAATAAACACTACTCTAACTTATTGAAACTCCTTTTAGACCTTAACCCTTTTCTAAACTTATTTTAATACTGCCGAACCAAGCCGAATACACTCAACCGTACTAACATAACCAACGATGAGTTATCGCTTCGGCTTATAAACTTTCATTCCTTTATGAGATGGCTTCAGTTTGATTGAAACCACTCAGCAACATTATGTACTTCTATAATAATCCTTCCACTGCTCTTATGTAAATTTTATCTGCACCACAACACTTTAAGAGCACCGCGATAAATTAGAGATTGGGGATACCACACAGAATGATGTCGTATGCCTTCTTGAGATTACCCAATCGGGCTAAGTTTCCTCTTTCGAGCAACGTTTGCCCTCTTTCTTGAGAAATCTTTGCCTGCAAAGAGTCGTAGAAAGCAGAGCCTTTCGTAGAACAAAATTTTAGTTGGGGTGGGGCTTTTGTCAAACGGACCATCATGACACTGTCTGAGAGGAGCGCTAAAATCAGCTGGCGTGAAGCCGTATGGAAAATGTTTAACAAAAGTGGCACCTAAATGCCGGATAAGACATACCAGGCCTACAGCTTCTTCTAGATAGAAAGTCTTTAATTTAAAATTTCATAACTTCATAAATTACACTTATGGTGAAAAACCTTTCAAAAGGTTTCTACAAATGAACCGATGCAAAACGACGTATTTCAGGGCCACAAGGAGCCCTCTCCGAAGGACGAGAAGTCCAGGGCCTTATGGAGGGCCCATGGTGCGATTCAGGAGAAGTATCGCAGACGGGAAGACCTCGGAATCGAGGGTGGTTTCAATATCAGAATGAGTGCACTAGAATAAACAAAATAATCAGACAACGAGCTTGCAAAAGGAAAGGAGAGGGGCTTCTTACATGTGAGTACGAAATATGTGTGCCCACAACCGATTTTTAAAATGCGTCACCTTTGTGAATGTGATTTATTGACCGTAAGAGAGTATTAAAAATGTTGGTTTTTTTAACAAAATTATACAACGATTGATGCAAATAATAATTTTCAAGTTAGCCGTGACGAAACAAGCCTCACTTTAAGGTTTATACTTCATTCTACAAACTACTCTGTGATTGATTGTGCTGCTAATCTGACAGTTAGAGTTTTAAGGCACTACTTACCTTCAATGTTAATCCATAGGCATCTTTTTTCTGTTAACACTTCTCCGGTCTTACGTTTTAGATCACATGATCTTATCTGAAGGTGACATGGATTGAGGTACCGTTTGAAATTACTTGCACAAACTAAATTTCTTTTGAAGATATTTCCTGTCATCACACAGTCTCGACGGACGGAAGCACAGTATTCATCCAACGCCAGATCTGGTTCGATATCTTGTAATAACCTTTCAACTTCTAACAGAAGCTGCGAGTTGTCTTCTAAATGAAACAAAGTTGAACAACAGTGTAAAATCTTCTGAAGTATTTTGTGCAATGATAACAAAAAGCACAAGGAAAGCGATACTATTGGAAACATATTTTTGAAAATTAATAAACTCAGAGCTAAATTAGTATACTTACTCGTAGCATTGACTTATATGTTACAAGCTGTAGACCTAGTTAACAAAAAAGTATTTAGTTAACGAAATATGGCTAAGAATGTTTTTCGATACACAATCAATGAATATTGCAAGATTCTTATATTTCCATGTTCTTAAAATTTTCCCAACTGAATGGAACGAAGTTACGAATATACTTATTGAAATCAAGGTACTTTAAATCAACATGCTATTCGTTCAGATTACTTTATGTCGTAAATTGCATTTTTAAATTTGCTACAATATTAATTTTGGAACATAAGTGAAACCGAAGATATATACTTTCTTTCCCTCGCTCACAAGGGTCTCTCAAGTGTTTCCCACATAGTGCATCTCACATGCATGCCAATAGATTACGTTCTGCAAAATAGTAAGTTTTAAACAATAACGATGTCACGTGTGTAAACAAAACACTCCTAAATAAGCATAACCAGTTCCACGAATTCAAACTTTGGTAACCGCACATGGTCTTTTGAGAAGACGGGACTTCCAGACCAAAGAATGTTTGGTTGATACATCTTATAACTCATCACTGTGAAAAGCAGGTTTACCATTTTCAGTTTGTCTTCGAAGTGACACGGCACTTGTCAAAGAAAAGACAATTAGTAGGTAGACTGTAGTGATTTTAGTCATCTAGAAGGAAGAAGATTAACAAAGCTGAAACCGAAAGTTTCGATTTTGTGTAGCCTGCTATCCCTCTCACCCCACTTTCCCCGCAATTTGTTACTACTGTGACCTCTCAAAAGAAATCAAATATTTACAGTCAATCCTATTTCTTCGTTATTTATTTACAAAAACGTTGTGAAAAAAATATCATACTTTCTGCATAGCTCAACACAGATCAAAACATGGAAAAATAAAAGAATATATATATATATATATATATACATGAAGGTTCTTAACGTGTAGGATGTTATTAAGAGACTTTTGTTTCACTTAATCAGAAGCAAAAATAACTTAACCCGACAAAAACTAGTAATGCTGGCGTTTCTTACTAAATCTTTTCTTAATATAAAATTTTGTTGCAGGCCATTTTGAGGGGAAAATCCTGATTGAAATTGTTGCAGCAAAATATCACAATTCCATAAAATATCATCAAATTGGGGATTTTCTGCATGATTTAATTGGTCAAGAATAATTTAAAATAAGCCATCTCACAGAAGATTATTAATATCACTAAGTATTCGAAAAAGATCTTTCCCAAAAGATTCGTTACGGATAAGACTTAGTGAAAATCTGCTTGATTGCAAACCCCACAATAATGAACCCATTTCTTAACGTGCATTTCTCTACATCTGTAAATGCAATGAAAATAAACAGAAGCAGTTTATTTATTTGAGCCTCAATATTTTACACATTTATCACTTATAATGATTGCAATGAAGTGTTTGATGTTCGTGTATTGTAAAATTAATTATGTTACACATAATCTGTTACAACTTATTAATTCAATCATGTGCATAAAATAATGAAAAAGCAACTTACCTTGTTCCCTCACTGTCACATAGTATATAACACAATCCGTGACTTGAACTTGTTATTTCAGCGTAATCCATATCACCTTACCAGTCCCTTATGCAGTACCAAGCAAACTGCATGGCTATCAACCCTCATAAAGCCATGAAGCATGTTTTCTTTCCTGAAATAGTTTTTGCCCGTACTTTTCTGTGGTGTAATATTATATGCAAACATGGGTACCAACTTCAGTATTGCTTTCTTTTTGATGAAAATTTATAAGATTTTCTAAAGAAAGGGGAAGTATTTTACATAGCAGAGAACTGACATGTCACGAAGCGAGACAAAAGATAAAATTAACATTTGAATCAAACTTCTTAAGCTAATTCGTCGACACGCGTTACATATTCGACATTGCATTTGTCTGGGAGAGAAGGGATAGGGTATTGTACAATGAGTTTCAACAAGGAAGTTAATTTCTCACGTATGTACCTGGCACCTACTATCTCTTAATATTATTCCTATTCATATTTGTCATATTATTTACCCCAAGTTTGGAAGGAAGTGTAGAATACGGAAACGTCTGCCTCGCAGCAAATCAAAATGAAGGGGGCGGAGGTTCAACTTTCAGTGAAAGACTTTTTCAAACGTCGCCAAAGTATACCTTTGGTATAACTTCCTCGCCCGGTAATCGCTTAGGGTTTAAAAGTTTGCTTAAACCTTACTTGAACTCAAAGGTGCATGGTCATCTGGTAACTTGGAGAAAAAGTTCTTGAAAGGTAACATTTGAATTTCGTGTTAGGTAAAATTATTGTAAATAGACACTAACAAATATTTCATACAAAAAATTAGGTATTTCAACACTACAGAGGGAAACGATTAGACGATGACACCAGACACTCATCGGATCGTAAATTTGTTTGACATTTTATAACAAAAAGCTTTGTACACTGAAGTTGTGGGAGATGCAACTTACATAGTCGTGCCAATAAATTAAGTTTTGAGCCTACAAAATGTCGGTTTGGGAACAGTTTGCGAATAACCCTTAAAAGATAACATCGATCAGTTGATTTTCAAAGATTCTTGAACTCATACTTAATGCTCAATATTTTTACTTCATAGTTATTCATAAAAGTCCATGAGAGCAGTTTGCTTTGATTCGTTAATTATATAGATAGTATGGTAAAAGTAACAAAGCTAATTTGGTCTACAGCCTTTCATCTTTGCTATTGACACAAGACATAACAACGTGCAATTCCTATGAAAATTTCGTTTCTAACTATAGTCATACCACAAGGAGTTCTGAAATATTTCCTTGCCTATCCAAGTACACTGGACTGGCCGTGATGAAGTTATTGACAAAGGCATTGATAATCCCTGATGAGCAGGTGTACAAGGCAGGCACAAAAATAGAAATGGTCCCTGAAATAAATAGAGAGCTCGGCATGTAAACGAAGAGTTAACTGTTATATATAATTAATATAAAATTTTTATATATATGTTATAACTATTACATGTTACCCATAGCTTAATTATGTAGCGGATCTGGGAGAGAAATCCATCTAATGCTGAGAAATTTGAAAGTGATGCTTGCCAAATGGAATGTTTAGTACAAATAAACGTTAGAAATTAATCTGGACTACCATTAGAACAAACTGAATGGAGAGGGATGAGCTTACGATGGTCCAACGGGAGATTTTAAGGGTTTTTCAAGAGGTCCTTTGCAAGAAGGAAGGGTGTGTTTCATCCCAGAAATTGGGATACTTTCCAAATTTTCCAGAACTTTTGTTATTAGCCACGCTAGAAGACTCTTCGAGTTTGTTTTTGCATGCAGGGCAGAGCAGCATTTCAAAATGTATATGTTAATGATGGAATGGATGGGAACATTAACGGTCTTATTAACATTCGTGATGTTTTAGACCAGGCAAATAACCAGAGTAAAGGGTGAAATGTAATTATTGAATTAACGATGCAATTAAATTATTTCAGTTTTATGCATGTTTGGGCCCAAATGACGTCATTTTATATCAAAAGTATGTTTACTCCTAATTTAGGTTCTATTTAAGTTTCATTTGAAAAATATTCTAATGAATAAAATAGGTTCTTACCTGAAAATTCTGACCCCAACTTTGAAGAATTTACCCCTATTTATCTGAATCAATGGCGAAATTATTGATACCTACTGTTTTGATATTACCACTTCATCTCACAGCTTCCCACATGGCGGCCTTCCGTGGCAACTACACATATTCGTGGTCTTCGTATTTGTCGGGAGTTATTCTTGTCTGACCGGCACCAATGCTGACAAAATCCTTGCTAGTAACATCCAACAATATGTCAAAGGTTCTGTTGAATGGGAAATGGAGCAATTTAAAGGCAGTAGGCAGTCACCCCAAAATTTTCTTTGAAAAATGAGCAAACTCTTGCAAATCTCCTCTTACTGCATTACAAGCACCTCTGAAGACGTTTTAAACATAACTATTACAAACAATATGCTGAGCAAGGAGAAATTCTCCTTTAAAGAATGTAAGCAGTCTTTTCCTATTTTTATACATTCTGACGCCCATGGAAACACTGGCTAACCAACGTTGGACAACATCAGGCACGAAATCATATTTCCACTTCTTTATCGACTAATTACAGATCACCATCCTCTATAAACCATGTAAGTAGAAGAATGCCAATGATGTTGAAATCATATTCAGGCTCCGCTTATTAATGTTAGAATCTTTGGCCATTTCACTAAAAAGAACCAGAAGGGTCTGTGTAAGCACCTCACTACCTAAAGTTGTCCTGCTGGACACGTTCGCACCTTAACAAGCACTTATGCAGCATTATAAGGGGGCGCTGTTAAGAAAAGGATTGTACGGTAGATTGTTCTAAAATATAATGCCTGATAAAGATACCAATAGCCAAGCTATTTTCCTGCAAACTGTGGTTTTCAAATTTTTCATATGTAACATTTATATACGATGCTAACGTAATGCAAGCTTTTGGTATAACGTTCGAGTTCTTCATGAATGTTTACTTATATTCGCCTTGTTTTACTTCTACTTGTTGGTCTTGTTTTGTTCATTTGTTTCATTGTACAAACAAAAACTAAACGAACCTAACTGAGCATGCACAAGAGGCAATTGTTTAATGAACCAGATGTTGTTTTCCGAAGCTTGAGCGGACTTTTAATCGAGTTCATTCACAAGTTTGATAGAACTAAAAATTAAACATATTTGCTTAAAAGGCCCTCTGTCCTTTCCATTTCGTTGCCCTCTTGAAAACTATAAATGGAAGTCCCTTTGGTTAATTCCCTGTTCTGTTTCGAAAAGGTGTTAGAGTTTTTGCTTACAGCGTGTTCAGTACTTACTTTCACGATCGATTTAAATTGTGTTCAATTTAATGTCTCATCGAATTACACGTTCTCTTATGTCGTTGTACCATGGTCTTGGACCACTAATATTTTATTCTCTGCGTAAGTGATATTTGTAAGTCGTTTGTCAAATCAACCTTCATTTTACTTGCTGACGACACAACGGTTTCCCCTTAGAAATACTCATGAGAAGTTGATCCCACAGAAGACACAGTCGTACAAACCAATAAAATACACGTCAGCCTAAAATGTAACCTACATAAAGCGGAGCTCATTAACCAGGTGTTCCCTAGCTTCACCTACTCCCTCACTTGAGTTTATTGACCTAGCAAATCGTTTTACAATATTCCATTATATACCAAGCTGTTCCCAACTACAGAATTATGTAGTACAAACTCTCTTGACGGGAGTAAGATTAATAGCTGTCAAACAGGTGTTAAGTTATTGTGATTTTTGCCTATTTTTCTTCTATTATTTATAACGTTTTGGGGGCTTAAATTTGACAATATGTAGATCGAGGAAGGTGTAAATTTTCCATACAATCTGATTTTTTTCAATAATATTATTGACAAAGGTGTTCTTTTGAAGAAAAACCCTGTGTCATAATATACCAAGTACCAGTCAACCTTGAGAAGTCCATAAAATAAAGTGAAGGGCATATCTCCCAATTCGTTGCCAGACTTTCCCAGTTCATTGCCAAATCTTACGACCGTCAGTTCTGTGGGATCATCTTGGCATGAGAAATATAAGCGACACTCTTCCTGCCGCCACTCGTTAATTTTCGCATATCTCTCGTTGGTTCAGGTTAAACAAAATTAAACATTAATATTTTGAAAACCACGTCAATGATTTATAATAGCAAGGCAGTTGGCTGAAGTAAAATTACTGCATTTCTCTTTGATCATCGTGTTAGTGTTTTAACCCATAAAGAAGTCTTATGAATCACTACAGATGAAAAAATTAATTAGAATCAATATTTATCTAGGGTTAGGAAAATGTTTTCTTGATCTAATGGTGTAATCAATAGATTAGGGAAATTTCTGCCCAAGAAACTTCTTATTACTCCTTATAATGCTTCCTCACTTTACGGTTTCCTGTTTGGGGTTACACAATACTACCCTTGGGCTACTTAATAAATTACTGTTGCTCCATAATGGTGCTATCCGCATTCTCAGTCATGTGAGGTACAGTATCACCTTGGAATTGTTCTTCACAAATTTTGCGTTTAACCTCCGTTTTAGCATTCGACGACTTTTGCATTTACAGTACAAGCTATCAACACATCAGTTGAACAGGATAGTTGCAAAATCTATACTCTTTACCAAGTCCACCATTCTTCTGTATATTTCTGGAATCCTCTGAACCATGACATTTTCCGACCTTTAACCTATTCAAACGCTGTTCAAAACATTTTCTTTTGAATAAATAATAAAACTCAGCTACAACAATACTTTTACTTTATCTTTCTTCTTTCTCCTTTTCCCCTGTCCTATTTCCTCCGCACTTGTTTTAGATTTTTGTTATTTTGTACTTGTACATACGATAAGGGACCAGGCCAGAAAGTTTAACATATTTCTGGTTCCTCCAATTCAATCTTTCGATATGATAAGTTTCATTATATATTAATATGTACATGTATGAACTCATCAATTTGCAGTACATTTAGCATTTCCCGTAGGTGAATATTTGAGAGGAATGCTTAAACACTAACTTAAAACTGATAAAGTCATCGTTCAAAACTCTCTTGTTAGAGATGTAATAATGGTATAATTGATTTTATGCTTGTCAGAAATTTCAAAAAACGTAATAAAACCACCTCACCATTTACAAAAGTGCTTGTGGAAGCTGTCGGTTGCAGTAGCTGTGGGTCAGTTTCAAAGGTCATAGGCTACTCGGTCAACGTTTGCTCAGACGTCTCACCTGATTTCCTCCCAAACCATAATTCCAATAATTATTTAAACCTGCTGGGAAGCTACCTCATAGTGTCGCACTTGTGCACGCCTAATTTTCCAGAGCTCAGAGGTCGATTGACTTCACACTAGTATTTGGATATTTTCTGCTTGCCAGAATGTTGGGAATCGTTAAACCACAGGATAGGAAGAGAAAGATAAGGGAACTTCAGGACAGGGGTTTCGTTGTTACTAAGGGTCGACGTCAACGGAAAAATTTGTGTTAATGGTCAAATGGGCTAGATATCGGGAAAAAGCATGTAGAGCACTGTTCCTAATCCAACCCTCCATTAAAGGTAAATCCTAGTGGGTAAATACCTGACCATGACTTGGCCTAAGGTTTGGAAAATGTGGAAAATGTGTGTTGCGTCAACCCATTTGACACAGTGCCCGCAATAAAGATAAGTTCAAATTTTGGGCATAGGTAGGCTTGTCTATTGGTGCATACGTTTCCATGTTCACTGATTTCTCCATAACTCAGAGCACCCAATCCTCATGGCTTGTACAATAATTATTGATCTGTGCTATAATTTCTGTTAATGCTAAGATAATTTTAGAAAGGAGCTTTCGAGTATTCCGCATGGTACAGTGGTAAAGAGTATAGACTTAATACCTTGTTGTTACGGGTTTCTTGGTTTGATTCCCTTAAAAGACTATTTTTGTTTATTAGGGTTATTCCTAGTGACAGGGTTAGGGGAAAGATTCGTGATTTTATATGTCTTTCCTGCTACGATGCTAGTAGCATATCACAGTAATTATTGGAAATGGTCTTTCACCATGTACAGTAATTACTGTACATGCTATGAATTGCCTGCTCAGAGATAGTTCAAGCTTTACATCGTAGATCATCTTTCATCTATGCCGCCATCATTCGTTTAACTTTTACAGAACAATCCGTCATTGTCTTGGACATTCCCCGTTTATTTGGAAAAGGGAAAGCCATTTGGGGGATTTTTCCCAGTTTTTCTGGCACCTTTTCCTTGTTTGTGAATGCTTAACAGATGGAGGTAAGACTGAAAGACCCGAGGAAGTGGCATTTGAGTGATATAATTACAGCCAGTTCCTTAAATCAGACGGACATGAACATCATTATGTAAAAACACCTACATCCTCTGCTTAATTTGCTCATGAAAAGTGTATGTAGTCTATCACAGCCCATACTACAATAGCGCATGATATGAACTTGACGGTGTAAGGCAGTAAACTTCCACTGAAAAAATTGGTATGCAACCCTATCCCCCTTTTAGCAATGAAATAGTAATATTTCACCAATATGACATTTTAAAATCAACAGTTAGAACCAGATAATTATTTTGTGGACCAATTCGGTCGGCCAATTTGGAAAAAAATGACACTTGTTACACAGGCCGATCTTCTGTTCACAATGCCCGATTATCGCCCATACAAGATGGCGATGCTTTGTGATGAAACCTTTACGGGAAAGTGAAAGGAGGGGGGGGGGGGAACGGTTCACTACCTGACGTTACCAAGTCGGTGAACTGTTATATTTTTTGGGGAAAAATACCCGATCATGTTGAGCATGATATAAGCAAAAAGCTTTAATGAATTCCACTCTTTTGGAGGAGTTGTTCTGAAATTGACAATTAAGAGGTTTTTTCAAAACCAACTAAACCTTGATCTTAAAATAGTTTCCCACCTTATTACGATATCTTGCTTGATGGGCTCATAGCTGCATTGTAAATATTGACAAACCCTGCCTAAGTATAGGCTTCTACTGATGACGTTCTGCCTACAGCGCGAAGAACAGAAACCGGTCTAGTTGGTTTTGAAAAAACCTCTTGTCAACCTCAGAAAAACTCACATTCCTCCAAAAGAGAGGAATTTTTCTAAAGCTTTTGCTCATATCATTTATAACATGATCGGGTGTTTTTCCTTAAAAAATAAAACAATTCGACGACTTGGTAACGTCAGATAGTGAACCGCCTACCGCCCCTTTCAAAACATTTCTTCCAATGTCGCTTTCTTGAAGTCCCGATCGTGATATTAAGGCTACTGGAGATTGTATAGGACGGGCCTAATCTCAAAAATCTCTATACGTTTGCCCGTGAGGGCATCAGGCCAGTGGCTCTCCATGTTTTGGCGTTCTTTCAGACAGTACAATGACGCCGGCCTGGTGGGCCCAAAGGCAATTTGCACGTGTCTCGGTCAAGTTTATCGGGCGACCTAATCGGTGATACGTTCACACAGCCCGACGCCAATTTTATTAACGGCCGACTAAAGTCTGACATCGCCGACTCGGATCGATCGTCCACACTGTCAGCGAATCGTCCAAAAAAGTGGTTACACAGAACGATCACGACAATTTTTTTCGGCCGACACGCCAGTCGCCCGACAAAATCGGTCTAACCAGGGCTTAAGTCTGTTCGATGCACTCTTAATGCAATTCATCAAACATCACTTTACTATGAGTCTTACTGTTGGATGGCTCGTCAGTTTAGATCTTGAGCACCGTTCCTTCACCATGTTAGATGACCAGAGTCTGGTTAGCCAATCGCTGCTGCGAAGGTTTCGGGCTTTGAAGCTTGGTACAGGAATCCAAAAATAATGGTGAGATGTGTTTTCTGATTAGTTCTTGATTTATTCGGTGATCAGTCTGCTCGATTTACATTTACAGATGACTTATGATGAGTCAGTGAATTATCCTGGCCGGCCTTCAAAAACGATCAGTGAGCTGTACATGCTCCTGGAAAGATATTGATGATCAGTGTTTACATTTTCAAGGTCTGCAACCTAGTATAGAGCTTGCAGCTCTCAGACTTTCTACAGGACATCATTATCACTGTGAGGTAGGGACCCATGGTTTTGATTGACCGAAAATGATTCGCGCTGTAAATAATTGACCAATGACAAAGGGGACTGGGAACAAGACAGACTACGGTACTGTGTGCAGAATGTCTGACTTTTATGCAAATGAGGTATTGCAGCATAAAGCTGCTACCAAGTAAACAATAAAATGGCGGCTCTCAATTAAGTTGATAAGTCTAAAATATATACTTCATTACGTGATAACAGAATTTTCTACAGTTCTTGCCATGAGTTTGACCATGCATGCGCCTGCGCCCATTTGGATATTTCACAAGCGTCCTTCTTAGTTACGTTGAGATAAAGGCATAAAGTCATATGTATACGATATACATAAGGTCAAAGTACTGCGTAGCACTTTTAAAAAGTGTGGATCAATTAAAAGTAGTAAATAGGCCTAAACGTTTGCGTAAAACTCCACGACGTTTCGGGTTTAAACCCTTCATCAGGTGGCAAAATTTGCAAGATCGTGGGCACGGCCAAACATTCCAAATACAAAACACACAATAAAATTGGGCACGTTCAAACCAGCGATGGAACCAAGGTATGTAAAATGGTTTACACTATTAGTACCAACAAGGCAGGAATGGCCGATTTATAGAAGTTCAAGTCTCACGCTCAGACCATGTGGGGAGAGGGCTCCAAGCTTCATGAGACGGTTTTCATAACAGGAACTTGCGGTAGTTAGATTGCATTTTACATCAATTTGTGTTGAATTGCTTGTCATGTATTACTCATACTATTTTTAAGTTGTTCTTGTCACCTCACCGACTTGTATTCATTTTGGACATCTGAGGTATAGGAGGAGGCAAAAAGGTCATCTTCAGGACTCTTGAACCATACCCATTGGCGGAAAACCCGAAGGGGGAAGGGATAAATCCCTCCCGCGTAGGGATTGAATTTCAATTTTCACATGGTCACTTTTGCTTTAAGGTCCTTTTAATTACCCCCCCCCCCCTTTTTCTCATGCAGGCGTCACACTGTCCCGATGTTGACAACAGATGGACACACGATAAAGGAAATTTTCATCGGCTCGGATCGAAAAACATCGGAACATTCGTGAGGGCATCTTAAGCCATCGTATGACCGCCGGTGGAGTTTCTCAGGCTTCGGGAGCAACGTTTTCTTCGTGAGCGGTGACAAAATCTTTGGCATGCCAAAAAAAATTGCCGAAGGAACTTCCGAAGGTTCATTTTCGTGTTCTCGAGTTTCTAGTGGGGGCTTCTGGGAGCTTCGTGAGGCCTTCGTGACCTAGTTCGAACGCATCGTACTCTCAGTGCGACGTCAATCAGCCTTCGTGTGCCCTTCTTGTCGCCTTCGTCTGGTCTTCGGGTATTGACTACTATAAAAATTAACATGTTCGTGTTGCCGTCGTGTGACCTTCTGTAGGCTGTTGATTGGTTGGTTGACCAAGTTCGGGGCCATCTTTGCACGAAATTCCAAATTCCATATTCGTGTGTCCATCTGGTGTCAACTTCGGGACAGTGTGGCGCCTGCAACACAAATCCCCCTTGCTGACCATGCCAAACAAGCCTTCAGTGATATATTTATAGCCCCCTCAACCCTCCATAAGAACATCTCCCTACAATTTTGCTACAATGTAAAGCACATACCCCCAAAGTAGGCTAAATGTATTCCGACTTACCTTGAATGTATTGTAAGATTCAGTATACGGTATTATAAGGAATCCCGGGGTTGGGAACGGCAAATGCAGGTTTTAACTTCATTTCCACTTATGAAGGAATCCTGCAGGTTTTGTTACTTGGTGAATAACTTGTAACTTGGTGAATAATTTCAGATCAGATACAGAACATACGCATGTCCAGTAGCCTATATAAATTACGGCGAGCTAATTCTGCAGGAAGTTACTCATAAATGCAGGATTGCACAGCACAATTTCAATTCGGAGTGAAGGAAACTAAAAGGTTTCAAACTCCTGCAGGATTGTCTCTTCTACTGTAGGTGCTATGAAGGATTCCTGCAGAATACCACCAGTGTTGTTGCAAGACTTTTTTGCCTTAGAAAGCAGGATTTCCAAATTGCCATAATTCGCTGAATTGTCTATCAAATCTAGTGCAAGATTAAGATGACCTATGACCTGAGGCCTTTTATCTTTAATATTCACACACCCATACTAGAAATGTAGTTACGGTTCCCGTAACTACTGTTTATGGAAGCGATTCATACTTATAATGCTATTTTCAAGATCACATATAGGCCTTTTCCGCCTTTATTGAAAGTGAAGCATGTGAAATGGTCGGTAAAAATACGTTGATCTAGGATGCACGAGTAAACGAATCACAACATATCAGTTAGACAGTGGCGAATGCTACTGGGAAAAATGCACTCACCTTGAATAAAACTGCCGATATTAAGCTCAACCCACACAGTGATATATGCTCGTTGCTTGCACTGCTGGGAACATATCCAAATGCTGGACAGGCTGCACTGTACATTATCACCAGGCCACGTCACTGGCTTTCACAATACGATGATACAGAACCAAACTGTGGCAGGAGTTGTAAACAAAAGTTTCTCGTTGGCTACTAGAAGCCCCTGTACGTATACAACGAGTGTATGGGCCAACAACACAACTAAGTGTCGACCTATTTGACCGAAGAGGCCAGGATTCACGTTAAAGTCCCAATACGAGCTTCCTGAAAAATTTCAATGGCAAAGAACAGGCAGTGCTTCATGCCGTTTTTCAGACAAAAATATAACCAGGAGAATGCTCATTAACGGGAAAGAACGAGTTACAAGGGTATAAAACAAAAACAGTAAAATACAGTAACAGTAATTCAAACAACTGTAGAATATGCATTTGTTTCCTCTGTAGGCACTCGTTGGCACTAGCTTATGAATTTTCATTAATCAGCTTTCGAGATTCGAGATCACATCATACCGACGACTGTCCAGTACGATGCAGCCAGTGCAGGCTACATCTACTGCATACGCACTCGCGTACAGTATTTCCATTGTGCACTAAACAACGACGAATGTTAGGCGTGCTTGATGCACGAAGAATGTAGCTACAGGGAATAGGGCCGTAACACACAAACAGTCAACCTGCGCGACATTGGCGGTCGGACTGCGGCTGTGCATGTTCATATACCTGTATTTTACCTCGCTGTGCCAGGCAACGTTTTCTAATTCCGCTTAGGATTTCAGGTGAGGTTTTCCTCCTTTTCATGTTAGTTGTGCAGCAATTTTGTTGGCGTGGGTAATGTTTCTAACTAGAATTCAGTTCTAAGCCTACACTAACCTGTGTATAGTCCTAGGCTGCGGTTTGTGTAGTCCAGTCGAATATACAAGCAAATGCTCTGCACTGTTTACGTGCGTACATTTCACTACAGTTGAGTTAACAGGGTGACCAGACGTCCCGTAAAATACGGGATTGTCCCGTATTTGGTTCATTTGGCCCGCGTCCCGTATTGAACCTCCCCGGGACGCCTGTTTGTCCCGTATTTCCCTGTTGCTGAAGGGGGTTCCTTACAAAATATACACAAAACAGGAGACACAACTCTGGTAGAATAGACGGATAAAACTACTGCAAGGAACATTAAAATCTACTGCAGAGTGCGTTAGCAGCTTTTCAAAGCCTGCTCACCCACACGTGTTTATGTATTACAATTGTGGGCCAGCGTAGGATGTCGAGGTTGGTAGTCAGTTCCGCAGTTTAGTCCCGCATAACACTGGTGCCTCTGGCATACTAGTCGTATGTAGCCTGCAGAAATAGTTGTAGTGTCTCCCTTATCAAATCAGAACTGCAAATTGTAACTTTTATATGACATGTTCTGAGTTTGTTACATATGCCCAATCTTACAGGCAATTACTCAAAGCTGTGTCATCAAAAAGAAATATAACTAGTCTAGTAATTGACATTTTCAACACATTTTTGGACCTTGTGATTTATAACTTGGACCACTCTAAGTACGACTTTCTGGTGCTTTGAATGCACTCAAATCCAGAAGCTTCGGGGGGCTTTGCCCCTGGACCTCACCAGGGGCTCTAAGGCGGGCCCCTGGACCCACCTGATGGGGCTTCGCGCTACCCGTGCACACAACCCACCTTCCAACCATGCAGTGTCCCGTATTTTACTTTTCTTTATACAAACTCTTATTGGGACTTTAATGTTCTTACGCCTACAACGCTGCTTCGTTTACTTCTGTGTCAGCCACTGTGGGGGTCACTGACATAAAAAATGGCTCTTAAGATGGCCTGCTGTTTTCGATAAACACGGCTGTACGATATAGGCCTAAGGTGGGAACAATCTCGACCGAAGGAGTGGAAGGGCCGTACCGAGCTGAATATAAGAACTATATCCTGCATGCACTGTGCAACTATGGCCGTACTAACGGTACACTACTATGCACAGATTGGTTGTGTGTTTCGTGCTTCGCGGTTGGTGACAGTGACGCTGACTTCCGTGTTCTAGTAGACGGTGGGCCAATGGTCTAAAAGTGCTCTATTTCTTGACTTCCGTAGTCCCCTCTTGGGAAGTACTTACAAATGGCCTTGATACATTGGGAACGATGTCCTAAGACATATTTTACATGTTACCACTTTCCAAAGTTGCACATTTATGAGTAATCACGGAAAATACACTATTTTGGTTGCTAGGGAAATTTTTCCCTAGCAACGGTACTTTATGCGCAGAATAAACACAATATCCAAACTTCTAATGATGGAAATACAGATAAAATGTCATTTGCTTTTCAAAAGAATTCTCATTTACATATATTTTTTTATTTATTACCCCAAAAAACACATTTTTGGTTGCTAAGGACAATTTTCCCTAGCAACAGCAGTCAGAAAGCAGAATAAACACAAAATCTTAACTTCCAATTATGGGAATACAGAAGAAATGTCATTTCCCTTTCAACATGAAAATAATTTATGCACAATTTTTGGGAAATTATCATGAAATGTACACTTTTTCGTTGCTAAGGAGAATTTTCCCTAGTAACAGTACTCAAAAAGCAGAACAAAGACAAAATCTAAACTTACAATTATGAAAAAACAGAAGAAATGTCATTTCCCTTTCAACATGAAAATAATTTATGCACATTTTTTGAAAATTATCATGAAAAGTACATTATTTCCGTTGCTACGGAAAATTTTCCCTAGCAACAGTACTCAAAAACTCCCAATTGTCGGAGTGAAAGATAAATGTCTTTACCTTTTCCACAGAAAACTAAGAGAAAACACTTCAAATGACAATGTCTCAATGACAATTCATTAACTAGTTACTAAGGATAACTTTCCCTAGCAACAAAAGTGTAAGCACAGAATAAAGACAAAGTGAAAGCTTCAGATTGTGAAAACAGGTATTTCAGGGAATAAAGAATACAATTTTTCAACACTTTTAAGGAGAAATTTGCCAAAATGTTGAGAATTCAGAGAAACTCAATGTTTTGGTTGGTGGGCATAATTTTCCAAAGCAACTGAAGTTACAGTTCTTACGGGATAAGAAGTAATTGGGACTGATGTTGACAAACAGTGTTAGTTCATTGAAATTTGAAAATACGAGTATCTCTTATAATCAGGTAGAATATCAGATGGTTAGAGCAAAAAAATTTAACCAATAATCACTTAACAACACTGTTCTATGTCAGTTACCTACTAGCATTTCAGCAGCCCCCTTTTACATACTTCTTAATGAAAATGATGAACTTTGAAAAACCTTCGGACAAATGACAATCAGATTGAAGCTTAGTTGTAACCTTCCATTTCCATATATGTACATTATTAAAGTGTAGAGGGTATAATACCAGAATGACCTGAATATGCTACCCCCCTACACATTGTCTTACTCAGTGACTGTGTTTGTCCACTCTAGTTTCTTCAGAGGCTGCCTACTTTCATCCTAATGCTGACTCTACCTAAAACATACAAAGCAGTTTCAAGCAGAAATGACAGCTTACCTATGATTAACATTACACTTCACCCTCCCCATGCCATGAAAATTGATTAAGTGTAGTATCTACAGATATATTACCTCAACTCCACATACCCTTTACTCATAAAAAGGCTACCCATAAAGTTAATAACTTACATACATACGATAGCATACTGAAATGTTCATATTTAACTACCCACATTACAGTAGGTTTTGTCAGATACCACAATGATGGAAACCAACATGATGGTCGACCATGTGTCTTTTTAAACAAGATCATAGAGTTTAAAAAGATCATATAACAATAAATTGTTGACTGTTGCCTAATATTTTCCAGTCTAGCAAATTTTGCCGAAAGATACTCTCCTGTTTTGTACAAACAGCGGATAAATGAGTGCCTGCCCTGTGAGTGCCATTTCACAGAAGTTGGTGGATTCTTGGTGTAATCCACATCAATTGAAATGCACCACCAATCTTGAGAGGGTTTTTATTGTTTCTTGAACTGCTTCATATTTCACGAATTGAAAGCATCACATCTTCACATCATCTTCAGAAGTATATGACTATATTATGGCATCTTTGAGTCCCTAGAGTCCCCAATATTTGAAGGAAAATTCTTCCTCTTCAAATCTCAAAGTGGGTAGATATAAAAGGATGAGATATAGGAGTATTTAAATAGATCATGACTACCCCTCCTTCTTAAACTCTCAGCTGGTTGCTCTCTTGCTACAGTAGGCATTTCACTCCTGGCAGGTGTCTTGGCTTCTGAGGCTGCAATTAAAAAAATTGCCAAAGGTCAAACTCCAAAGTGCAGTTACTGGCAGACAAGACTTGTTTTGACATTTTATGTGTACTACTCCTGAATATCAAAATCAAAAAGAATCTGCAGCTTTAAGGAATTGTTACAATCATATGTGACACATCAGAGGGAAGGGGGGGGGTGGATACTGTGCCCTAAAAGTTTTTCAAAAATCCCAAAATTTAGGCAGACTTTGTAGTACTTCAGGCACAATTCTGCTTTAAAGGCCCAGAGATTTAGGCAAAAGAAACTGTGCCCCCTTCTCCCAAATCAAATGGGCCCATAAGCTTATGATTAAAATTTATTTGACTCTTGATATACCACATTTCTGGAACTGCAACAGAGGTACACCTATTTGAATTGGTATCTGTCAGAAAGCAGCCGGTGAGTATTAAACTGCTTGAGCTAGGTGCACAGCAAAGGGGGCTGTGTCCCATGCAAGTCTTATGCCCTTCCCACCAGGAGCCTCCCAAATGGAAAATTCAATGGTGAACCAAAATATTTTTGAATCCTCCTAGTGGAATGTTAGACATCTCCCCACTTAACAACCCCCAGCCCCCCTCCCAAATATTTTCTGACAATGCTACTATCTTTAGTTGTTCATAGCATGGAAACAGTCAAGGGCTAGTTTGCACACTCTGCTTTATACTGTACTAATGGTATATACAGCATGCCTATGAATCCATGTAACACTTCAGTATGACCTGTCACATTAAGGCACAAGCCTTGCGAGCTGGGGGCATCCAGCAATCAGCTATCATGGCACTGTCCTTTCAAACTGGCTTAGTACAGCCTATCCTCAAGCAGTTTTGTATACTTAATCATACATTTGAAAAAAAATTACAGAATACCCTGTGAGATGTAAGTTCTGTTTTTCCACTGGCTATATATGCAGTCAGTGTGCATCCCCGTAGCCCTATGAGACAGTTTTGAATCCTGACTGTGTATTTATAATCTATGTAGTCTCTAAAAGGAACCACAATTCTGACTATGTATCTTTGTGCCTCTCAAAGACAAGTTAACCTTCATAGGCTACACAATATGAAGGTACCTCAATTTTTTTTAACGGTGTATCCCTGTAGCCTCTCAAAGATATAATAGTGAGAGAACTGAATATTTACTGACTCCTTGTAGCCTCACACAAAAACAAATTGACTTCTGACTGTGTATTATCATAGGGTCTTATAGTAAGTTACTTAGATGCCTCATTCATAGCTAAAGAATAGTGGTGTAAGAATCTAGTCAGAAACATAGGTAAGTCATTTTCAAATTACAATTTTGCCTAGAATCCATCATCTTACCTTATCCCAGAGTTTCATATGCTGTATGCAGGGGTATTCTGCAATTACTCCCATGTAAATACACTGACAAAGTCAAATTATGTGTCTCTGCCTTCCTCTCCGCTGCACTCTGAGTCTGAACGTTACACTGTATAGTGAAGAGTGTATCGCACTCACTGTAGACTGCAGGCTGTAGTAAACAAAGCATGTCTTAATTAGCAATAGGTGTAACATTACGTACTGGTTTAGCGAAATGACTGGCGAGCATGATTATTGCTGCATCATGTTCGTAGCTGCTACGGTCTCACTGCTCGTCAGATCCTTCCAAACAGAAATGTAATGCTCAACTTTTTCCAGCAGGTTTGGAAATAGGTACAGCTAACCTTCAAAAGGAAGCTCCATGCATCCAATTTTTAATGATTTTACGCACAGAATCTTGCGAACTAGGAGAGTTCAGCAACTGTGTAATTGAGGGTGTATATACATAATTCCGTAATGTTTACATTCCATCAAGGTCATGTGGTACTCTAGTTGATCTGCTATTGGTTGCTGACTAGAATCCTTGCGCAATCTTATGGCACGTTCGTGAACAGCAATGTTTAAAAACTTTGGGTGATATTTCACTGCATATCTACAAAATGTGCAACTTTTGCACGTGGTAACATGTAATTTCATCTTAGTTATATATTTTTACGATTTTTGAGCAATTTTACAAGTACTTCCCTGAGAAGGATCACGAAACAAGCGAATTTTGGGCTTCGGCCCACCGTCTATAGATCTTCTGCACATACTCAAGGATGTCGAAAGGGTTACTACTACTAGGGTTACTACTACTACAACTAGCAGTGTTTTATGCCATGATAACATAACCTACAAAAGTGCGGAAAGAGTAAATGTCACATCTTACTATTAAGACCAGTCAATGATCTTTTTACTTACAAAAAGTATTATAAACAAAGCTAGCTTTGAAAATTAAGTTTATATTATTGTAATTTTTAAACTTTGTATTAGTCACACCTAGTGGAAATCGTTTTAAGATACCTGAATTTGTGCACACTTATTTGCCTAAGTCATTCAGACGTTTCGATATTGAAAAACCTTTACAGTCTTATTTTACAATGAAAAGACCATTATTTCCTCAGTGACTGCTTTACAATTATGTACATGTGGTAGGAAATATACAGTACTTGCGGCAGTTCTGATCATGAACTGCTTCTTCAGATAACGTGTCACAAAGAAACTGTCACGTGACCTGATCCTGTGTTATCACAATATTTTTATGAGAAGCTGCGCTTCCAAAACATAATTAAAGGACTTATCCAACTTCAATAGATTATCTGTCAAAATCTATAGCAACAAGATTCGCGCATTCACACCTTTACTTCGCGTAGAAAAGGGGCACACACACACATGGGCGTCCGCAGAATAAAATTCAAGGGGGGGGGGGCAAAATTTTTTAGGCGGCCCAACTTTTTTCATGGGAAATATTTTACTCCCAGAAGAGTTTAGATGCTACTTTTTCACATAGTGTTGACAAAGGCGTAGCCAGGAATTTTTCAGGGGGGGGGGGGGCGAAGCCCATAGACAGACTCTCAGCGCTCCATGGGTTGGAGCGGAGCGCAAGAAAATTTTGGCCCAAAATGCTTCCCAGATCGCTGGAAATGGCACTTCCAAGGCCTATTTATCCATATCAATTTGTTTGTTACTAAAACCCATACTGCTTGTGTTAGCGTCTCCCGCGCAACGAAAATGCGCTCTGTGGAAAACAGTACGGATACGAACTTTCGATCGCTCGTGCTCTGTTGCATAGCAAAATTACAGTGATGTTCATTCAGTTTTATGTTCTACTATGTCTCAGCTTTTGAATGACATAAAAATATATCGATATTGTTTGACTTTTACATAGAGACCTGGACAGATTTCGAAGGCATCTTTTTTGCATGGCAAGCAATAGCTATGAACTTTTGACCTACTGCTGTTTGTACAAACAAGCTTGGATCGCCGATGTTCATGCATTGCTGGATTGGTTATCATGTAAACTTTCCAATGGTAACCTTTGTTTTCAAATTTTAAACACTCCTACATAGGGACCAGGCCAAATTACATAAAAACAGACACAAATATAAATATGCATAATCTTGCAGCAATGAACACACGCCAAGCGATAAGTGAACAATGCGACCGTTACGCGCCTCAGGCTTCAACACCAAGCGCGTGTTGTATTACAACGAGTGAATGGGCAGTGTTACTGGTAAACAGAACATTTGGTCTCGCCCGCACGACCAATCAAGTGTACGGGATGAGCGTGTGTATGAATTATACATAGCCATGAAGTCTCAGTCAACCAATCCTCAGTTTAGACAGAAAAGTGTTTTGACAGGAAAGTGTTTTGAACAAATTGATATGCGCATATAAATAGGGCAAACATAAGCAATATCGTAAATATAAACTTTAAAAAATACCAAAAATATGCTCGAATGGCGGGGGGGGGGGGGGTGTTGGGGCCAGAGTGATGATATTGAGAGTACAGATTCACACTGATTGAACTGTTAAGAAATGTTGATGTTATATTTTCTTCTTTTTTTTTCTTTATTTTTCCTTCGTTTTTTCAAGTTTTTGATTTTCCAGGGGGGGGGCAAGTGCCCCCCTGCCCCCCCCCTCCGGACGCCCATGCACACACACTATCCTTTTTATTGGTCTCATGACAAGAACGAAGATCACACTGCTTTTCTAGCTGCTGCCATGGGTGATTTCTGCGCTGACCGACCGTAGTGAACGTTGTCATAACATGCACAATGGCAAATGTTTCCCCATTCGTATCGATCACAGCATCTTTCAAATTGTGTTAGGTAATGAGATAAAGCAGGTTTCGTAATTAAAGAAAACTTTTTAACACTAATTTGCCATTTACAAATAAGGTATGTTTTGCATCTAAAAGTTGAAAACATTCTCAAATTACATGACAGGCAACCCTTCACCACCTGCAAGAATAAACACTATCTTTTCTTTGAATGGGTCTTTTACGTGGTAAAAACTTTATAACGTCACTACTGTGGCATACTTATAGCAGAAAAAATCTTCGTCATCTCGTGTGTGAGTATCTGCAAAGAAAGAGAAAGAGAGGGGCTGGGTAGAAACAAATAAAGAAAACAATAGTAAAACACATGTCACATATGCCCTTAAATGTCGGTTTACAATAATTATCTATTAGACAGTCATAGTTTCGGATTGAGAGAACCCACGCTTCTTTGCAACTTATTTCCTTTTCATTCTTAAATACCATCTTATTTATTTATCATAATAGTTTATAATTTTCAAGGTAGAGACACAGGTAGTTGAGAAAGTAGGTAGAGGTTGATGGGTTTCATAATTTCTTAACATAATGGCGGCCATTATGACGTCTGAAGTAATACCATCATATGATCATTTCACTTAATTTATACAACGGGAACTGTGCAGTGTCTTTTAAGTCGGGAGGATTTGAGATAAAAATAAATGTTACTGCATCAGGTCAGTTTGCCAGTATTACGATCCCATCTTCCAATTTGCGTACTACTCGTGTATCTAATCGTGTCTAAACGCACTGTTTCCTTTTGCTGTTGCAGGGCAGTTTTCCTAGTAAAGTTTCAAGAGCATTTTGAAGTAAAACAAGGTACCCGGAAGACGAAATTTGATGAACCCTAAGTTACTTCCTGCATATTAATGTATAATAATAGAGAATACTACAGTTTGTCACAAGTTAACCACCCTCACTTGTACTACGTGAGAGGCAGCAATCTTCTTGAACATTTTAGTTGACCTTGGTGCTGTTTAAGTTTCCTTGTGGAACCCTTTAGGGCAAATCGCATGAGCTTTCATTCCATGTGCTGTAACTCTCTACTTAAAGTCTTTCTTCTTTCCTGTGTGATAACTAACCTGTTTGGTTTGATGAAATAGCTATTTTACTGTGTAGCCAAGATCGTGGCCATAAGGTCTATCTCCTTTCAAGGTTGGTAAACAAGTTTTTGGAGGTTACAATTTGATATTAAGTGTAGACGGAATTTCTTCAAAATCTACCACGAAACATTAATCTGAACGCTGATAAAGCGTTAAGAATTTTCGAAAGGACTATAATTAAAAGATAATAAAGATTGCAACTACTTCAAGGAAAAGACATAACTTACGTCACATGCGCACCTGCCATTCTTTCTTCTGGGCTACCATCACTCAATTAGAGCTAGAAGACAGAATCCTACAAAAATAACAAGATGGCAATCCACAGAGTTGCATATCGCATCACTAGCTAGTTAGTTAATTAGATGAGATTTAACGAAACACCAACATAAATGTGTTATACAGTGTCAACCAAATAAAAAAGTAAAGCTTAAATACGGTTTCGAACACGGTTCAAGGTGAAGTTAAGTCTAAAGTACAATTTAAAGGTGCAAGTGCTCCCTTTTAGTCGCCTCTTACAACAGGCAGGGAATACCGTGGACATATTCTACAACCCCCAGCCCACAGGGGGCATTTAATTTAACGTTATAATAATGACAGTAACATATATCAACTCACAGTTGTCAAAGTGGAGCTGTTGATACACAGTCGTGTTTAACATATACATTTGATTTTTAACCATGTGACTTTTGACCGTGGATTCAAAGGAACCCAATATGTTGGTAGAACCGTGACATTTTAATTACCTTTGTAAAGTTTCAATGTTAGCTCAATGATCCCCTTCGAAAAATAACAAGAAACACCGCCTTCTACACAATGTTATTTTGACCTATGACATTTTATTCCGGAGGCTCTACGACACGCAAATGTCCACCCTGACATCCATGTAGACACATATGATGAGAATGTCTAGTACATCAAAATATTTGGTTGTCATGAAAACCTATCATCATATGTGTTTAAGTTTAATATCAGTGGTATGCTTTTTCTTGAAATTATACCAAAAACGATTTTCATAGAAATTGACCTTTGACTTTTACCTTCATGGGGTCTGCGAGACACAGTTTCCCACCCTGGGGTATCTTCCCACCAAGTTTGAAGGGAACCGGTCCACACGACAAGAAGTTATTGTCACAAACTAACATGAAAAAATATGCATTTGACCTCTCATTAGAAGACAAGTTCCTAACCTGAACCTCATCTTATCTTTGACTAGTGTTGTAACGAGTCATGACTGGAGTCACTAATTTATAAAAGGGAAATGACTCGTCCAATTGTATCATAATTTTCCCCATAGAAATAATACAACGACTCGAGTCACTGACTCGACTCGAGTAGCATTGAAAGTAGAAATGAATTGACTCGACTGAAAAATTGAGTGACTCATTACAACACTGTGTTTGACCTCGGTTTCTATGACAACCATATCTTTTGGTAGAATAAGGCATCCCCATCATATGTGGAAAGTTTCATATCAGTGCAATGAGTCCTATAGGAATTAAAGCTAAAACGATGTTACCAAAGTTGACCTTTGGATTTTTCTTTCTGCAGTCGGCCAAGCATACGGTATTACCTATGGTAACTTCCCAGCGGTTTTGAAAAAAAGATTAGACTCTCGTTCAAGAAATATTCATAAAACAAAATTAGACACCACACGCGCACTCACTCTCTCACCCCACACAAACACACAAAGAGATACGTCTTGACCTCTCCCTCAGTCATGGACTGCCGCTACCCTTGAGGTACCCCACAATGGGTTACACCCTGAGGCTAGTAACTTTGGAACAGTAACCGTTACCTTGACAACGGCTGCTATTTCAACTGGCGTTGCCGTATAAAACCCAACTGGTAAAGTAACTACAATACCTCATCCTCCTCACTGAGCAATGAGATAACAATGTTCTCGAAAGAAATAGAGCGACGGTCTCATTAAATAAAGCATTAAACAGACTAAATTGTACAACGGTTGATCTGAAAAAATGTGCGCATTAAAATTTCAACTTGGTATTGTTTCAAATTGGCCTAGTTATCATTTCTTTTTTCAATATTCGAGTATCTTAAATACTGTAATGAAAGTGTTGGCCAGTTCTAATTACATACCGGTACCCTGAATATTCTCCTAAAAACATTCGGTTTTCATTCTCTTTACCACCTAGACCTGAGTACATTAACAGGATTATAGCATAGGTGGGGTATTTTAATACGAAATTACTCTACTTTCAAGAACAGCCATTCAAGTATTACCCTTTGAAATAACTTATAAAGGTATTACGAAGCTGTAAAACTCCCTTTATGTGTACGCTAGTTACTAGGAACTGCTTAGCTATGGTGTTGACATTTGGGAGCATTTTCTTTGATTCCACAAACACTTACCCTTGCATTCTCGTAAGAATAAGAATCATAATTAGAAAAATCTACAGTTGATATTGTTGCCGTTGGCGATTGCGTAGACTGAAGATAAAACGAAAACAGTTGTAAAATGACCACTGGAACTGTTCAAAACTACAACAATCGATATCTTTACAATTTGGTACCCAACGCAATGCTAAGCTGATCTCATTTAGTAGTTCTACTACACTTACCTTATAATGTTTCTCTTCATTAAACAGGAGTGTTTCTTACATCCGATTACATAAGATGAAGAACTGTGTAACTACAACAATTGATATCTCTACAATTTGGTACCCAACGCAATGCTAAGCTGATCTCATTAAGTAGTTCTACTACGCTTGCCTTATAATGTTTCTCTTCATTAAACAGGAGTGTTTCTTACATCCGATTACATAAGATGAAGAACTGTGTAACAACGGAGCTAGTATGAAGGAACTCTTATGTTCCCCTAGAAATATGTTCCCCTAGAAAATTTCAAATTACCATTGTCTTAATACAATTTAGTACATTACGCCCCTTGAGAAATATTTCTCCCCCGAAGCTCTCTTTCCCCCTTCAGTATCTTATATGGCTACAGGCCAGCAGTTCTAACACTCTTAATAATTGAGTCTATGGACTGTGGGGTATACACCCTATGAGTTTAATTTGCTACTTCACATGTCCATCATTTCATATCATTAGAGGAATTCAGAATTTCTTTTTTCTTGAGTCTATCGAATGGGCGTTGTAGGAAACAATGTAACTCTCCCAGCAGCCAGGTGAAAGACGTAGACAGAATTTCGAGAATGAGACGAATCCGACAATTTGGTGCATTTAACGCCTTAAAGTTACAAAATCCAAAGTTTCCACACATTTGCAATGCTAAAAAAATTCCGGTAGTTGGAAAAGTAACGTTAGCTCAAACCCATGGAAGCCCTTCCTTATTTTTGCTATACCAACACTGTTTCTTTGATAAATGATGAACTATTGCAACGTACCGTAGCCCATTTGCTAGATAAATGATCGACAATAATTGCATTCGTCGTTGCTTCTTGTCCCAAATGAGGTGTCGTCTTCTTAGGTGGGAGTGTAGTGGCCAGTGGCGGATCCAGGGGGGGTCGCCGGCGTCCGGACCCCCCCTCAAATTTTCCAATGTGCCCTTTTTCAAAAAAAAAAAAAAATTTTCCACACTAGCAAAAAAAAAAAAAACGAGACAGTTTCACAGGTAATGACAGTGTTGTCCAGTTCCGAGGAGATTTTGGTTACCCCCATCCAGTATCGATCAATCCACTAAAAGTCTAGCCATGTATCGCAGAAACTTTCGGCAATATATTTGACTACGGTAACCTATATAGGCCGCCCCGAAACCCGAACAGTGTAATCGTTTTACAGAGAATGTGACTACGGTATGTCTGCGTGACAATAAGGCATTCTAATCACTTTTCGCTTGGAACCACGTGTGGCGTGCTTGGGCATTCAGAGTAACACAAAACACGCAGATATTACGTCATACTCACTAGCGATATGCAACGTATTACTATTTGGTTTTAATATTGATTCCAAAAGGTCACTGCTAGTCTTTTGGTCTTACAAAATAATGATCTGTTCACACTCCATAAACGCTACATCTACGAAACCTTCTAGTATCCATCCTCTCGTGAACAAGAGAGAGTAGGTAAATATGTTTCGCTATGATATTTATAGTCTGGAATTACTCTCCTTTTATAGTGTTGCCCTAGTGATGGGAATAAAAAGCCAGTCTTAGGTAAAGTCCACAGCCAAGAGTTGACCAGAAGTCACGATAGACAAATCGGTGTTTGCTTCATTTTAAAATTACTATATAAAATCACCACCAGGTCAAATAACGCAGTGTCAGTCGGTTCAATTTTTTGACGTCTTTGGACCGATGACCGGTCTGCTGTCGCAAATGAAAAGCAAACATTTGACTTTAGTCATCTGTTCTGACAGAGTGTTTTTGACAGTCGCGACGCAACTATATAGGGAACACAACATACAGTATTTTAACCTCCTCCCCCAGCCCAGATAACGGTAGCGCCAGGTGGGGGATGTGTTCATGCCGCCCGTCGGGGAAGGCTGGCCCCCTATCGGAGAAGTTTTACAGTTTCGTAGGGGAGTCTTAGTCGAAAATACGCAGTCCCTGACGACAACTAATGGACGGTTTACCTGTTTTTTGCTCTCAAGAGGATAATTTCTGTAATAAAAACCCAAAATTTTCGGCGCGCTACGCGCGCTGTAGAGTCACTCTAGTTTTTCAATAGTTCCATTCCACATAGCAGGACAGCACTATTCCTGTCCACCTTAACAGATAACATATGGGCAGAATACATAGTTTATGTAAAGGTCGTAACTTTCATCCCATATCGCAAAGCCTAGCTGGTGTTCTCTTGTGTGTGTCATGCGGTACAGTCAGTTGGTGAGCGACTTACGGAGCAAAGTTTGACTATTTCATCGTGTAGTCCAGGTGGTTTCGATACAATGTATGTTACACCCGATACGGTCTACAAACCCTACAGTTCTTTTTTCGTTTCGTCATATGTTTTATGTGTAAGCCTATCAAACAATTTCGCCCGCTTCGCGCTCTTTTCAATTTCACGATCCAGATTCAAAGAACACTAACAGTGCGCAACTCGGATCATGAAGTATTAAGTGATATAATGCAAAATATGCCTGCAATTGCATGGGATAATGAGGCTCCCACATCTGCCTTTCTCATCATACCCTCGAAATAGGGAATGTCGGAACTTGGGGTAGCTGACATGGTCCGGCCCCCTGTTGGAAAAAATTCTGCCGCCACCCATGGTCAGTTTACTTATTTTGGCTTTCATAAGGGTAATTTCAGGGATAAAACCCAAAATTTTCGGTACGCTTTGTCCACTCTTCCTCAGTTCGGTTATACTTATAGCTAAATATAGTACAAACCCTTTCCACCTTTTCAAGTTAATAAGTAGAATACATGGATTTATGTAAATGTCGGGAATTGGATCTCATTTCGCTAAACCTGGTTAACGTTCACTTGTGTCTGTCGTACGGTACGTCTAGTGACTCGAGGAGGGAAGTACAATAAAGTTATGCCCGATAGGGCCCAACTGTCCTCTCAATTGTTCTATATAAGCTTTAAATTAGTACAAATTCTTATAAGTGTGGGCTTACCTAAAAAAATTTCGCGCGCTTCGCGCGGTTTGCAATTTCACCGTTTAGATTCCAGTTTTTGCATGTTTCTTGGTTTGTCCTTTCTTTGTCAATATGCGGTAAGTTGTGTAATCGCTGACGTTTATGGGAACCAAAATTTAAAAAAAAATGAATGTGCCCTTTTTATGTTGGACCCCCCCCCTCAGAAAAGACCCTAGATCCGCCCCTGGTAGTGGCTGCAACAATATCTAATGCAAGTGCAATAAAATACAACGCATTCAGTTCTGCGTTTCTTTTAAATATTAACTTAAATAAGCAGAAATAAGTAACTTCCATTCTTTCCTGAGTTCAGAGTTTGCTATATCTGAAGGATAGAATGAGTACATGTATTGAATATTTGTGCCGGTTCTCTCCTCTTTTTCAAGCATGGAACGGGCGTAGCATGAATGAAAGAGAGTATAAATATCACAAAAGTTACATTTACTGTTAAGCATCGCGCTCTATTATAATTTAAGTGCACTCGAAGACACATGTTTTGTAAACGCTTTCTCGAAATGGTTTCAGTTTAACACAAAACAACGTGTCGTCCACTTGATATTGTTGTCGTTAAGAAGACATTTTAAAATGAAGCTTAGTCTTCGAAACATGTTTTTTCTTTTAGTCTCTCACGAAAATAACCGTGAAACAAGCTACGTCTTGTTCATATGAAAAAAAAATTAGCGTAACTTGTTTTAAGCCTATTGTTATTTGCCTAGAACCGATATCCTAAGTTCTTCTACTTCTTGCACCCACCAAATGTAGGCTCATCGGGAAATGAGCACGAGTTGGGTCATTGAAGTATAGTTAATTAATACTGACAAAAGGGTTAACGATTTATGTGAAGGTATAATTTATTTAACGAATGAACCGCATTTTTAACAAATGTCGAAAAAATGATTTAATATTTATGGGTAAGGGTGAATGGATGGTTTTAAGTTGTAGCAACAAGGGTGTATATGCAACGCTGGGAAGAATGCGCCTTGGTTTTGGTGGTAAATATTTAAAATTGTATTTTTTTGTCTTGTTGCCAACTGACTAAAGAAAATGACATTCTGGTTGGAGTTAATTACATATTGCAACTAAAGTTACATATACATGAGTTAAGGAAGGAGAAATGCGAATTAAGCGGCCCAGATCGGGAAAAACTGGTCCGTCGGGGAAATTTTCCATTGTTGGGAGCCGTAGGAGATATAATAAAGTATGTAAACCCCAAAGCGACACGTTGACCAGACAGTTTAGTTGTGTTGTTCTCACCCAGGGAAGTTCTTGAATAAAATTGACCCATCTTTTTTCACATTCTCTTCAATACAAAACCAATTATTATCAAATTTTCATCCCCAACTTTTCTTCGTCCCCTTTGTTTGGGATTCCAGCTGATCAGTCTCCCTGTTAGGGCGCTTTTCCACTACCGCAAACCATGGCGTCACCACTGCATAGAGTGGCTGGATTGTGAATCTAAGATTACAACCAAGAGCAATACTGAAAATTCTCTAATCAGTATACCAGAAGCCTACAATGATTTATGCCATGGCTTATGCAGATACAATCTGAAAGTGACAGGGAACTGGGAGAGAGGTAACATCTTTGAAGAACCCTTTGGACCTATGAGACAAATTTGCAATAACACCCAGCAAGTCGCTTGAGAACGTTAGAGAAGCAAGAGTTGCAACATGATCGTACATTAAGTATAGTGATATTGATCAAATTTTGACCTTGAAATGTTTCTCTATAAATATTGTTAGTCTATGGAAGATGGAATCGTCGACGGGAGCAGTGGAGGAATGCATGGAATTGGTGTATATGAACCCGACATTAATGTACAATATCCTTTCATTTTCCTACCTAGCGCCCACTGTACTTGTGAGCCGACTCACGTGATATGCTATCGAAGTCCCTGTAGCTTTTGTTTTCTAAAGGTCCGTCCGCCTTAATACCGGAAGGCGAAAACCTGGTATTACCGTAGCCTAAACTAAGGTTTGCTCCTGGAAGGAGCGACGTCCAATGAACGGACACTGAGAGTAACTTTGACCAACCTCTCAACCTTTACACCTCTAAATCGTGGTTCTTTCATGCGTAACTCTGACAGACTCACTGGAAACAGCAGACACTACACATGATCTTTGATCAAGGTGCTGTATCAATTCTATAAACCAACCTTCATCGCTTTATAATGACTTATCAAGTCTCTTGGGTTGGTTGTTGTAGTGAAGTTTTTCCACATGGCAGCATTATCGAACAAAGACATTGCTGAATGGCAAGTTAATTTTTTCGAGAAGCGTAAGAAGCGGTTTTGCAGGTTTCCTTTTTCTTTCTATTTTAGCGGGTGTAATATTCAATATTTTGGCTGGTTTTGCCTCTTCTAGTAAGAGTGGGGCAGACATATACGCTGACATGCACTGATAGTCCAAAAAAGTATAATCTTGCTAGCCTGTGAGTTCATCATGTATTTTAATGAAATTCAGACGTAAGGCTTACTTATCATTCAGAAGTGCCAGAGAGTATCAATAAAGCACGCGCATTTACGGTCCAATAGCAAGTGAAGCTCATTTGCATGTCTACCTTTCCAGTTCTGTTTGGATTAAATATAACATATAGGCCTACATATCTTCTGCTGTAAAATTGGTCTGAAATATGCAGAAATATGATGAGATTTACAAAAGTTATGAACATAAGTCGACTGAAAAGTCTGTGTAAGTACAGGCCTGTAACCAGACTTGGAGAGCAGGGCAAACCAAGCTGGGCAGCTTTGGAAGTATACTTTTGCACAGGGGTCTGGCTATGCCAGCAGAGCAGGGGGCCAAGTCAAGGAGTAGGCGGCATGACCCCCAAATCCCCTCCCCTTAGTTACTGGCCTGTGTAAGTAACAACATTCTCACCTTCTGGGACATTAATCCACCAGCATCTTTCTACTGCTAAAACCTCCCCAATCTCACGTTGAAGATCACAAGATCTCAACTGGAGGTGGCATATGTTTAGATACCGTTTTAAATTACTGCTGCAAACAACGTTTCTTCTAAATATTTCCCCGGTCTCTATACAGTTTCGACGAACCGCTGCACAGCGTTCTTCAAACTCATCATCCAGGAGAGGGATTTGTTCCTTATCTTCAACCAACTTCACTCCTGCCAAAAGACAACGTCCAGGGCAAGTTTTGAAACATGATACAATAACATTACAGACCACTTATAAGTATAGATACAGATCATGCACTTTCATTGGATACGTAAAGTACGCGGATCCACCGTACGTACACGTTATTGCTAACCAACATGAGCACCAATGGTGCAAACTTTGACTGCTTGCGAATGTAATTTGGCTCATGTGTCACTGTTTGATAGCTTATTATGCAATTACGAGTTGATACAGTTATCATGCATGATTGAAGAACATGTGCAAACGATGCATGTAGCTCATATGAGGTCTCTAGTTACAGTGTGGAAACTTTGGCCAAGCCTCTGTTGGTTTGGTTGCCTGCCCATCTGGTATAATGAGTTAAAAAGTTAAAACATAACAGGAATTCCAATGAAATTACATCTGATATTGACACTTTCACAAGACAAATACCGTTTGCAGTTATATCATGAATAATCATGAGCTACACATGCAAATCTGAGGCGTGGAAAGAGGGAATTATGAGGTATGCGTTATGTTAAATCCTTGAACTCTCATTCCAAGGAGATTTGTAATTGGCTTCATGCCCTGGGTGTTTATTTTGGAAGTAGCTGCTTACTACTTTGAAAATGTCTACATTTATAGCCAAACTAGAAACTAGCTGGTAAGTATTTAACAGGCAATTTACAAAGGATTAACAAACAAAAACAAACACTGTGCAACACCTTACATCATAATTTTTACATAGCAAAGGAGAAATCTCAGAAATAGTAAAACTTTGAAGAGGAATATCTACAAACCGATGAAGTTATTGAAATAATTCCAACGGATTTTTTTTATGAAAAAATCTTCATCTACCAATGAGTACAACAGCTGTTTGGTTACATGTCCACAGACCATAAAGTAAAGATAAGGAATAAAAAAATTGACCTATTATTCAAGCCTCTGTGGTCCAAGAACTAAGTGAATTTAGAGTTTATGCTAACCCTAAAGTTAATGCTACATTTGATCGTATGATACCTTTACTTTTCCGTCCAACGGTAACAAGTCTGTTCACATGACTCTCTGTTCATATGTTCATATGTCTGTGAAAGACATACACAAGCCTTCTATCCGTTTAAATCTACATATAGCTTTTCAAATCTTCTTCGTCCTAACCGTTAAAATAGATATATACAAATCTATTTTTAATGAACTTAAATGAACTTTTCTCCCGGAATAACATTTAAGCTGATACTGGCCTTTTCCGATCGATATAAAACTTCTTTACCTCATAGGCTTGTTTCATTACCTGATTTCGCAAGTCAATGGAAAGGTGCAACCTCGTTGCAATAGCTAAAGCATCGAATGGCTGTATGCCTGTATTCGATAACAGCGGATCGCAAAGAGCTCATGACTTAGATAGGTCAATATCCCGTAAAATATATGATATTAGTTGCTCTCCATGTAAGTCCCTTGCCAGTGTGCAATACCGGCCCATATCCTGACAACGTACATATTGGTCAAATGTCGAAGTTAGACAAATTACCTTTGAAGGATCCGTTTCCGAGTCCTCTCTGAAGAGGAAGGGCCTTTGCGAAGGTAAAGCTAATGAGAAGGTGAATTAAAATGGAGCTTCCCATCTGAAAATTAAATAATTCAGGATAAAGACTGGTCATTGCGTGAAATCCTATCTCCTTTAGTTTGAGAAATGTTCTCCCAAAATTTATATGATGCACATACGGCATCCTCTCCACCGTTTTACCGTTTTATGCTTCAAGATGACTCTTAATTTCTTATATGTTTTGCAGACGTGAACAAAACAATCATGTTGAATGCTACTGAGGTTTTCAGTTAAACTCATAAGCCTTATATATCCATAAAAAAACAATAAGTTATATGGTTGTGTTAAAATTATATGGCAATTAATTTGTTTCAAATACATTTTATACCTTATATCTGAACCTTTGAAAATGTACAAACCTTCCGTATCTTATTCGAAAACTCGTATCCCTACCCCAGTCAAGGCTCCAACCGATAAGTCGAAAAATAAAAGACAGAAGACGATTAGGTTTACTAATCAAAAACAAATCTTTTACTTTCTGAGATTGTTGTTTGAGGCCACTCATTTTACTTCCTTCAAGAGGAACAACATAACATGTACACATGGATAGAGTTTCTTTTTCAAATGAAATCAGATCAACGACCTACCAGCGTTTATTTATTTTGTTACCAATATGACTTAAGAGGTTTCAACTGTTGTCCATAGGGTCCCAGGAATGTAACCGCAATATTCAGTGCTTTTGAGATGATTTACTGCCTTTGTGATGAAGTAGTATATGCAAAGAATGGCAGCTATTTTAGCATTTTCTATGCATTATCGGACGTTCACCATATTTTATGGTCCAAGCAACAACGAAGTAAACATATTTATACAGAATATAAACGTACTTGATTCAAAAACTTAAGGTACGCCTTAGTGACAGTAATAGTTACTCGGCAATTTTGGAACTAAATATTCTTGAATTTCCTTCTGGAAAAAATTATCCGGGCCCTAGGCAAAACAATCTATGGGATAATCTTCTTTTTTCTGGGCCCACAGCCCCAGGACACTCAATATTAGAGAGAGCACATGTGGGTATGCTCTTAGATTTTAGCTGGGTGGTCACATGTTATGGGAATATAAGGATTTATAGCTAAGGATAAGAAAATTAAATTTAAATTACAGTACTTGACGAGACGAAAATTTCATATAATACTGTTCATGTTTGATTTACTTTCTAGGATGACGAGGAAAAACTAGATAATTAGGTTCAGGTGAAAGTACTGAACAGATATGGCAGAAGGAAAAAAATACAAACAGATTTGACAACAGCTTTCAATCAGCACGAGAGCACGCACACTTCAAAGCCTATGCAACATCCTTGAGTTTATCCCGTAGGAAATCAACAAGTCTATAATGCCATGAAAGAGCAATTTAACAAAATTACAATTTTTTTACCTGGTTATTGATGAAAGTTAACCAAAGCTAGAAAACAACACTTTGCTTTCAAATACAATTCCAGAAACTATTGCAAAAGGAAACGCAATTGACAACAATCTTACTTCAGTTTAAATGAGTATGCATTACTCTACATTGCCGTCTCGAAAGGATTTGCCAATATTTGGGGGGTTCATTTATTTTCAATAATAGGTCGTTTTTTCACTCTGAACTTAACTTCGGTTTATGTTCCGGAAGTCTATCGGTAGGGTTGAGAGTGGGACCAGTGTTCGAAACGTTTCTAATAGAAATGCTTACTCTTGTGTCAGCATTTCAGTTTCCCTCTAGCCTTTACAATACCTGTGCGTTATTTATTTCGGAAATCCATGTCTCTAATATTTTGCAGTAGTTTTGCAGATAGCAGTGGGAAATGATTAGAACTTTATTCACTGAACAAGAAACCACTCAGTTTGGAAAGATGAATGACGGAAAGGGACACAGTGGCATCACTAACGACAAATGGGAAAAGGGAGAATAACCCCAATGAAAAATTTAAATCACTACTTTTTGATTCCTTGCCGAAGGCGAAAAGAATCTATGCCATCAGGCTGGCCAGAGTATGTGTGTGTACGTGTGTGTATGTATGAGTGTTTGTGTCTCTTTGATGCAATGATAGATACTTCTCGTACTTGGCACATGCATTTCTCATATTAAGCGCATAGGCATACGGGAGCTTTTCAGTTTGGGGGCAGAGGATTTCTGCCCGAAATATATAATACTACAAAGACTATCTAAGCGGAGCCCCACCATTGGTTGGCCCGGAGCGTACAGAAAATTTTGAAAAATCGCGACCCCTCACACAGCCGGAAATGGCATTTCTCAGGCTTATAAGTAGAATCAAAACAGTCGCTATTTTGAGCTTTTGTGTTCAATAAAATTTTCACTTCAATAAAAAAAAAAATTAGCAAATTGCAAAGTGATCAGAAAATTACCAGATAAAATGTACCACTTCCATTGGATGAATATAATGTAAAGTAAGCTAATCAATGGAAAATGAGCTTGTATGCGCATTCTACAAAATACTTTACTACTTGCAAGGTGAGATTAAAATGAATACAGCTTTTAAAATTCGAGCAACTTTAGTAACCGGCGAATATCCCAAGACTTCTCAACTTGGAGGGAGGATGGCATCTCATCGCATACGGGCTACCTATTATCTATCATCGAACTTTACAAGGATCCCATGTGTTCGAGCAGCAGTGTTTAGCTCAGACTCAGAGGCTTACATGCCCAAATTTACCTGAGGGGGAATTGCATGAGACGGATTGGCTCTTACAAAATCGACCACCTCAATTTTCGCGGGTTTCCCGCGCAAGGTAGTAGCGTGTAAATACTTAATTTATTATTTGCATCCAAACAAACAAGCGCGCAAATTATTTTATAGCCAACAAACGACCTAAGTCCATATCAATGGTTTCGGCGCACAAAGCGTATGCGTCAAATAAAAACAAACGTGGCCAAATGGTTGGCAAAGTCGCATAGATTCCTTTTGCCTAAGGCAAGGGAATACAAAATTAAAAATAAAATTTTATATTTAAGATACCTGTACGTTTTATTCAAAACGGGACGGTTTAGATTTATGGCATTGATCGTGTTGTTCACAGGTAATCAATCGACAAACGAAATGCTTATAGACCCATGACTCACAAACAGTTGTAACAAATACAAATTGGAATGCTTTTGTGAATCCGATCCGTCTTTGAAAGTGGCAGGGGGCTATACTCAGTGGCACTATCCAAGTGGGGCGCTACCATCGGTTGACGTGGACCGTACGAAGAAAATTTTGGCCAAAATACCTCCCCCCCCCCCCTCCATCACCGGAAAAGGCCATTTCCAAGTCTTTGCAACGTGATACTATGACAGTTGTCAGAAGTATTTCCTAAAAATAGGCCTATTGTAAATAGTCTAGAAAAAGGTAGTGTTCTGATTTCCGGATAGAGTCAGTGGCACTATCTAATTGGAGGGCCATCATTAGTTGGCGCAGAGCGTAGAAAAGTTTGGCCAAAAATTACCGGAAACGGCCCTTTCCAGTCTTTGCAAAGTGATACTATGACAACCCTCAGAAGTATTTCCTGACAAAAATACATAGGCCTATTGTAAAAAGTCTAGAAAAAGGTACTATAAAGTGTTCTGATTTACGGGTCTGCCGGGCTGGTTTCATGGGGGATATGGTATACAGTATTCCCCATCCAGTTTCATGGGGGATATATCCCTATCCCCCAGGATCGCCGCACATGGTTAACATTTATAATGAACTGATAAAATAGTCTATACAGATCACAAAAATCTCCCACAAACTGTTTCACAAAACATTTGAAAGAGCCCTTTGGTTAAAATAAAATAAAACTGTTGTCCTAGTGGGAATGGCTTGAGTACTTGACTCAGATCTGATCAGCAGCTTCCTTTTTGTTTTTCTGCAAGTGACTCATTACAGATTTTAGTCGGCTTGAAACCTAGACATTTATACTTCGACCTTGATTTCCAAATCTGCAGCAGTGTAGTGATGTATTTTAAGATTAACTTGAAGATATTGGGCATCCATTTTTTAAAACATTTCTTAAGGATCGATTTGTATTTCCACTTATGATATAACTAAAATCGGATTGAGTCGCTAAATAGTTATTTGTGGTTTTCCTATCATTAAAAATCGGCCAAGTCGTGACGCCCAGTTTCAAGGGACGGATTCTAATGCATTTTCAAGGGTACATGGGCATGATAAACTTTTCCCTGACTCTTTGAGGCATTGTACACACCTGTACGTGCACCCTAGCGTCTGCCCGTGTAATCTGGCAATTGAAAACATCCCAAAACTTTTTTCAACTTTCACCCGAAGATTCTACCATTTCGGGCAAAGTGTTGCGCAAAACTATGGAGTGAGGCTGAGGGGAAATTGTTTTTTCAAATGCTGCCCGAATGTGTGGCAAATTTTTGAAATCTTTTTGATTTTTCATGAAAATTGTACCGTGACTATGATGCTTTTGTATTTTCCGGGCAAATTTTTGAAAGAATTCGGGCACGCTTAGGACTTTTCTGTGTAATTAAAAACATGCAAAATTTTTTAAGACCCAAATGGCTGCCCGAATTTTTACCAGATCCCTTCCCGATATTCAGGTCTTGCGAAAATTTGGGGGGCAGTCTTCCCCCGGGGTCCCCAGCTCGTACACCTATGATTAAGAGGAAAGATCCCTATTGTTTTTCTGGATATTAGAGGTTATGTGAGGTTATAGGAGGTCAAACGCCGAAAACCTTGAAAAAACACGATATTTCAGTACATGGATAATGGATACTTTTCATACTTGGTAAATAGATTTTTTACTTAAGAGAGACAGAGAGATAACCTATGGGTATTGTTGATGGTCGGAGGTTAACGTAGGTCATGAGAGGTGAACCTATGAAAACCTCGTAGAGTATAAATAGACAGTGGGGAACCATTAATTGTGTAAAGGTAATTAAAAAACAATTTTCAAAAGCATAACTTTTACAGACCTAAGTAGGAACACATGTGAAGGATGCTGTGACTATAACATGATTAGAAATACCATCCTATCAGGCGCGTGTCCAGGATTTTCAGCAGCAGGGGGCGTCTGAAATATGATTTTTCAAATAAGGCGGGTATTTTGGGTCGAAAACTCTTTAAAGACTCTGAAAAATCTTAAAGTCGGAGCGAACGGGAGGGACCGGACCCACCGGATCCACCTTGGACACGCCCCTGGCTATAACGAGTTTGATGATGGTGTATTGGAAAGTGCTCGGTTCTCACACAGACGGCCCAAATTTTAATCACTTCGAAGACACTTTCTTTGTTTTCTGTCATTCAGTTTTTGGTGGAGTTCGAAGGTCGTGTGAGGTGACCAGAGGGAAATTGTGAAAACATCGCAGAAAATGATGTAGTTAAGAAGTATCGAATTAAGGGATGAAACTCAGTGCATCAAAGCACCCAATCACTAAGCCTTTGGGCTTTCTGGTGACCGTAGAACATAGGAAACGTTAACATAGTTATAAATGCTCTGCTTTAGAGACCCACTACATTTTTTCTAGGTAGAATTTAAAATGTAAGGTTAACTAATTTTCAAACAATGCATATTTGAGGAAACGCAGGACCGGATCTACATTCTGGAGGTCCGGAAACCTATTTTATGAGGGTCTCTATCATTAGTTGTGTTGATGAAATTTGTGGGGTGGGACTAATACGTGGCGGAACGCCACCATCAGTTGACGTGTAGCCTTCAAGAATTTTGGGCCAAAATTCTAGCAGGTTGTAGGAAATGGCACTTCCCAGGCATATTCAAATGCATTTAGACTCCTTTATCTATCTTAATTTAGACATTTTTATCCCCCACCTGCCAAAATGGGCACTTTAGACACATTTTTATTGTGTAAAATTATTTTGTGGGGCAGAATAGAACTTGCCATCAACTTATAACTTTGGCTTTATTCGATATCTTCATGTGCTAAACAGGAGATCGAAAATAAAATTTGCACATGACATCGGCGTAGAAATCCATGGCAGGGGTTTTTGGAAACTCCCAGTTTGTGTAAATTGCAACTAGCAGACACATCTGCAGGTAGTGCAGTAGTCGTCACTTCCAAACCCAGATACAAAAGGGCTCTTTGGCATTCTGATGGCAGCCGAAGCATATGGTGTATATATTTCCAAGAAAATCCTTACGGTAAATTTCACCTTCGGTGCGTGACCATTATCTTTAGTCAGGTTCATAAATAGAGGTTCAAATGAAATGTACAGCTATGAAAAATGAGCAAGAATACATTCAATCGAAGAGATATGGGGTTCGGTCAAAGCAGGGAGGTGTTAGGGGCGAGAATGGTACACAGGGGAAATTTGTGGGAAGTAGGTGCTTAATGGTTCGACAGTACTTCGACAGAATAGTATTTCTCCACCTTTATTTATTAATTTTATTTCTCACCTTGCTAAAAACTTTTCCTCATTCTTTAATCATTCCCCAACCATGTTTACAAAAACTTTCCATGTGTGGGTGTTTTTCCAATCACCTCCTTTTCCATATTACAATGAAGCGAAAATTTAAATCACTTAAAGTTTATCGTAGAAATAAAAGTAAAGGAGAATGACGTCTGCCAATCTGGACTGAAGCCATAGATTTGGCTAGGCTGTACGGCAACAGGGCACCGGCGCGTAATACAAATATCACGCCATTGCTTTTGCTCCAAGTATTGGCAAAGAAACTACAAGTTTTCAAGTTAGGAGTATAAAACAAAATACTTAAGGCACCATGACTTATTCCTGTTGTGAAAATTACTCCTAATCTTTCGAAAAACGGATAAAATAAGCTGTAACTTCTGCAGCAGACTGCACACAGTACGTCCGGAGACACACCAGTCAACCGGTGTTTTGACGTACAACGAAAGCTCCCTCACATTTTTCGTGGCCTCACCGGTTAAACATGCAGGGATGCAGTGTGTCAGCGTTCTCCCTTACTTTTATTTCTATTATGCTTATATATTAGGTGGGATCCCCGATTTTGAAAAGAGTTGGAGTTGGTGGCTCACTTTGTGAGACTAAAGATTAAAGGCAAGTAAATAAGGGTTGGGGTCTGTCCAAGAAAATATTGAAATAAGCATAATTCCTGAGACCTGGCAATCAAGACAATGGAAAGCAACATTATGAACAGGGGTCGCGGTGACGGGGAGGGGAGACTACGGGGCTTTAGCCCCCGCACTATTTCTGCCATGGACATTTTGGACCGCCTTAAATTAGGATGAAAGGGTTTTATTTTCTTGGACATATTGGGCAGCTTCGATGATTAACTTCCCACTTCAAAATTGGCTCTACGGTCCCTGATGAAATTGTATATCATTATGGAGTGTGACAACCCATCAATTCTGGCTGGGGCGTGGGCCCAACGGAAGTTTATTTGAACAAAAATTACAATTGCTTTATGCGTTTGGACATATCTGGTGTCCTGAAAAAAATTTCCCCAATGGAAGCTTTGCCGCCTCTCTTCGCCAACTTGTCTACCTACGGGTAGGGAGTTTGGAATATGTTTGCCAGTATAAATACAATCACATAATATTCAGCATGACAAAGCCGGTGTTAATGTTGCGTCCTCCCCTAGCAAATTTTGAAATTAAAGATTGTAAGATGTGATTTTCTTGCTTATGGAAATCAAGGTAGGTACTCACAAAGGGTATTTCATGACACTGTCAATAATTTTGAAGTGTCAAGTCACTTAGCCATTGACATTAAGATCGTGTGCGTGTCAAAATGAACAAAGCAAAAAACGACGTGACTATTCGTCGATCGGACTCAAGTATACTCCTAACAGGGAGTTGTAACACCTCTCTCCTCCTAACGAAATCACACCCACTCATGCATTTCTCCTTTTTAATTCAGGCTCAAGGTTTTTAGGACTGGGCTGAAAAGCACTGATCTAAGTCACTATGAATAGGTTACAGCGAATCGCTTACAAAATTTTGGGCCAAAAAGAGCTTCTACATCGTCGACAATAGACCTTCTCACAACATAAGAGTCTACTAGATAATAACTGTCTCTGAGTATTTCTTCAGTTAGGCCTAAAATACCACGATGAAATCATGTTAGTTAAAACCAAAAAAGCAAAAAGCTAACCAATGCATCATTACCCAGGTGACATGCCTCAGTAACAACTTCCTAGGTACATCGTATCAATAATTTAAAATTGTGAAATTTCCTACCATATAACATTCAAGATCAGAGAATTCACTCTTGCGTTAGAATCTATATTTTGGTTGGGAGAGCTCAGGTTGGAGTTTCAACTCACTCAGAAGCAGATGAGAAAGCTAAGCCGAAAAAATGCTCGTTTATGGAAATTTTCGGGGAGTACCCTAACAATGAAAATATTGGGGGCCCTTAACCTATAGGATGCCTCATTTATTGGGTAAAACCCTCCCTGAAGTAATTTTGAGCATTTTTCCTTTTATAATGTCAGCATTTTATCTACACGGATGAAATAAAGCCATTAATATTATAGTGCGTGTAAAATTGTATTGCAAAATTGCATTGTAAAATTAGACTAGTGTGAGTAGGCGTTGGGTAGGGGCAGGCACCGCAACTAAAAAGGCCGAGGCAGGGCCGAATTAAACCAATTGGTTAGAAACTGTTACAATTGGTTAGAAAATGAGCCGTAAACCTAATCTAACTCTAACCCTATAGCTATTATATTTCTGTTTGTTTCTTCTGTCACTCATCAATTAGAGGCTTATTCCGTAACTAATTGTAAATAAAGTGGAATAAATAGGAATTACTTTCATTTGTAGAGCAAGTACAGGGAAATGAGAAAATGGACGCAACCGCAGTGAAAAACTGACTAAATCAACTGGAATTCAAACCCTGACCTTTGTTTTACTGGGGTTTACCTTTACCAGTTTGGCTATATACATGGTCTTGGTAACTCGAATAGCAGAAAGCTGCCATTTTTGAATAGCGCCAACATTTGGACGAGTGTCACTTACTTGAGATTCTTGAACTCAATAAGTCAGAGATTGCTTGTGGAACGAGTATGACCAGGAATATTTCACACGTCCCTGAATACTTTAAATAAAAGAATAGGGCAGTACTTCCCTCACCATTGAGATTTTTTTGAAATTTGGCTGGAAGAACGCCCGTCAAAGTACAAAAAACTAGTAGATAAACTACGGAACTTCACTTAACGATGCGACAATAATTAACATGTAACATTTGACCTTCCATTTAAAAAGCAGTAAATGGGCACCATTTTGTGCCTTCGAGAGGTAAATAAGACTCGGGGGATCAAACATTCAGTTATAGAATTTTTGGCAATGTGGGATGTTCTAAGATAAAAAAAAAGCGGTCAAGTGTAACTGATAAATCATTGGGGGAACTTGAAGCCCCCAACACCAATCCCTTGCGGATGAGACAGTCCTGGCACCATTTCCCTTTTTGAGCTTTACAAGCAATTTGATATTAACATAAAACTACGGTTGTGACAACAACTAACTTTTGGCTTGACAAAAATTTTTAAACATGTAATCAACAGTCGCCCAACAGCAGAAAATTCAGCTTAACGTTGCAAATTCCTCTCATCTTTCTTTTAGTTAAGTATGTTTTGTCTTGTCTCAGAAAAAATATTGCCAGTCAAAGACATAAAGGTGGTATACTCAGTTTCCTCTCAGATTCCATCTTACTGAAACGCAAGCTGTAGTCCACAGTCTCGAACGCGCTTCTTACGTAAACAACTACTAAAATACACCTTTATGCTGGTCATTGACTACAACCGATCCAATTTGGATCATTTTTATCCACTGCTGGAAAATAGTGATCAGATTTCGGATCAATGCACGACTGATCCTGATAGGGTTTAGTTTTTGATTCGGCTGTTTCTCGACTATAGTAGTGTCAGCCACCGCAGAGGGTCAGAGAAGTCTCGCCACATATTTTTTTTCCAAATCTGATTCACTCTTCTGGCAGCTTGATTCTATTGATGTTATCGCAATGCGAGGTGTGGTTCCAAGAACGTGTATGGCTTAAATGATTGATTTCATATAGGCCTAAGTTGTTATACGAATGAACTGAAAATCCTACAAGTTGTGACCATATACCACCCGTATTCCCCCTAAAAATGATATATTTAACCAGGCATCAATGGGCTTTTTATATCTAGACGCTCCTACAGTATGTAACAAACCGGCATATATATTTATGGACTAGTCGGGTAGGAACACCGAAAAGCAAGGCAACATTTCGATTACATTACACGCTAGGACTGCCCTATTTACTGACCAAAGAGTTGTCAAACAGAAATACTTCTAAGAGATTATTTCACTCTATTGGGCTGCTGTGGGAAGGTTTTCCTTCTCACTGATGTGTGAGGACATTACTCACTCACATGGGTTGTAAACCGATATGACGTATTATCTAATTGCAAGCTGCCATGTATGTCGTCATTCTTTCCTATATATCAGTAGGCCTGTCTAGAACCCAACGAACGCAGACCTCACTTAACATTCTATTTATCCACCATTTTGTATGGCTGTTTTTCCAGAACTTATCACGATAACATGAAGTCAAAATTCCCGAATGAGCCATCATTTTACATCTTGCAATAGCACATGAGCATGCATGTTCTCAGTGATGGTCAGTCTCCTTCTTTGAAAGATTTATCCTTTCAGTCCTCTCATTTTGAATTTTACTCTCTAACAACACGGTTATGTGACAAATCGTCGGTACAGCATAGTCATCTCTGCAATCCAACATCTTCATACTTTGGTGAAGTCTCTTGGGTCTGTACGGTCTACCGTCTGTCGTGGTGCTAGATCCAAAATGGGGTCATGTCCCTCCTCCGCGCTCCCCCAATTGGAAACATGGGGACTGAAGAAAGAGACCCACTGTTTAATATGCCACATAATGAAATGATGCTGTTCACAATCATCCACCATGAATGGTAGAGGGAACTACATCAACGAAGAAATGACGCAATACAGTTTTGCAGTAACTGAAAGAGAATACTTCAGACTCAAAAGTTACTTTGAATATTTGAAGGACAACTAAATTTTACATTTTTATGAACTTCCTGTGTTCATTTTTCGACATAAAAACAGCCATTGTTGCTACTTGTAAAGAAGTATATTTGAGGTTGATCAACTTTACTGAGGGCGACCATTTTATTGTTTACAGGATTGCGGCATTGGCTGTATTCGACACCCATGTTCTGAAACAGAGAAGTGTTCTCGTACGAGTCGATCACGAAAGAACACGTTCGCGAACTGTTTTTACACCCAAATCTTACCACACCTCGGTTGGTGGTGTAGCTTGAACAAACATAAACAAAGATGTCGGAGATGTCTTTTCACGGAAGAAATGTTAGGTAATTCTCAGCACAATGCCCTTCTTAAGTGTACTTATGCCATTTTTGAAATGACAACAACTTAAGCAGACCATGTACCCGGCAGGACTTGTGGGCTTATTATAAAAAATAAACGAAGTTAATAGTGAAAGTATGAAACGGTACGGCGGCACGGTACGTAGGGTATATGAACCTAGAGTTACGTTAGACCAAATACTGTACATAGGCCAAACGGTATTGTCACTTTCTGGTGTACTAAGTACTGACATGATGGTTATGAATATCATGCATGTACTCTATTTAATGTACCTGAAAATCAAGTGCTATCCAGTTTGAATAAGTGTTCAGTCCGTGTATCCATGGTAACTGTACCTACACTGTAGGGTTCTTGTTCGGCACTGCAGAACGAGTTCCCCTGTTCTCGTCATGTTCCGGAACCGTCAAGAACAGGGTGTCGAATACAGCCATTATAGTGCAATACCTAATTTACATTTCATCTAGACCGCCACTGTGTAAACGGTACCTTAGTTCCTCCCGGTTTCCCATCCCCTCTGTTATTGGTTAATTATTTACAGCACGTCACTTTCAGGAATCAGGATTCTATCCCATAGTAGTCGTTTGTGTAGTGCAGATTTGAGCAACTGCAATGCTGGACATGTGATAGAGATTTCACAAGGTAAACAACATGTAGAAACGTTTTATCGTGTTCTACGAAGATGTAGCTCCCCACTCATTTTAAGGCCGGCTTATACAATTTTAAATCAACACCAGTGATCTGTATATGTAATCTGGAAATAATTAGGGTATAAATCAAGGGAAATTATAAAAACATGTTCTCATCTTCCTTCGTTTTGTATCCCCGTACCCGAGCCTTTGGTGGAGGGATTGTCATGACCAACCTAGCGAATGTTTTCTATCAAAGTTAACATGGGGCAAGAAGGTCTGAGATCATGAGTTGACATTGACGGCCAATGTCTTGTTATTTTTAAAATTCACATCCAGTTTGGTACGACAAAAATCTGATGCATATATATTGTGGATACAACCTGGGCAGTGACATTTTACATATATTTAGGGAAAACAAGGAATCCTGAGCAGTTCCTTCAAGACTGAAAGATGAATAACTACCCAAAATTGGTGACCAGGTGTAAGCCATGACACCATACCGTTTTGCTTCAAGTACACTTTATAATCTGCGACAACCTTAGCTTCTAAAATCTCGAGAATTGAAGTTTATAGAGTTGAATAAAAGTTTCAGAACTATTCTTTGAAGCTGTGTACATTATATATCTGACACAACCATGGTAAAGAACATCTAATTTGGCTTTACTTCTCAAGTTTAGGAGTTCACGCTTATCAGCCAGACTCTTGATACAGGTAACTTTCACATGTGAGCTATAAGAATGTTGTATTTATTTCACTCTAAAAAGCTGTTTTATCAACCCACCATTCTATTGGTTAATTGGTTTATATCATTTTATCAGCCCCGTTGCCTAGGGCCGTTCCAGATGGAAGCAGCTCTATGATACATTTCCGTGGATAAGCTATATTTGTATCTATTATCAGTGTTTTTGAGTACACGTATTTCATCGAACTGTTCACCCACAGGGAAAATTCGGAATGTAACATTTGACCAATTTCAGGAAGCGGCTAACTCATCATAGTGATTGACAGAGTCATATCTATTTATCTACCGTCTGGAAAATCTGCAATTCCTGCCACAGCTAAGACCATGAAGTAACTGTCGGTGCCACCAGAGTTGTATAACAAAATTAAAGAAGTTAATGTTATTAATTATCAAATATTAGTGCGTCATTTCCACATGGAAGTTTGTAAGATCATACGGACACCACCTGTAGATTATTTAAGACTACTGTTCTATGCACTTCGTTGACTCGTTTCTAACACACATTGAGCAAGCACGGCTTGGTGATGGGGTTTGGAAGTTCATGATAACCCAAAATGCCTGTTTCGGTGTCTATATTTATTTTCAGAGTGATGGTTGCAGCATGGTTTACAAAGAAGAGTATATATTGTCAAATAATAGGGTTAATCGCCACTTAAAATACCTCTTTTCGACATTCCACTTTAGGGAGTTTTCTTTGGGAATTTAAGCAGTCAGGTGTTGACAGTATAGGCCCATTTACTCTGCATTCCCATGCAATAAATTCAATGTCCTGTCAGATTATTGACACTGTTAGTTTTGAGGTAGTCCATCCAGTGACCCTTCAGTGTCTAGCTCCAAAAGGGTTGCTTGTCTGAGTCCTACTTGTTGCAAACTTTTCTCATTGGTTGTCTTGATACGCATACACAGGAATGACCAACCAGAAGTCCCCGTCCGATTGCATCAGACAAGACTTTCTAAATTTTGCCCGAAGTAACTTCGAGGCAACTCCCTTCTTCGATAGTTGAGAACAAACACTCAGATAGAAAGGATCGAAATAGATACATAGAGCTCCGCGACTTCTGCCGCAGGGCTATTGCTGCTGGCCTCCGTCAGCTAAAGACTTTTTTCTTAAACTTAGTTTTTTAGAGGAACTACATTTTCCTTTTAAGGGAAGAAACTTAGATCGTAGTCTGAGAAGCGAGAATCGCATCTTATACTCAACATGTGATTGTGACGCTGTTTAACTAACTTCATTTGTTTTAAATCAACATCATGTAGTGAAATAACTCCTTGACCGGTCAGAGAAGGATTTCTCTGCGTTTGAGAATAAACCAGGTAAACTGTAGACAAGTGGTTCCTGTCATCTTTTTGGACTCTTCTCTGTAGATCCTGAACTACAACCCCTAGCTTCACGATGTAACTGGCCAAACCAAACTACGTAACAATATCATGTAAACAGAACTAGTTGTGATGATGTGTAACCTAAACCTGGTTACAATCGCTGCTTTATTGTATGTCTACATGCATTTGCTGTAGTCAGATTTGCTAAATTGCTTTTCTAACAGGTGGATAAGTACATATGTTACGAACAATACTTTCTTGTCTGAGGAATCACCACCTGGTTTCACATCTCTTCAGACAGCTGTGTGAACATAGGCGGTAATCCGGGGATGGGGGAAGGGGGGAGGAGGATACATTCCCTCTCTTTTTTTAAATGCGTCTATTGACTTTAACTTTTTTACACAGAAACTTTTCCCTTAAGGCCCACAAATCTCCGCTACTGTATGTAAGGAATAGTGTAAATTAATGATTGTAGATGACTTTATAAGTGGAATAAAGGTAAGGAAAACTTAGAATTGCTCTAGGGAAACAAGACATCACCTAGAAAAAAAAACAGAAAATGAATACTCGATTAGCTTCAAAAACTTTACGTCAAAATATTTTTCCAAATTAAATCAGTTCAAATTACATAATCAACGGCTTGTGAGCGATAGGAAATATTACCACCCCACCACTTTGATGGTCCCATTTTACCACAGAGTTACTTAAAATCTGAAATAGAAGATCTTAGACCGATGACACATTAGGCATGCTTTCCTCAAAACTTCCATTCTTGTAAACAGATTTCTGTGAAGAACGAGAGAGAAACAAAAGAGAAATGAAATAAGTTAAAGTGTACTCTCGAAGAACTCTGTAGTCAATAAGGGCACGAGCAGGAATCTTATCATACATTTGACGAGATTTGATTCAAAATTGACTAGATTTGATTAAAAATGAAACTATTTGATAAATTTCTGAGCCAGATCTGTTGAAACATTTGAGGAAATTCCGGGTGTGCTCTCATTCCTTGAATCCTTTTTTAAATTTTCAACGGGACATTTGTTGAGTGTAATTTTTAGTATAGTACTAGATTATTTCTGTCCTTGTCAATTTTTTTTGTAATTATTACACTGAAGTTCATGTAGAGCATCACAGATGTGAGGAAGCTGTTCAAAACTGGGGGGAGGGGGGGGGGCTGAATAAGGCAACTAAAGTCGCCCCAACGCTACTTTACAACAAACATAAGTTACAGCTGATAAATCTCATTTCCATATGGGGGCGATGTTTCATATTAAAAGTGTTGTAAAGCAAAGATAAACCAAAGCGTGTCATTCCGTATACGTATCCATTACAAATATAAAATACCGTGGTATGTAAAGTCATCTTGGGGTAACTTTACTTTAAGAAAAAGTCTTTTTCAGCTTGCTAGTTCGATAACCAACACGACTTTCTCGCAATATTCCCTGTTCTTCCGTAAGTCCTGATTACAATACATTACTCTTCCAAAAGTTAGAGGACAAACATTGAATTTTCAGTTTGAAAGGAGTGCTGGCTTTTGAAGTAAGTTGGTAAGAACTTGGGAAATTGTAAGTAAATAGAGAGGGCACTGAACCTTGCACAACTACTATTAAGGGTCTTGAACCAGACCAGATTGATCTTTAACAAATTCATTTTATATTCAAGATCGAATATTCAAGAGTTCATGGTGCGAAAAACTCACACTCACCGTGTTCAGTGTTAACATCTATGTACTGTTAACCCCATACTCAAGGGATGACCAATACTGTGAATTAAAATAAATTAGATTTCATAATAACATTTTGAAGTTTCCATTCTTAACGTAAAAAGGTTTGGACGGGTAGCCTATGCATAAGTACTTTGCGTAGATACCGTACACTACTTGAATATCCTGATCGATCAATTTCGAACCCAGATCGGACCAGACGGGCACGGACCCAGGATATGGTCATTTATGTGAGTAGATTTGGATCATAACCGACCTGCAAAGTCCCATAATTTTAATGATCAAAACTAGGTGATAGAATACCTTGTCCGCTTCCGTCTGATCTGGACATTTTAAAGTGCACAAGTTACGTAAAAAGGCCCAGTTTCAAGGGTGGTTTAGAAATACGATTGGTTAAAATTAATATTCCATTGTTTAAAACGATCATCAGAAATTTCTTTGCAAGGGAATCTGTTACGGATTACTCTTGACTTACCGAACTGCTCCAATCGTAACTCAGATCCGAGTAGGAGTCACCAAAGGTCGTTTCTTGGTCAGTTGTGGTGACTGAGATTGAAGATGGGGTATCTGAAAATATACCGCTCTGTGATATACGACTTTGCAATTTTAAAAATGTTAATGTCTACGGAATTGTATCTTTTAATTTTTAGCCTTACTACCCTCTACTACCCCACTTAAGGAGCTTGCAAAATGTCGATAACAAAGGAAAAAGAAAAGAAAAAGACTTCAAGTCCCTGTTTCCCTGGATTAACATTTTCGAATTTACCCTTTCTTCTTGAAGTTCCAATTTCAAAATAAAGAATGTTTAGATGCAAGTTACCAGACCTAGAAAGTATTACTTCCAGCAGTGTAGGAGGTATTTTTGAAAAAAAAAAATTGGGCCATACCATTGGAACGACGGACCAAAAGCACTAAATACTAAGAATTTCTAAACGGGACTAAAACGATACTCTAAAAGTATACCTTTAAAAAGTATACTTTTATACGTGTTTACTTTAACAGTACACAACTATACGTTGACAAGAAAAGTTAACCTTTACAAAACGTCATGCTACGAGTATGCTCACATGCCTTTCGATTCAATCAGTTTAACCATCTTACTGCATTGAAAAATCCCATGACCCAGTTGTCTTTAAGTGTAAATTACATATAAATAAATAAATAAATAAATAAATAAATAAATATATATACATACTTACATACATACAAAATTTAGATGACTGTGATTGGAATAGGAATACTTAATTTACTTGAAGTAGATAATGCAACATCTGTAAGTCTTCAAAAACTGAATATTTTTACACAGTGTTTATATCCACAATACAAATCGTTTTACTGGCATAAATTGTTGCACCACTTGACCATGAGGATCTTTGAAAAAGGTAAGTGAAAATTTTTTATTGGAATGTTGTTTTTGAAGGGCAACATAAATTTTACATGTAAAAGTGATTTTCCCTTAGTCACAGTCAAAAGTAAAAGGTTTATAGAGTCAGGTTATTAAACTTTAAGTGAGTTTTATGTAGTATATGACATCTTTGACATGATGAGTACCGATTGTTGGCTTTTAACGACAACACGACGTTTTACATACAATTGATTTTTCAAATTGTTTTAACAAAAGTAAAAGGTTTATACTGTGATGTTTTTTCCATTTTAAGTCTGTTCGATATAGTGAATGACGACTCTGACAAGATTGTTATGGTATGTTGTCTTTCAGGACAACATAAACTTTTACATGCAACACGTGATTTTTCCAGAGTTTCGAAACGTGAATGGTTTATATTGTAGTGATATTACATCAGCTATGTATTAGCTAACTCATACAAAACATGAGATGATAAGTAGACATGTCATCACAAGAACTCTTTTATAAGGCCTTCTAAAATGCGTCGTAAATTATTATATCATCCTTCCCATAATAGTAATTGAAAACATCAGAAAAGGCAGAATGTTTTAACGCAAATCGGGGGAAAGTATATGGTAACGTTTCCTTAGTTCTAGATGCCTATACGTTCTGAAATATCAGATTTTGTGGTCAAGTCTAACTCGACGAAATCTGACTAAAATACGGACCAGCCTCAACAGGGAAGACTCGCGTCTTTAACATTGCCATAACTTACCACCTGTCGTGGTCTCTTGGAAACCTTCCACTTGTTCGCCAACAACAGATCCTTCATATGAAGACAGACGAATACAACGTAATACGAAATGCATTAAGAGGTTATCATATTTGATACTTCCAAAAGAGGAAGAAAAGTATTCTGCTTTAACGTTAAAGAATTGAAACCCTTATCTCATAAGCATGTGGTGTTCGGGAGAAACTGACTTTCAAAAAGTTTTCTTCAAAGATTTTGGGCATAACGGAAAATCTATGTCATCACGACACTTTGATTAAACACAGCTTTTATATATCTTTGCAACATTGACACCTCTAAATGTATTATTCAAAATTGTCGTTTGATATACCCTCTATAACACATTTTTATACTTCTAGAGCTACCCAAACAAGATATCCAAATATTCCAACACTATCAAATATCAAGTATGAACCTGCAGAGCATTTAATATGAAGAATAACAAATGGACTCTGAGACAACCAAAAGTGCCCACTTCCTATTACAATATTTGACCTTAATTGAAGATGACTGCATTCAGTATGTCTTGACAAAAATAATCACCCTATAAAAAGTAGTAATATCTTGAGCTAGGAGTGGAGCTTTGCTACGATTCTGGTAAGACTAACATAAACTGAAATTGTTTTGTTTTACGCAGGATCCTTTTGAAGTGCTACTGAAAAATGTCCTTCATCTGATTGAAAAACGTATATTGTATGTGGGTTCATTTCGTTTCAAAATGACCCATTTATTGGTCGATTTGAAACGAGAAAATTGATCAATTTTACACTCCCCTTTGACTACTTCTAGTAGGATTACCTGTCGTGTATTCTAAAAGCAATAGATATAATTTATATGTCATTGTTGTAAGTTTACTCGATTAATACAAAACGTGTAGGCCCGTAGTATGAAACTCGGTCCTCGTGTAAAACAAAGATTTATCTTTATCTAAGAAGGACGTATTATGACGGATAACTTGTTACTCAAATCGGACAACTCGATTAGGTATTTGTTATTTTACATGGGCTTCCCTCTAATATAAGGTTGCAACTGCAAGGTCCGTGATGGAACCCGGGTCAAATGATTTATTGCGCCCAACCATAAATTCAATATATTCCTTATGTTATATGATTTTGAAGGTGAATTATTTTAGTCAAACATTCATCTCTTACACCTGAAATTACTTCGAAATTTAGAAAAGGCCAATATGCCAGATGTACATTTATGTCTGTATGAATTACAGATGCATAAAACAACCCTATTTATCGCCAGATTGAAAATCGTTGTGAGGTTACACCCGAATAAGTTCTAAATTTTCCTGCTAAAATTTGTGAAGAGTCTGGTCAAAAGGAAGGAACTAGAATCTTATCAAATATTTGACTTCATTTGGTTCAAACAAACAATCTGTTCATTTCTGAACCAGATCTAGTCAAAATTGACAACATTCTGATTGAACATCGTGCCCGATAAATTAGAGTTTTCGAGTGTATATTACTAGCATAATCGTCTCCTAAACACGGCCAAACAATCTTTTTCCATGTATAACATATGGTAAAGCACTCGTGGCAATCAAAGACTGTAAAATACAGTGCAAATATAACTTTATCCCCGTTATGGCGCATGCATGACAGAATGTGGCTCTCTAGACTCTACTTACTTTGAAAAAACTCATTTTCCTGTTGCCACTGAAGAGGTAATGCCAAAGAGCAAATCAGATTACAGACCACAAAGAAAACGACGACGACCACTGGATATTTCATCTACAGATGTTTCATAAACAAGATAAGGACTGAAAATAAACACTGCTCCATCTGTGTCAACCATATATATGTGTGTATATATATATATTTATATATATATATATATTTATATATATTTATATATATATATATATATATATGTGTGTGTGTGTGTGTGTGTGGCTGACGCGGGTGAGGCAGTGTTATTTTCGAGTATATCGTTAGTTTCCAGCTTCATCGTTTAAGATATATGTGTATATATATATGTGTATATATATATATATATATAAATGTGGGGAAATGCGTTGTTTTTATTTCTTTATTGATAAATATATAATATATACATATATCCACCAAGGAGTCAATTGTATATAGCCAATTGCTAGGGGATCGCTGTATCTGCTCACGTGACCACCTGCTCATTCGTAAGGCCACTGAACTCCTTAGTTTTTCCTTGACAGAGGTTACCACTACCCTTTATTGTATTATCACCTCAGACAGGTACTCTCCTTGAAAAGAAATAGCCTGTTGGCATACGGCGAGAGAGTATAGGCCCCCTCCGTCTACCCCTTGAGGTCACTTACACCTTGCTTTAGCGCCTCTCATACGTGAGGTCAAAAGGTCGTGAGCCATTATCTCTTCTGACCCCCTACTATCAAACATTTTCAATGAACCACTGGTAGTAGTTCACCTTCAACCACGTAATATCAGATCCCTCTTGGTTCATAGGCTATGTCCCTCCCCCTACCGATCTACAGTCAATCAGTAGTAATACACCATGCAAAAAACCAAGGGAGTCTTGTTTGTGGACTGTTTGACCCTTCACCTTCCTTCCTCCAAAAGGCCTCCAACATTATTCTGAGGTCTGGATGTTTTAATTTGCGACTCTGACAATGTGGTCTATCTCTTGTATTGTGCTAAATGCCCCAGGGCTACTTATATTGCTCAAACGGGTAGCAGATTTAGACTACGGTTTAATAACCACAAATAGAGCATACGTGTAGTGACCGAAACCAAAAATGAGTAGGCAAAGTCTTTGTGACAGGTCGAAGGCTACTAGTTTATTTCCTTTCTGCACAACAGCAGGGTGACAAACGTAAATGAGCTCACAAGAAGTTGACAAAATTTCCTGCTATCACACAAATGTAGTCCACAGGAGATCTATTCCTACGGTAGATACTTATTTTCCACGGAGATTACAGTAGCTTTAAATGTACAAAGCTCTCTTACTTATAGTTCGAAGTCCTTCTTGCATAGAGTCCATTCACACAATCCTTAGACACTTGAAAATATGTAAACTTGGAGCACCTCTATAGACTCTTTAGTAGACCTTTCCAGATTTAATACTTCACTGAGCTTTCCTTGAGCTTAGCTTGAGCTGAACTTGAGATTAACTTGTACAAAGAATAATGCCTCATCAAATCCTCTGGTACAGCACACAATCAGCCAGTCACTGCTTTGATACTTTCTTTTGACAACTAGTTGAAGTCTGACCACCTGGAGGCTCTCAAATATATACATCCTGATAAAGAATATTCTGGAAATTTCTAGAACATTTTAGATCTTTCTAGTACAAGAACATTCCAAAAAACTCCTGAAAGATCTAGAAGTTACCAGCTCATGAAACAACTATATATAGAAGTTCTAGAATATTCCACACCCTTCCAGAGACTATAAACAATTAAATTCTATGCTTTTCTAAATGACTCCTGGTGTACTAGTTTGTGTATTGAAATCTATTTCTAGACATTTCTAGATCTTACACTACAATACCTACTAAAAGTCCAGGCTTCCCAGTTGCTGCTCATTTTAATCTCCCCAATGACCAGATATCTAACCTGAAATGTATTATACTCTATTAGAGTGCAGCGGATTTGGAATTTTAAAATCCGGCCGGAACCGGATTTGCCGGATTTATACAAAAATTCCTGCCCCGAATTCCTGCCGGATTTGCCAGATTTAGTCAAATGAAAGAACCAGAACCTACTAGATGGTGTTATGTCTATTTCTGTTTCTATGTGACTGGAATTTTGACATTTTAATTGGTAATAGAACCAGGTAGCCTATAAATCTTTACTATTGTTAGGCTATGCTGGAATTTCCCCACACAGAAACTGTGGAATTCAAGTCTATTTTGACTTCTGTGATTGAAAGGTGGCATGTCTACATGGTTAATTGACAAAATGACAAAATGTTTACACCAACTCTATTATTAGTATAGATGAGGCATTGTTTTTTAGGGGGAGGGGGTTACAAATTGTTCATTAATAAATAATACATTTGTTATGTTAACCTTGATGTATTCCCTAAATTCTGAGGGGGCTCAAAATTGAAAATATGGAACTAATTAAGCCCTCAACAGTATAACTCTTCAACTCTATCACAGGGCTATATTGACATTCAACTTCATTCCCCTTACAGACCTGCTAAGCTAAGAGTCAATTTTACTGGGGTGGGGTTGGGGTAAAGGGATGGGCACACCTTATTTCCCTATGCTTTTATTTGTTTTCTTTTAATTCTGGGCAGATCTGCTGAGTTACGTTTCAACATCTCCAGGGGGAGGGGGATAGGCACACCTTATTCTTTACTCTTAATTCATGCAGCCTGCTGAAAATTAGCAAATGTTTGGTTGTCTCTCCGTGCAAATCAGGGGACAAAAAAGTAAGTTCACAAGAAAACATACGCTTTTATTAATTCTTTCATAACGTTGGCAGTCATTATCCACGTTGAATGTACTATGCATAACTTTGAAATGGAATCAATAACAATTCTTAAGGTGATATTCGATGCAGGTTTCAAACTTTGGTTAGGAAGATTTTCATTATAAAATCTATGGTTTGCAAAGTGGGGGTAACCATGCTAATACATGTAGCAGTGTGGGGGTCAGAAATTTCCTGATGGGCAATTTCATTGGTAGGAATTCTCTCAGGAAGTTATCCGGTTGTCCAAGAACCATACAATATAGGACTATGCTGTGTGAATGTGAAATATTCTCAATGTTTCAGTCATTGGCATTATATTTCATCAGTTTTGAATCCTTGATTTTTAAAGTGATATTACCTGTTCAAGGAAAGGGAAATACATATGGCCTAATGTTTTTCTTTATTTGCCAATACACTAACTATACTATTCATGGATTGAGTTGTTTATGTAGTGACTAAAAATGGTAGTGTGAATGGCAAAATATAAAGAAACAGTGCGAAAACAGTCAAAATCTGCAGGCTATTTTGAAAAAAAACCGTCCTCATTACAAATCGCTCAAACCACGCCTACCACAACACTACATGAATATTCAATGATCACGCAGCTGTGTGTACCGAAGTACTGTACATGGGCTTATATTCCCTCGGTTATTCATGCATTAGCTGGGAATAGAGTGATTTTGAAGGTTGTATACTGCACAGCACACTTGAGGTTTTGAAACAAAGGCACATGTTTTCATCATAATACCCGTGTTAGTGAATTTCACCCTAACAGTATTCAAGAAGACACTTGCATACTAACACTTGTAACGGTAACCAGTTACACCTCTATACACTTGCTTACTTCACCGCATCTCAAGTCTTTGTCCTTGAGCGGTAGGCTAGGTCTACATATCACATAATCTTCGTAAACTGGACAACGATACGCTGATTGACGCAAAATGTGTTTAGTCGAAAATCGTATGGCTCTATTCGATTTCCTCGGTGAGCAATGCGTTTTTTTCCTCTGTCAACAAATTGTTGTAGATGGTTTCTCCAAGAGTTTCCAACATGTAAAAGAATTTGTGTCTGTTGTTTCAGAACTCCTTGGTTGAATCAAGGCAACTGTGCACATTTTAGATGGGAAACGTAACAGGGAAAGAATGTCCAGGTAGTAGTAGCTCCATGGTATGACCTTGCGACGGAGGGTAAGCATCTCAGATGTCAGACTCCAAGCTGATATCGTTGACTATCGATGATTTGAATGACTCAAGAATTGTTCAGTATTATTCGTCGGAGGTAGTACTCACATATTATATCGATGGCCAGTCTCGTTGGTAAATTGAGTTAGATTTACTCGTATTTTCTTGAGTCTGCCTTCAGAATCATGCAAAAAACACTCTTCGATGATCACGAAAGCTCACTAACTGCACAAATTTTAAAGTCCTTTCCCTTCCAGATAGCAACCCTTGCTGATACTTAAGTCCCAATTCTGTGGTGCTATCGAGTATCTCACGAGGGCTGTAGTTTGTTCCGAAATTGGTCCGGTGGGCTTCAACAGAAATTTCTCCTTTCGATTTACTATCATGAAGCCAATAAAGCCTTTCGGATGTCAGCTCCATGGTACTATATAGGCCTACAGTCAGTGTTCAAGTACTTAGTAGCGTGAATATCATGTGTTCAGTGTTCGTTCGCTGGCATATACGTGGGCACCTTTCGTTGTGCTGCTTTTTGCATATTCATATATTAGAGCACTGTCATTGGTTTGTTCACCCAGGAGTGGGATTGAATGGAATACAGATCATTTGTGTGGAATCATTTTCGATTTTCATAGTTTTTGTCTTTATTTTTATGATAATTGAAACAATATTTGGAACAACTACTTCTGTGAGGGATCTTTATCTTTTTTGTTCGAATGGACTGCTTAAACGTTATTCCAACACTTTGGACAAGGCAGTGTTATGTATTTCCCTTTCTTAAACAGGTAATATCACTTTAAAACTGCTTTTAATAGTCAAGGAATCAACACAGTAAGTCTCTTGGCTTTCTGGTTATTTTTTTTTTTACTGTTTTTACTTTACAAGAAATGGTACTACAGTAATGTAATGTGGTTTGGTAACATTTGTTAATTCAGTTACACTAACATGTATTTTAAATATTCACATCATTTTATGTGTATCTTATTATATATATATATATATATATATATATATATATATATATATATATATATATGTCGAACGTGGTAAGATCGACTGTAAATGTAGGTCGAAGAGTAAGTAACTGATTCGATCTGAATTAAATTCAATATATATATATATATATATATATTAGACATACTTTATGCATTTAAGCTTTAGACAGTACCAATTTGCTATACTTTGTGTGATGCTACATATTTCTGGACTTTCAAGATATGTACTCACTATTGTATTATTCAAGGACTGTTTGACTTAGTAATATGTTTAAACACATAGGATTTCAATACTTCTATTTGGTAAACATTTCAATTTGATAAGCTTTGGGTTGATTCATTGACACTTTCAACTGGTTAACATAATAAATCACTCCCACTTGTGAGTAACTTTATATCTATGCGGCATGTCTGCTTCTCCTTACTGAGTTGGGGGTGACAAAGCGCTTAAGCATGTTGAAAGTTTGTAACTAGGAATAGATCTTTTCATTAAATAATATTATTTAAAGCACACTGCAATCCTGGTCTATGCATTTTATTATATCTAATTAAAATTTGCTGGAAATTAAGTTGTAAGTTGTAAAGTATAGCTTACCTACAAATCCGGCAAATCCGGCCGGATTTAACAAAAAATCTGGTCGGATGCCGGATTTGGAAAAATCATCACATCCGGCCGGAATTCGGATTTGAAATCCGGTACACCCCTATACTCTATGGTAAGTTTAGAAACAACGAGGAAAGGATTAAGCAAGAGTTGAAATCCATCATACGACTCAGTACCCACATTACCGGGCTTAACAGGGACCTCTCTTTTATGACCAGTTAAGCGAGAGTCACACCTGTGACTGCATAAGGTCTTGTACTCTAGCCACTTTGTAATACAGAAGAAGAGCATGTAGTTATTTTGCACGTTCAAGTCATTAAGTTCTAGAAGAAAATGACAGTATCGTTCTTTGATTCGCTTTTTGTTTTTATATATTTGCTTTTCCAACACACACAACCTAATATGTCACGGATACATATGGGTATATATGTGTGTATATATATATATATATATATATATATATGTATATATATATATATATATATATATATATATATATATATATATATATATATATATATATATATATATATATATATATATAAGTAATAATATTTATAAGAAATAGACGCTTTGAAGACTAGCATTCCAAATGTCTACCAGTTTGTCATGGAAAACATTGACTATTTCTCATTTTGCTAATAAAGGTTGCGTTCCAAGTGTGGCAAAATAATTTAACCGGTTCGCTTTCATGTATCTCAGAGTAGGCTTGGAAAACCTGCATATGTTCGTGAACGGTTGAAGGGTAATCTCTGTGACAATGGTGCCAATTTGACATTTATCAAGAAAGTTATCGACATTCAACTATCATACGGTACCAATTTAGTAAAGAGAATTCATAATTTTAGTCTCTCCAGCAAATTACCTAAGACTTTCCTCAAACTTACCTAAACTGACCAAGAGAAGATCCACACAGACGAAGAAAAATGTATATTTAAATGTTATATGGTATAAAGCAAAACTTTTCATACCATTACTATCCAAGAACAATACATTGTCTTTATACAAATTTGCTGCAAACTTTATTGGTTTAGGTTTCCTTTCAGAATTGCCAGCATAACAACAATATTATTTCAAAACACTGAAAGTAAATTATTCTTGTCCAGTGTGTCAATACATGCACTATCAGTGTCTCTCTCGTTCTTGCCGAAGCACGTCTACATCGGCCCCTTATCTGACAGTGTTTTCGTAATGAGACCATCGACCATAAGCGTGTGGGACTACTTTTATTTGGTGGAAGAGGGAAGGGCCGAGGCAGTTTTACCGCCAAATGTTGCTGATTTTGTCCTAACCATTCCTTAACCTCCAAAAAGAGTATATTCTGCTAGGTTTTCCACCCGTGTTTAACATAATATATATATATATATATATTAACACTTAAAAGGAATAAGGAAAAACAATAAAATTAATATTGTTGTCTTACCTTGTTTCGATTCGGTGACAAACTGCAGCTACGAAAAGAAAATGCCCTTTAATATCTACTTTAGACGGACTGTTCTACCGGCATACATATATTATGTTACAAAGGCGTGTCTTTACGATCGGTGCACATCATCACATGATTTGAACTTTGTGCTGCTTTCGAGCCCTTCTCCATGTCAAGTTTTACAATCGTAACATTAAACTTACTGTCCTTCATGTTAGCTAGGTAGCACTGTGTAATACTCTCTAATAGATGTGGGAAGCCGGCCATTTAGTGCCTTGCTGGGTGGAAAAAATCAATTTATTGTAACAAAGTAATAATTGTTAAAACAAATTATGTATTTGCTCTTACAGATTATTTCAAAAAATGTTATTACAAGTAATTATTCTTGTATAAGCCTGTTACAGGTGAAAACATCTTTGTGGATGGATAGCTGTTGTTTCCCGATTCACACCCATGTTTAATATTTGGTACATAATAGTCCATTAACTAATAATCACTATACTGTGAGAGATTCCACCTTTCCGAGTAACTGCTGCTTTGCAATATGCACCACATTTGCTGAAATTCAAACCAATCCATCGCATGATGAATCTGGCTTTGAGTACATGACTATTGACTTAATCGACCATTGCAATAACGAGAGAAAAGAAATAACCACCTGTGGTGTGAAATCTTAGCGACATTTTCGTCGCATCGCATCCCATCGTATCCCGTGTAGCGTGAAAGTCTCTAAATTAACGGTTCTACTGATGTACTATTGTAAACATTGCTGGCAAGTTGGAATGAGTGTGTCTGTGTGTGTGTGTGACTGTAGACGCACAACCAACCTGGTGGTAGCAAGGGTCTGCCGTGCACGATAATTGGTTAATAGATTGACAATGATATAAAGTTCTTCCCTATTGCTTTTGTTGTCAATACCCTGCATAGTAGGAGTGGCTAAACTTACAAAAATGACAATTGCAATAGCTTCAAGTCAGAATGGCTAATTAACCTCATGTCTGGTATGGGTATTTGAATAGGTAGAGGTAATAGCTACAAGTTAATCACCTTCCTTCATATGCATGATTGGGATAGGTTATTTTTGAAAGAAAAAACTGAAAAGCTTGTGCATAAGCAAATCCATACTAGGAAAAATCTGTGGTGCACGATATTTGGTAGGAGCGTTGACCCTTGTGTGAAGTTTTGTCCTATTTTTTTTTTTCTTTTTGGTTCTATATCATGTATAGTAACGAGTCGGTGTGGCTTAATTTAAAAGATTTAAATGGCACTTTCTCCAGGGCCGTAGCCTGGGCGAAATGCCTAGTGGGGCAGTTCATGTTAGCGTCCAGTAGCATAGTTGGCACCCAAGGGGATCCTTTCTTCGTCACCCACTGCCGTCCTGAGAGAGGGGTCTAAGAGGAACAGTCAAAGGGAGGATGTGACATGTGTGAAAGTTCGCTCAGGTAAAAATTGGTAGTGTCTTTGGCAGAGCTTCGAACTGATCATATTTAGTGTTTTTTTTTTTAAGATTTTGGAGTTTTGGGTGAGGGGTGTGTCTAAGGTGCCGTGTGACTCAATTGCTCTTTGAGAAGTTTTTATGTACATAAGATGGCTAAGGTTCAAAATGGTGCTAGCCTATCTTTGGGAAAGTTTTACACTGGTTATATGTTAGAAATTCATATTTTTTGTACCTTTACCATTTTTTGATGGGTGTAAGGGAGAGGGTGCTGTATATGGCCCTTCCCCTTTGAGAAATTTTTTGCCTTTGTAAGGTTGTTTAGAGACAAAATGTTGCTTACATTGACAAAGCTTCACCATTTCCCAGGTCCTTCAAAACATAATCAAATCTGTGCAATAAAGTCTAAAGCATTTTCAGTATTGTTTTCAAGAAGGCAATTTTTTCATTTAGGGTTGGAAATATCAGGGGAATGCCCCCTGCCCCAACGGGATACAGTCCTAATCTCCCAATCATGATGTTCTATTTAGATTCATATTTGGCATGGGTTTGCTAATTGGTAGAGGTATACCTTCTATATCTGGCAACAAAAGGGGCTCATAATTTATGAGAATCACATTATTAAGCAATCCTAAGGTCAGAAATGTACCTCTAGCTTTAGGAAAATAGTTTCCGCCATAATAATTCTTGCATTAGATTCCTAATTATGGTCTTCAGGGACAGAGTGTAAACTGCTGTGGTAATTGCGAGAGAAGCGCAATATGAGATGCAATTTGGTGGCATCTGGCAATTAAATTATTTACGAACTTTGTTAGTGCACCCCAAGGGGCATGGGCGTCATCAAACATTTTTAAAGGGGTTGTATTTTGTGTGAAGAAGGAACTTATTGTCACGTTAGCGGCAATGGTCGCGCGTACAGCGCAAGCACTATAGCTTGGGGTCCAGGGGTCCACTTAAGGACCCCTGGTGGGGCAAGGACGAAGCCCGGTGGGGGCCAGGGCCCCCCGGAAGCTCTGAGGAGTTGTAAGACATTTCAAATGCCTATAATGCGGTGAAATTACCGTCAACATTACTCGTTTGATAATGCAAAAAATGTGATTTGATAGAAGAGCAAAACGTGAACCCATGGATGGCGATGAAAGAGAAAGCTTTGAAGTCTTAAAATGACAATGGCATCAGAATGTTTTTCTTTTAAAGTTGGGCGCCTATCATGGGATCCATGGGTTCGGTCAAGGGAACCAATTAGTAGGATCTAGAGGCAAAGGATTCTCTGGACGAAAACCCTCAGAAGCTATTGGAATATAATGGAATATTCAAGATAAGGGAGGTAAAAATAGATAACCTCAAATAACAAATCACAGAAAAGTTTTAAGCAAATTGAACTCCGCAATATAACAAAAATTTAAGAAAATCGTTTAAATCTTCAATGAATCGTGTCTCTTCACTACTTAAGTTATCAGGCTCTATAGAACAGAACAGTAAGTTTGTGCACAATGTGGCTTTTACCAATTTACTTTGTTTTTCACTTTCAACCTTCCTCCTTCAAGACCTATAGAATACTGTACATGTCATTTATTCCATTAAAATATGTGATGGAAAGGTAAAAATTGAAAATGCCGAGCAAAAATTGGAACAAAAACAGAAGAAGTTGGTTGAGATTTAGAATAATGATTGACCCATCACTCAGTTTGATTCGTATGCAGGGATAAAAGTTAGTTAATTTTCAAATATCGATACCATCATTTCATAAATTTAAAGTGCATTTCGACATGACAGATTTTTGTGTGATAACTACCTATTCACAATACTATCCGATCAATTAAAAACGCCCCACTGCTGGAATATAGCACTGTCGAGTCGAAGGTGGATATTAAACACTGACAAGCATATGTCATGCATTAAGTGCGCTAGGAGTCAAAATCTAGAGTGGGCATCCTACTTTACAGGTTTGTCTAGGTGTAGTGAATGTAAAAACCTTCAGAACAGTCAACTACTACAACAATATTACCACCCTTGGAACTACTTTTTCGTTGCGATTTTATGTCAATTTGAAATGTCACGCAGGCGCACCTCCGTTTTAATGTTAAGGTATAGGCCTATCCTATACTGACATGAAGCCGTTTACCCACTAAAATAAACAGAATTCAAGAGATGAACATTTGTCTAAAACAGTTTCTATAAAATGATTGCTCTGTTGAACAAAGAAATCTTTTAAAGGTATTTTATCAAAATTACTTTTCATATTTTTTTATCACTTCTGTACGTGGTGGTATTAGATAATGATTTTAATACTATGAAAAGGTGTAGCTACATTTCACCTTACCTTTAGCTGTTTAAGGAAAGTTTACGTTTGCTTCCAAGAGCCATCTTGGATGAGGTCTTAGGAAAAGCCTCACTTCTTCTTCATAGTCAACGTGGAAACCGCGATGGATATTCATCAACGCTAGAGCTGACAAACGCTCCCCTTTCATTGACAGTCGTAGGTAGGTGCGTAGTCTACGAAGGGTGGAAAATGAACGCCTACATTCGCAAGAGGTCACGCAAAGGGTACATCCCAACTTTAAAAAATATAAATTCGGTACATCCCAACTTTAAAAAATATAAATTCGGATAGCAAACTTTGTCACAGTGTTTTATTGACCATGCTAACGAAGATGGGCGCTCGTGAGATGGTACATTTATCCATTTGTTTCTGAAAGAGTATAGTTCAATTTTCACAACATCGGGACCAGGTAAATCACATTTTGTGTCACACCAGCGATGCAGCCAAAGGAGGGGGCTAACAATCCAACTTTCATTATGTAAAAACTGTATTATGACTCAAACATGTAGTTTACCCCCTCGAGAACATCTATGATCCCACAAATTTCCAAGTCTGTAGACTACGCCATCTGTTGCTCCACACACCAGCAGCAGAAGTGGCGCCAATAGGACTTGCTAGCTGGAGGCATGGTACAAAAAGTAAGGGGTGAAAATGGTAATATGGGGGACTGGATATGTAATTGCAGAGAAATTAACCATTCAACATATTAAAAGAATTAATGCTTTGCAATTGCAGAAGAAACCTATTCAATTTTTTGGTACATCCTTCAAAATCCTTTTCTGTAAAAGAAGCTCAAAGGGGTCGTTTGCACCCCCATCCCCCTTGATGGACACATGCTAAGGAAGAATAATGCTTGTTGACCTTATGTTTTCTCCATTTTATGAAAACTAATTTGAGAGCCCAGTGGAACATTTTTAGTATCTTTTTAAGCTACAGCTTATATTAAGTATTTCATTTTCTCGAACGTCCCTTTCTGCCCTTAGCGTTGAAGCAATGAAGAGCAAAATCGTCCCGTCATCAAAGAATTACCATATTTGTGTGTGTACATAATTTTCAACATACACGTACACGTGCTCAAGCGGACGCCTTGTGCGATGAGGGGAAATCATGTCATCTTTAATGCTGCATTTTTAGAAATTTTTTGAAATCTGTCCAAAACAATAATGCAAGAAAATTGTTTTACCCCTCATGAACTATTTGGAGAAAATAACAGGCATAGTTCTAGTTTTTCTCCTGTACCATTTAAAGCATACCTTCATTTGTTAGGTGACGTTTTATGCTGGCTAAAAGAATTCTTATTACCACATGAAAGAAAAATTGATACGTATGTAAGATACACTTAATTAAACGGCAAAATGTCGTTGCGTAATGTTTGCCATAGGGAATAGCCCACTTATTTTAAATTGATCCCATTTCCATAAGATCTTAGCTTTCTTACTTAACATGTTGCCAGCTACTTACAGTAAGTGCTTTAATTTAAGGTGGTCCAGTGATTGTCCTCAAACGTTTCTAGTTGGGTTTTCTTTAATAATGATGTAAGGTGTTTCGTAAATCTTCCTAAAACAAACTGTCAGCCTGCAACTTGTTTTGACCAACGTTTACTTTCAAGAACTACCACCTGATCTCAATTTGTTTTAACACTGCACCTAGGAAATGGAAGGTAATTTATGCGCTTATTATATTGTGCTTTGAAAATTATGACTTGTGACTCAATTGACTTGAGCAAAAATAACTTTTGACTCGACTTGTCTTGAAGGGAAATGACTTGTGACTTGAGTTGACTTGATGGTAGATGACTAGGGGTTGACTTGACTTGAGAAAAATGACTTGGTTACTGTTACTCTGGTATTACAGAAAACTAATAAAAGTGAAAGTGAATCGCCCGGAGATATTGTTGAAGAATTTGCAAAACCTTTCACAGTTAGCGAACGACCTGTGATTTGAATTAAGACAGATCGACCAATAAGTCGAAAGCACAACCTACCATACCCTTAACAGAAAGCCATCGCTTAAACGTCTTTTGACTTATATTTAAAAAAAAAAATTAGGAAGCGATAGAAGGGGAAACGCGTCCCTCATCCCCATCCCCGGTGAGGCAGCCACTAGATTTTACAGTTTAGAAATTCTTGTCATTTATAGAATTGTTTACCTGTGGTATTGTAATCCTCAAGGCTTGTGCCCGGAGAGAATTTTTCCTCTTAGTACTCTACTGGACAGAAAAAAAAAACAAATCATTGGGGGACAGAAATGAAATGACCCAGAGGTCTATCTCCGGTCTTGGTGTGTGCAGGGCAATGTAAGATAATCTCAAAATGTATTTGATAATTGCACAGTTATTAGACCACAAATATTACAGTTTCATATTTTTATCATAGCTTGACCAAGACTCAGGCCGGTCGGTTTGATCATGAATGGGCATTGTGAAGGGGGACTATAGATCAATGGTGGCAGGGGTTTGCATACGGCTTTGGAACAAAAATATGATATTATTTGTCCAGAAAGTAAAAATTGGGCACTCACTAAGCTGCTTAGGGTGTGCGCAAATGTCACTGAAAAAAAATGTCTTTTACAGACAATTAAGAAATTATCCAAAGTCATAGACATTTATCGTAAGTTCTTTCCAAGCCTGTAGTTAGACTAGATCCTGAAGGGGGCGAATGGCTTGGGGAGGTGGGGGGGGGGGAGAAAGTTTTCAATGGGCAAGATGTGTAAAAATGTGATAAGTCAATGGCAATTTGAAATTTTTTAGGGGGCAAAGATTTTTGTAGGAGAGCTGCTTTTCCCCCTTCGCCGTGGCTACGGGCTTGCCTCTTTCGAAAAGCACAAGGAGCCTACAGCTATGTATATTTTTGGCTAAGTACTGTACTTCTTTTGGAGGGTGGGGCAAGAAAAATTTGAGGTGAGTCATTCACCTTCATGACCCCTTTGCACGGTACCATTACTGTTTACAGTATGGCACATTGTAAGGGTACATTCGCATTCGTGCGCGAGGGAGCCAAGATTTTTTGACTTATGGATAACTGTAATTTGTTACATACATCCAGAACAATAAAAATATAATAAGCATTATTAATTTTATTAATTTTCAATACCTTTTAAACTATTTGTCTCTATGCCGAGGCACTTATCCTAAAATATTGGGGCCGAAAGACATTAACCCCGTCCCTGCAGTCAAGTCATTGGGGCGACCTCCCTTGGCCCCGCTTCCTACGCGTATGATATGTTGAACCTAGCGGGATGAAAACTTCTTCGACCTACTTTACTTCTCTACAATACTTTACATATTTCTCACAAAATATAAAAATAATAAGATAGTACCAGTGTCCAGTATCGTAGCGATTGTAGAATTGTTTCTCGCTGGTAATCCAGTAATAAGAGTCAGCCCACGCAAATGGGGCTATTGACCATTTGACTCGCTGTAATTATTTTCAAGTTTTACTGGGTTAAGTTACTAATTTCAAAAAGCATTGCGACAGTCCAAGACTACCATCATGCTCATATATTTTTATCTGCACCAAGACTTTTACGTATAGCTTATGGAAGATGGCAATAGGTCTCAGGTTGCGCATAATATACGGACGTAGCCTACAGAGCAGGTATGTACATTTCCTTCAAACTATGGAGTTGAACAGCTATGACACCAACCGCAAGTCAATGATGGATTCCCATAATCAGTGATAGATCTTAACTAGCCATGCACAGTTCCGAAGGCAACTGTAGGCCTTGCTACAAATATCGTAAATGTCTTGATGGTTCAACACTAAGGTGAGACTATTTCATAAGTTTAACGAATTCAGAGAACTCTGAAGGTTATGTTGCTTAATTGTGTATTTTCAGTTATGGAAAACATTTGGTGAAACATAACAGTATGACGTATTTGGCTGATGCTTATCAAACTGTCTTTCCTTTACAACTGTTACAAAATTCAACTCAGTGCTAAAAAAAAACTCATACTTTTGACACATTTTGACAGATTGATTAGCGGCAATTGTTAATTAATACACACAAATTAGCAAAGATTCCTTTTTAATTAACGGCTGTTCCAAATTTTGTATATTGCGTAGTACACTGTACGCACACTTAGACATGACGAAGAGATGGGCAGTGGCATGAAGGAAGTAGGACCTACGTACTGTATTGTTGATAAAAGAAGAATTTTCAAAATTTTGATTCACTTCTTCGCGATGAGATGCCGTAAATTAAAAGAAAATGAGCTCAAGTAATGCCTTTTTTACTTGCAGATTGCAGTGCGGAAACTTGCTAAATACGTGTTTTGGTAACAACTGAATAAAGCGTTGCATTTTATCACTTCACCCTAAGTGGAAATACATACATCTCTTGCATCAAAAGACAAACGCACTTAATCATGTCACATTTTTGAAACAGAAATCTCATTTACTGATATTTGATTATTATACGCTCCTTACAACCACTGCCATCTGATATTTACTACATGCAGCAAATAGGCAGTGCCACTCCTCAGGCAGATAGCAATGATATCTGACTCCTAAGCAATTCCCCACGATACTAATTCCTTTTGTACTCTACTGCTCATGTATAGATACATAACATTCAAGCTCATATTTCGAACAAATGACTTTTAAGTTTGTTCCCAACGCTACTGGCATCGATGTCAGTCAGATTCTCAAATGAAAAAATTCAAAGGGTCTGTGGCATCCCACACATATTTTGGAAGAGCCCCAAACATTTATACAATTGGTGTTTGTCATCTCATTGATAAAAATTAAAAAAAAAATCATGTCACTTAGATTGATCTGTCACTGATGACTTCAGTAGTGTACCTAGACAATACACACAGCCTGTTTGGGTACGGCCTTGAGCAATCTAAACTCAGTACAGGCTATATTGTGCTTTGTCTGGGAGGTGCACTGAACAGGTGTTCTTTTTATCTCATGGCTCCGTAAGGAGGATGAAATATTGTCACCCTGCCTGTTGGGCTATAAACGGCAATGCCAGCTGAAATAGCAACGGTTGCCATGGTAACAGCTAACCCATGGTGAGATACCCCAAGGTGACCAGAAGTCCATAACTGAAGGAGGGGTCAAAACGTGTCTGTGTGTGTGTGTGAGTGGGTGAATGTGTGTGCGTGCACCCGCGGTGTGTGTCTCCAATTTTGTTTTGTTAATACCTCCTACACAGTGCAGCCGATTTTCTCGAAACTTGGTGGAAAGGTGCCCTAGGTGGAACCCTGGTGTCATACCAAACAACCGGAAGTAAAGGTTAAAGGTCAAATTTGGTGAAAATTACTCTTTTCCCTATGAAACTTCACAGATATTATGTGTTTAGAGCTATCAAAATATGTGCGCAACCAAGGTCAAAGGTCACGTGATGGAGGTAAAATGTATATCACTAAGGGAAAATTTGTGCCATGAACTCCTCCTGGGCTGAACCGAGTCTGTTCAAACTTGATGGACAGGTACCCCAGTGTAGGAACTTGTGCCTCCCCGAGTAAAGGTCAATTTGTGAAAAATTAGTTTTTTAGTATAATTCCAAAAGGAAACACCCACTTACATGAAACTTCACCTATATAATGCACGTTTCTAGTACTACCAAAATATGCAGTTGCTATGGCAACCAAGATCAAAGGTCACGTGACAGAAGGTAATATGTACATTTTCTTGTTTTGAAAACTGCTACTAAACGGCTGCACCGATTCCCTTCAAACTTGGTGGGAAGGTACCCAAGGGTAGGAAAATGCGTCTCGCTCACTCTGGAAGTAAGTGTCAAAGGTCAGAGGTCAAAGGTCAAATTGTGTAGAAATCGTTCTTTCCCCGCTAACACAAAACGTTTTTAAAACGTGCTAGTGGTGTTATAAAACGTTTTATAACACCACTTTACACGTTTTAAAAACGTTTTGTGTTAGCGGGGTTGGCTACAATTCCAAGAGAAAACATTGCAAGTGCATGAAACTTCACACGTATGATAGGGATGACAATTTCTACCAAAATATGTGATTGTCATGGCAACTGAGGACAAAGGTCATGTTACAGAAGGTCCAATGTACATTTCCTTGTTTTGAAAACCACTGCTACTTGACTGGACAGATTTTTTAAACTTGGTTGGAAGGTACCCGGGGTGGGAAATTGTGTCTCGCATACCCCGGAAGTAAAGGCCAAAGGTCAGAGGTCAGATTTAAAGGTCAGGGGCCAAACGTCAAATTGAGCAAACATGATTTTCTGGCTATAGTCCCAAGAAGAAACATTGCACTGATAGGAAACTTGAAATGTATAATAGTAATGACAAGTTCTACCTTGATGTTTTGTTTCTATGGCAACCCAGATTAAAATTCACATGACAGATGTTCAAAGGTACAACAATTTAGGTAACAAAGGTTACTAGGTGGGTGGACTGATTTTCTTCAAAATTGGTGAAGAGGTGTCCCAAAGTGGGAAATTTTGTGTCTCTATGGCCTTGAAACCAGTAGCAAAGGTCAAAGGTTTTTCAATATGTATTGATGTTCATTAGGGATGTGAGTCGATATTTGTTAAGTATTGTTACTTAAGATATTGCAATCAAAGATATCAAATTTCTACCGACATTGTTATGGGAATTAGTGACTCCTCGAGACGCCAATATCGGGACGAGCGAAAGTGTTAATTTAAGACATCGTTCTATTCAGCGATCTGCGTACGAAACTATGAACGCATTAATCAAATGCAATTACAAATATAGCTTGGTGTGCCTGCGCGTGGTATACATGCAGAATGCATTTCTCTCTTTATTTATCTTAGATATAGACCTTATGCATTGACGTCACACTGACGTCATTTTGGAGGAAAACAATGAGAAGCACTAGTGCACGAACGGCGTATTTGGCACGCACGGTCAGTAGAGTTACGTGCGTATACGATTGGTTGACAAATCAGCTGTCTGCATTTGTTGGTGTAACTTGCAGTGATACACCATTTTTCTCCGTCCAAACGAGGGAGCACTTTCTGCGTGTGACATCATATGCATGACGTCTATACCTGACGCGTGCTTCTGCGTGCTTGCTTAGAAAACGAATACACTAATTGCTTCCCTGTAATAAGCGCGTAAGAAACCATCGTAACCCTTAGAAGTAGTCCAGCGTATCCTTAAGGCAGGGCTGTGCTCGTACTGTGAATGGCGTGTGACCGCACCTTAAAAGTTATGGAGCGCCAATCACGCAAAAAGTCGTCGAAGGTGGTGGAAGGTACTGAAGGTATCGATGGCAACGTCATCGATGGTAAACGCTATCGACGGTAATGCTATCGACGGTAAACGCTATCGACGGTAAACGCTATCGACGGTATACGCGAACGATGATAGCTCAATCGGTGGTTTACTTTATCGATGGTAGCGATGTACACGCTAACGACGGTATACGCAAACGTTGGTAACTCAATCGATGGTTTACTTTATCGATGGTGGCGGTGTACACGCTATCGACGGTGTACGCGAACGATGATAACTCAATCGATGGTTTACCTAGTCGATGGTATACCCGAACGATGGTAACTTAATCGATGGTTTACTTTATCGATGGTAGCGGTGTACACGCTATCGACGGTATACGCAAACGATGATAATTCAATCGATGGTAAACGCTATTGACGGTAATGCTATCGACGGTAATGCTATCGTGATAGACGCTATCGACGGTAAATGCCATTGACGGTAGCGCTGTAGGTGCACAACTCGATCGATGGTTAACTCGGTCGATGGTTAACACGGTCGATGGTCAACGCGATCGATGCTACACTCCATCGAAGGTGGCACACTGCATGGTCGATTTTTATTGCCACGGGGTTAGAGACAAATCGTTTTGAACGAATTTGAACAGCCAACGGAAGTTAAGTAGAGCAGGTGTTAACCGTTACACAAGAGTATAATCCAATACGGTAGTTCGGAATGAACACAAGGAGCGAAGGTCAAAGGTCAAATGAGGAAACCTGCAGGGAACGGACGAACTTTTTGCCACCGTCACTGTGTAGCTAGAGCATATACACAGCCAATGAGAGCCGCTACGCAGACACTCGGCTGATGGCGGGATGTAAACATTCAAAAATTACATGTACGTACATGTAGGTACGAGATACGCATAGTGCATACTGTACACGTAATTGTATGATTGTGCACGTACAAAGCGTTATTGTGCAGAGACAGGTAGCTAGCTGCTACTGAACTCACAAGCCTCACAGTCAACAGTAGTCCGCAGTCTGCTGACCTAGTATTTGGGAAGCTTTGGGGCTTTCCATACTAGGTCAGCAATATACCCATTGTCAAAATTGGGCTACCGCGACTTCGAAAATTTTGAATGGTCTCGATCTTTCTCAGATTCACGTATACTCCTACATAATTGACCTCTGCGGGGCCTTATATGTTTAAGACCCTTCATTCTAAGATTATTAGCACAATAGTGTCCAAAAAAAGACCAAAAATTTTGATTTACACAAACGATCCTGTTTTGTTTTTTTAAACATTCTATGAAACTGCCAAATCGTGTAACTAGGACGTTCACACTATTGTATGCTAAATAGCACGCACTGCTGTTTAATTGTGACATAGTCCATAGCTATAGTTACGTTCATACACGCGCATACGCGTATATAGCAACAATCACTGCAGCAACGCACGCAGACGATATTACTCTCACAGTAATATGCGGTCAAAAGTTTGTGTTGCAATAGCCTAGGCCTAGTTCAGGGAACAAAGTGTACGTCAGAACTAGGCCTAGGTACCCTAGGCTAAGTCAACAGTACTCTGATCGATCACGTTAGCAGTTTAGGGAAGGTTGCAATGAGTTAGGCTCACAAAATCTAGGCTATTGAGATTAAAGAAGATGATCATGTATCTACACATTTAATTTGATAATGGTGAGTCGAGAAAACGGGGACTTAAACTAGCTTCGCTCTAAGTTCGTTAAGTTAGTCTAACGTTAACGTTAGTGTTTGCCACAATGAAAATGCCCGAACTCGAAAGGCTACCGTTAGGCCTACAACACATTTCCATTTAGAATAGAAGAAATGCGTGTGATAATGATCACTCGAAAATATGGTAAAGAAAATAAACTACGATTTCCCTTCACTAACCTTGTAGGCTATACTTGATGAAGTTCTCTAGCGTCACCCTACCCACACCGGCTAGTCAGTCTGCATGTGCATGTGTGCTGCATTATAATCTGCCGTATACTAGTTAGTACGTACGTACATGCCCTGCACTAGAGCTGAGGTACGTGCGAGAAAAGAGTACGTACGCTTCGGTAGCTATGCAGAAGACATTCCACATATGTCTCCTTACAATTCCATGTATTTAAAGAAAATTTCCTGAAATAGACACTAAGTTCGATTCATTTTAGAAAGTATTCCATGCACTATTCCATCGCTAAAACTATCAACGTTTGCGTATACCATCGATAGCGTGTTCACCGCCCCCATCGATGAAGTAAACCACCGATTGAGCTATCAACGTTCGCGTATACCGTCGATAGCGTTTACCGTCGATAGCATTACCGTCGATAGCGTTTACCATCGATGACGTTACCATCGATACCTTCAGTACCTTCCACCACCTTCGACGATTTTGTGCGTGATTGGCGCTCCATAAAAAGTTGCCTCCAGTCGATACGCGATGACTGCGTAACACTGATGATAGCAACGTAAGTGAATAGATAGTTCTCAGTGACGTCACAACTAGGTATTAGCAACCGCCATGTCTGAGGGCCGGCCTGTGCGTACATATGGGGATTGCTCTCAAACATGGCCGAAATACGCCACGTGAAAAGCTCCTATGACGTCACGTGAGAACTATCTATAGTTCATAATGTAGGCGCGCTTGTTACAAGTACTGGCTGTCTTTTTCCAATGATGTGCATGCTAACGCGCGTAAGCATGTACATTATATAATGTGCACAGAATTTCTGTATAGACCTTATGCATTGACATCACACTGACGTCATTTTGGATGAAAACAATGCAGCACACGTGCACGAACGGCGTGGACTTTGCCCCACGTGTAGTAGACTTACGCGCGTATATGAATGGTTGACAAATCAGCTGTCTGCATTTATTGGTTTAACTTGCAATGATACGCGCTTTTCCGCCATCTTCCTCCAAAGGAGGGCGCACTCTCTCTTTTGTGACATCATATGCATAAGGTCTATAGAGGGGTTGTTTTGTACAACAATGAAAGGTCACATGTAGGGAAGCTGACAGCCGCGTGTATAGATAGTTCTCAGTGACGTCACAACTGGGGTTGGCAACCGCCATGTCATAGGGCAAGCTTGTACGTACATGCCGGGGTTGCCCTATGAGATGGCTGACATACTACACGTGAAAAGCTCCTATGACGTCATGTGAGAACTATCTATAAGGACGCATGCATTTTAGGTACCGCCTAAAGAAATTTTTTCCTTGAAAAAGAGGAACAAAATATTTCACGCACTGGCCGATGCTGTGTGTACACAGTGAAGGTCTGGCGCGTGCACTAAGTTTGACGTCCAAAATAGTGGTACAGGTAAAATCGAGCCCATTATGACGTCACGTGAAGAACCTCTATAGATAGTTCTCAGTGACGTCACAGCTAGGGTTGTTAACCGCCATGTCTGAGGGCAAGCCTGTACACACATGCCGAGGTTGCCCTCAGGCATGGCTGAAATAATACACGTGAAAAGCTCCTATGACGTCACGTGAGAACTATCTGCGTGTACTAGCGATGAGATATGCAACTCCGTGGATTGTCCTCTTGTTCAAATTGAATGAGGGCTAGAAGTAAACTATTTGGGAGAATGTTCACTGACTGAGGTTATGTTCGCTCTGTAAAAAAACGACGTCAACAGTTTGTAGTAATTTTCCTTAAAATTTGCACTATATGACGCACCAAATTGCATCTAAGGACCCTTAAATACTAAAAAAAAAAAAAAAAATCCCAGAAGGGAGTTGGCACCCTCTCTGCTTAGACCCCTCCTTCAGGAGGGCGGTCCTTACCAACATGCAGCCCCAGCTGAGAACCGCCTCCTACGCCTATGCACTCACTATCAAAAATACAAGTTAGGTTTACGGAACCGTCATTCACATTTGGATGGCAACACTTTATTTGACATACATTAGTCACTCAGTTAAAGGAGAGTCAATGATTGTGTAGATTAACTTACAGCAGGGTGCTCAGCAGAAGATAGCCTTGAGATTTTAAATTGGCAGATCTTTACCCTAGAACATGGGAAACGTAAAGATAGTTACAAATGCTCAGCCTCAGAGACTCACTACACTTTTTCTAAGTAAAATTCAAAACTGTAAGGTTAGCTATTTGTCAAACAATCCATATTTGAGAAAATGTAGGGCGGGATCTACCTTCTGGAGGCCCGGTAATCTAATATATGAGGGGTTCTTTCATTGTTATTGTGGTGATACTTTTTGTGGGGTAGGACTTATACGTGACTATCTAAGCGGAACGCCACCGTCAGTTGGCGTGTGACTTTCAAGAATTTTGAGCAAGAATGCCGCAGCGAGCAAAATGTCGAAAATGACACTTGCCAGGCCAGCCAATTTGCACTTAGTCTCTTTTATCTCTCATGATTTAGACATTTTTATCTCCCACCCCCAAAAGTGGGGAATTTAGACACATTATTTTATTCTGTAAAATTATTGCGTGTGGGAGAATAGAACTTGACATTAATAACTTCTGCTTCATTCGATATCTTTATGTGTTAAACAGGAAATCGATAATAATATTTGCATATAAAATGGGTATAGAAATCAATGGTAGGTGGTTTTGCCAACCCCCAGTTTGTAAAAATTCTAACTAGCACAAATACCTGCAGGTAGTGCAGTAATATAACCGTTACGTCAAAAACCAGATACAAAAGGGCGCTTTGGCATTCTGATGGCAGCCAAAGCTTGTGGTGTATATATGCCCAAGAAAATCCTTACAGCAAACTTCACCTTCGGTGCGTAACCATTACAATTAGTCACGTTAATACAAAAAGGTTCAATGAAATGTGCAACTCAGGGATGGCAGTTTTTGCCACAGGCGGTTTTTACCGGTGGTTTTTACCGGTCAAAAACCGTCCCGGTAAAAACAGGTTTTTGCCGAAAAATGGAAAAAAAGGAAAAAACCTATTCTGCGAAATAAAAATTTGTTAGCAGGTACTTTTTATGCTTATTTCAAAGTCTAAGGATGAAAGTAATTTAGTTACATCAAGATTAATCATTTCAGGCAACAATACATACCATGTCTGAGCCTGAATGTGATTTGTTTAGTGATTTTGGCCACTTTTTGCCAGATTTACACTGTTTTTGTGTTAAGTGTACATACACTAGGTATACGTAATGCAGAAAAATAGGAAGGAAACACAAGGAATAATTAAAGGATTTTTTTCAGTTTGATGGAAGCTTTCCTGTGAAAACTGGCAAGTTGCTAACCCCACTCTTGGGTATACCTTCATGTTTCAGGTGAACCTGCAGGTATGTAGGTCCTACAGTACAATAACTCACTGTCTTACTTTGACCTCCAGTACTGTCTTGTTTATAAATCAACCATCCACCTTCCTTTAGCATTTCCGCTTTCTTTTGGGAATTAAGTTAATGGTGCCCATGTCTCTATAGCACATTTGAACAGGCTATGATGTCACACATATGGGCTTAGAGACCTGTAACGTCATAGCCTGTTTGAATCTGATATAAAGACATGGGCACCATGACTTTATTCCCATTCGACTCGTATACTTTAATTTTGGAGAAACTAAAAAGCGAAAAAGCTTTCTGTTTTTAACAATTTTCCATTAATCATGAATTGTTCTCCTAAGTTGCCTAAAGGTTCGAAGGTTCCTTCCAGCATCCTTCCAGCATGTTGACTTTCAATGTGAGTAACTTTAGTCAACAAATAGTCCCATTGTATTTGGTTGGCCGTCTATAACTTCTATAACTTCTCACTTATTTCTGAGTATAGTGGACTTAAAACATTCAGAGAAGCTCCCTTGATGAAACTCCTTTACTTCAAGTTGCTGCTTAGTCAGCATTTATGCTTCTCTGTTGTGTCAAACTGAAGTTTCTGACATGATGAAGGAAGCTGCATGTCCATTCCATTCTCCTGCCCTTTCTTATGTATAACAGATATGCCCTACCAACTTGGTGATTGAACTTTCACATTTAGAACTTTCATAAAAAGACAGTTCATTAATCCTCATTTTGTAAAACATTGCTTGATATTCTGGTCATTTTGCAAACCAAGTTTAGTTTTCAGGCTATTCCTGTTGGCATGTAGTTGCTTTGTTTGTGGTTACAATTAACATGTTAGGGCTTACAGTACTATTGTAACAACAGTGTATTTCACTCTTTTTTCTGTTTTGGCAAATTTTAGTGCTCACTTTTTAGGCAGAATAGAAAGTTTAATGAATGTAAACAATTTTATCTCAACTGGTTTATTCATCATGTGCAATGGGGTACAACAACTGCACTCTCTTAATTGCCAGAAGAGGTTTTTTTCCATTTTCTCTCGGTTTTTACCGGTAATAACCAGTTATTACCAGTTTCTACCGCTGTTCCGGTAAAAACAGGTTGTTTCCGGCAAAAACCCAACCCTGGTGAACTATTTAAATGGACGAAAACATTCAATAGCAGATCTATGGGGTTCGGTCAAAGGGGGGGGGGCGAGGAATGGTAATTTAGGGAGCTTCGTAGCAAGTAGATGCTTAATGGTTGGAAAACGTTGAAATAGAACATAGTTCCTGAGATTTGTCAATTACGAAACAAAAAAAAAACATATAATGAAATCGTTCATCATTATGGAGTGTGACCACTCATCAATTTTGGCTGGGGTGCGGCCCCAACGGAAATTGCTCGAACAAAAATAACTATTACTTTATGCGTTTGAACATATCTGGCGTCCTGAAGAACTTTCCCTCATGGAAGCTTTGCCGCCTCTCTTTGCCAACTTGTCTACCTACTGGTGGGGAGTTTGGAATATGTGTGACAGTAAGTACGATCACATAATGTTCAACATGGCAAAGCCGGTGTTGATGTTGGGTCCTCCCCTAAGAAATTTATGAAATTAAATATTGTAAGATGTGATTTTCTTGCTTATGGAAATTAAGAAAAGTACTCAAAAAGGCTTTTGTCATGACACTGTTAATTATTTTGAAGTGTCAAGTAACTACTCATTGGCAGTAAGAGCGTGCGCTTGTCAAAACGAACAAAACAAAAATGGCATGGCTATTTCTCGATCGGAATCAAGTATACTTTTTACGCAATCACACCCATCTATGCATTTCACCTTTTCAGTTCTCTTCAAGGTCTTCTGATTTTTAGGACACGGCTGAGAAGCACTGATCTAAACAACTATCCATAGGTTAAAGCGTAATACATAATTTGGGGCTAAATTGTGCGCTACATCGTCGGCAATGGGCCTTCTCACAACATAAGGTGTAGATAATGACTGTCTTTGAGTATTTTGTTAATTAAATAGGCCTAAAATACCACGATTAAGTCATGTCAGTTAAAACAGGGAGGTGTTATCACCTCCTTGGTTAAAACAATGCTAATAATAAAACCAAAAAGTCAACCAATGCATCATTACCTCGGTGACATGCCTCATTAACAGCTTCCTTGGTACATCTTATCAGTAATTTCAAATTGCGAAATTTCCTACAATATAACGTTACAGATCAGGGAATTAACAACCTTGCATCGAATTTATATTTTGGTAGGGCAAAATCAGGTCAGGGATTTTTTAACTCACTCAGAAGCAGATGAGAAAGCTAAGCCGAAAAAATTCTCGTTTATGGAAGTTTTCGGGGAGCACCCTAACAATCAAAAGTCGAGGGCCCGTAGCTTACAGGTTGCCATGATAATTAAAAAGAACCCGACCTGATGTAATTTTGATCATGTTAATTTTCTTTTATGAATGTCATCAGCCTTTTTATCTACACGGATGAAATAATGCAATTAACATTATAGCGTGGGCCTGTAAATTAGACTAGTGTGAAAGGGTACAGGGTAGAGGCATATTTTGTATCTGATTCATAACATGTATAATGTCTAAAATCTATTCCAAAGTTATCATAGACAAGCAGGATACTTGTGGCAGTGTTTCGACAATAGTAGTAATCCTATAGCTAATAGATTTCTGCTTGTTACTTCTGTCACGCATCAATTAGGGGCTGACTCCGTAATTTCCTGTAAATAAAGTGGAATAAAAAGGAATTGCTTTCAGAGCAAGTAAAGGGAAATGAGAAAATGGACGTAACCGTTGTAAAAAACTGACTTAATCCACTTTAATTGAAACCCTGACCTTTGCTTCCTGGGGATTTACTTTTACCGGTTTGGCTATAAACATGGTCTTGGTAACTCGAATCCCAGAAAGCTTTCATTCTTGAATAGCGCCAGCTGTTTGGAAGAATGTCACTTACTTGAGATTCTGAATTCAGTAAGTCGGAGATTGCTTGTGGAACGAGTTTGACCAGGAATAGTGCTCACGTCCCCGAATACTTTAAATGAAGATAACAGTACTTACCCTCACTATCCAGATTTTTAAATCTGGCTGGAGGGACGCTTGTCAAAGTACAAAACACTAGTAGATGAACTAAGATGGAACTTCATTTAACAATGCAACGATCATAAACAAGATTTGACCTCCTATCTTAAAAACAATAAATGGGCACCATCTTGTGCCTTCAAGAGGTAAACAGGACTCGGGGGATCAGCCATTCAATTTTTCTGATTGTCAATGTGGGATGTTCTAACCAAAAAAAAAAAAAACCCCTTCAATCGTAAATGTAGATGTAAATAGAGATTGTAGCCCCCAGCACCCTTCCCGTCCAGTTGACACAGCCCTCACACCATTATAATTTTTGAGCTTACAAGCAAATTGAAATTAGCATAAACAATGGCTTTGACAACAACAAATTTTTAACTTGATAAAAATTTTTAAACAACATGTGATCAATAGTCGGCCAACAGTAGAAACTTCAGGTTGATGTTTGCAAGTTTCTCTCATCTTTTCTTTTAGTTAAGTATTTTTTTTTTGTCTTGTTTCAGAAAAATATTGCAAATCAAAGACAAAGGTAGTATACTCAGTTCCTACTCAGATTCCATCTTACTGAAAAGCAAGCTGTATAGCCCACAGTCTCTAATCAGTGCTGTAGTCGAGTCCCTACCTTCCGAGTCCGAGTCCGAGTCCTCACCTGCCGAGTCCGAGTCCGAGACCGAGTCACTGGCATTCGAGTCCTAGACCGAGTCCGAGTCACAAGCTCCGAGTCCGAGACCGAGTCACTGGCATTCGAGTCCTAGACCGAGTCCGAGTCACAAGCTCCGAGTCCGAGACCGAGTCCCTGTTATGTGAAAGTGTGCACTAAGAATAGAAATTCACAAACATTTTACACTTGTTTTATGTAATGTTGTTTGTTATATAGGTCATGGGGTCTGTCACGAGGTGATGTAAAACCTCTATACTTTAACATGATAATTTATGTTAATACCTTCATAATTACCTAGATGCCAGGTTGGCTAAGTGAGCTGTAAGACATTGTTTGCTAGCCCCAAGCCCGTAAGTACCATTCACACTTTGAATTCCAGATTACGTAACTAAAAGAAAGCGGGTAGCGTGGGCTTCCTCGTGTATTCAGAATAGTCTGTCAAGAGAGACAGAGGTTGAGGTTGTCTAAGGTTTTGTGGCACGGTTGTCGTGACTTACGCCGTTGAGGGTGTGAATACCGGTGGAGGTGAATTTAAGGCACCGCTGAGGGTGTATCTTTTCTTATGGGTTCCACCTCGAGGAGAACGTGAAGTTCATGTCATTCGACCGGTGCGGGCCATGAGAGGTGAACCGATGGGACGCCTTAGCACCGATCGTGATAGAAAATCTTCTGAATACGGGGTGAAGAACCAGATTAAGGTAAAACTGAATTTCTACTAGTATGAGTTAGCTAACAGTCTGTCGGGTTGAGGTATTGGTATTTAGTAAGGACTAGACTGAGGCAGTTTAACATGCTTGTGAGATGAATGTGTGATAAGATTTGTGGAAAAGAAGTAGTGTAACGTAGCTAGAAAATAGCCTTCCAGTTATCCTTATCCAAAACAAAAGAGAAAAAGGAAGATAAGCAAAAGTGGCAAAACAAGTGTACTAATTGTGATCTATTAATAAATCGATTAGGGTTTTACGTAGTAAGTGAAACAACTAGGCAGGAGCAGTATTCTTCGTGTTCTGAGTTGGAAGTGAGAAATTGGAAAAATTGCAAATGTTACTTGGTTAAGCATAAGGCTACGATTAAAAGGGGAACCGTTATACTTCACAGAAATCTGGTTTTCCGGGTGTGAGGTGATCCTGATGACGGGATTATGGCTAGCTACTACCAAACTACAAAATAGCTCCACGAACAAGCTGTGACGAGCAAACTTATTCATAGAAGCGAATATATTCAGTTATATGAGATTCGAGTATGATTTTGAAACAAAAGTGAATGTTGAATGATTTGAGACTGAGGAAGTGTTTTTCGATATTCATTTATGAACTTGAACTAAGTCAAGAGAAATGGGACTGGCATTTCGAGTACCGTGAAGGAAAACCACAGATAGCACAACCAGTCAAAAATGACCAGGGAAATGAACGAAGAATGAATTTAAGAATTTAAGTTAATTTTGAGGCCTCTTTTTTTAATTTGTTATGATTACTAACCCAAATTACTTTAAGTTAATACAAGAATTGTAAGTTAGAAATGTGTTTGTGTAATTTTTGAAGTTGTTTTGGGAAAGCGCCACTCACCAAATCTAAAATTTCTTGTAGGGTCACCCGACTTGTGACAGGGTCTGAATGGCATCCCGTGGGTCACATTCGGCCCACAATGTGTTCTAGTCCAGCTGCAGCCAAACAGAGATCGAAAAAAGAGGGTTGAAAAATGGCTCAACAATCGAGATTTATCAGTAATTGAAGGCATTTTAGAAGGGATGTTTTTTCGAATGAAAAGGATAGAAAAACTTCCCTACACCTACTGTAACTGGTCATCTTACCAGGCGCGGATCCAAGGGGGGGGGGGCTTCCCGGCCTCAGCCCCCTTTTCGTCACATCAAAAACAACAAATACGCGAAAATTAGCATAATTTTAATCTAGGAGAATATTCGAGGGCTGAACTTTTCGAAAAGTCTGAATCCGCGCCTGTCTTACTATTCCGTCATTAATGACAGCCGTGCAGTTGTTGCTCCAACTCCTCCGTCCTGCAGCAAGGAATGTCGCCAGAGGGGTTCCACGCCTCCTGTCTTGGTTAATTTTTCAGTAGGCCTTGTTAATAAAAGGAAGGGTCATGGCTTAATTTTCGACTGCCTTACTCAGAATTTCCAACATCAGGCCTGTGACAGAAAAAAAAAATTTGGGCACTGGCAGAGAAATGAACATTCTGACTGCCGGAATCATAAAACATCGCACCCTTTGCACGCATTTGTTCTCCTTATATCTGTTTATTGCTCATGAGATCTTACTGTATTTATGCCAAACATGGTACTGCTTTTGTTTCCTTTCTTACTTTGAATAGGCGGAAAGGCACGAATTGACGAATAGGTTTGTTAAGAAAATAGGTGCAGGCATGAAAGCCGCGGCTAGAGGTAGGGTGGTTGTCTTTTCAAATGATCGACCATTTAATCTACTAAACCATTTAATCTACTAAAACTTGTTAAAAGCTGTCAAAATTTTCTTATGTTTAAGTTTTGAATCAGAAAAGAAAATCAAATCGCATCCACTTTTTTAAACCCACCGGGCTCTACAAGTGAAGACATTTAGCTGAAATGAGTAATCTAGTAATCTAGACGACATGCCCTTTGTTAGCAACATATGTAGGTCTTTCATTATTTGAGCTGTGGTTTGCTAATGATGATATTTCAGAGTAAAGAACAGGGCTGTAACATCCGAGTCCGGACTCTTACTCGATTCCGGACTCTGATTCCAGAATTGGCCCGGAATGGGAGGTCACGGAATCGGAATTGGCCCGGAATGAGCTCAGCTGGACTCAGACTCGGAGCCAATTCCAGTCGAGTCCACAAAAATGAGTTTCATTAATGTTACCTAGACAACATCATTATTGGTGGACAATTTATTAAGTAAATGGTCACAAACGGTCAACTAAGTAACAGGGTCAGCCAGAGTATGAAATTTACTCCTGAAAAATGCCCGTTTACATCATAAGTGTTATTGTAACAAAAAGCATTTGCATGAGGCATTACATTGTCAAATGGCTGAATGGCCAGACTCGGGTTGAAAAACCTGGAATCGGAATTGGCTCGGAATCGGAGGGTACTGGGCTCGGAATTGGCCCGGCATGGTGGCCACTGGAATCGGAACTGGCCTAGAGGAGGGTTCGGTGGGTTCGGTTACAGCCCTGTTAAAGAAGATGGTATCAAGCTACAACTTACACAGCCTGGTAACTTGTCACTCAAGGCAATATAGGAGACCTTTCGGCTAGAACAATATTCTTGTTACACCATATGAGCCAACGGATAGTTACGCTCACCTCAAATAAAGTCACTGCAAACCACCTTCTCCCCAGCTAAACACTTTCCAAGTGAACATAGATTTGCTCCAATTAATCTGACATGATCTTATTTGTTACCCGCTCTGTCAAACTGGATTTGGGCTATTTCAAAATAATGGTCAAATTGCGACACTTGTGATCATCTGAGTGCGCATTTGATGTTATTTTACAGATAGATAAGTGTCCAGGATTATGTTTACTATTTTAAATATCCCCAGAGCTTTCGGGGCTACGCTCTTTTTGTTCCGTTCTGCTCTACTCTGAACCCGGAGTCTTCGGACCCTAGACATCACACATTCGGGCGGAAAGCTTACGAGTCCCAAAGGCAAAATCATGGGTATGCTTCTGGCTGTGGCCCGTGAGGTCTTCCAGATTAAAAATGTGGGCCACCCTCGAAAACAATTAAGGACTGCCACGATTTAACAGTTGGACTTTTACAAATATCATCTGCACAAGACATCACATATTGCAAGCATGCACGTAGATAACTTGTTGAGTTGTACAGAAACTGCAGAAGACAAGGTGAATACTATGTGACGATGGATTAAAGGGAGAATCCAGTCACCTCAATAAAGAATTGTATAGTTGACTATCCTGTTTCCTGAATGGATCTTGAGAATCATGTGACAGTACTATTTTTCTCACTCATTTGTAAATTTACAAAGAGCAACTGCTTGGTTTACCTAGAATATGCATTATTTATGTCCTAAAATATTATGAAAGATACTTGGAAGAGAAATAAGAAGAAATTTGTGACATTTAGCTATTGTTTCAAAATAAGTTTGGGCGACTGCTTTTGACCTTTAAATGCAAAAAAGTGAATCTCAAATTCTGCCGGTCTCGCGCCCGGTCTCGGGAAATTTAGAGCCGAGTCACGAGTCCGGACTATACGAGACCGATTCCGAGTCTGAGTCCGAGTCCTTAAAATCGTGACTCGAGACCGGTCTCGACTACTACAACACTCTCTAATGCCCGTCTTACATAAACAACTACAAAAATACACCTTTATGTTGGTCATTGACTACAAAATGATCCAGTTTGGATCATTTTCATCCACATCTGGTAAAAAATAACCAGGTCCGGGACCAATGCTAGACTCATCCTGACTGGTTTAGTTTGTGATTCGGCTGTTTTACTACCATTGTAGTGTCAGCCACAGCAGAGGGTCAGAAAAATCTTTTTACATATTTTTTTCCAAATCTGATGCATTCTTCTGGCAACTTGATTCTATTAATATTATCACAATGAGACATGTGTAGTTCCAAGAACGTATATCGCTTAAATGATTGATTTCATGTACGGTAGGCCTTATTTGTTACAGAGCTATAAAGAATGAACTGAAAAACCTACAAATTGCCACCGCATACCACCCGTGACCCCCTTAAAATGATATATTCAACCAGGCATCATATGGTTTTATATCTTTTGAAAGGCCAGTTCAGATGGGAAAACCTTAAGTTACTCCTGGATGAAAATCCCACCGTACTTTCAACCTGTCGGGGACTGAAACCCAAAACCTCCCGGTTGCCAAGCGCCATCGCTTCAAATGCCACCGCCTTTTTCCACTCGGCCACAGCACCAGTATTTATGGGACGGTCGGGTGAAAACACCGAAAAGCAGGGCAATATTTCGATCTCGTTACAAGCTAGGGCTGCCCTATTTACTGACCAAACACTTTTTAAACGGATATATATCTAAAAGACTATTTCACTCCAATGGATTACTGTGGCAAGGTAGTCCGTGTTACTGATGTGTGCGGATATTACTCGTTCACGTGGGTTGTGAACCGATGTGACGTTTTATCGAAATGCTTGCTGCCATTTTCCAGGTTTTATCACGATAATACGAAGCCAAAGTTCTCAAGAGTTCCATCATATTACTCCTTGCAATAGCATATGAGCTCTGGGCATGTTTTCAATGATGGTCAGTCTCCTTATTGGAAAGACTCATCCTTTCAGTCGTCTCTTTTGAATGTTACTCTCTAACACCATGGTTGTCTGACAATTCTTCGGTACAGCATAGTCACATCCGCAGTTCAACATCTTCACACTTCACGAACATCTTTACAGTCTACCGTCTGTATTGGCTCTAGATCCAAACTGGGGTACTTTTCCCTCTCCGCCCTGCCCTAACTGGAAACGTGGGGTCTGAAGAAAGGGACCTACTGTTAGACATGCCACATAATGATATGATGCTGTTCACAACTATCCTCTATGAATGTTAGAGGGGGCTGCATCAACTCAGATATTACGCACTACAGTTCGTGTAGAAACTGAAAGAGAATACTTCGGACTCAAAGCTATTTTTAATATTTAAAGGACAATTAAATTTTACATTTTTATGAAACTTCATTCACTTCCTGTGTTCAATTTTCGACATAAAAACAGCCATCGTTGCCATATTGAAAAGAAGCATATTTAAGGTTGATCAACTTTACTAAGGGCGACCATTTTGTTGTTTACAGGATTGCAGCATTGGTACAATACCTAGTAAACTTTTCATCTAGATCGCAACTGTGTACACGGTACCTTCCGTTCGTTTTCTCATCCCCTATGTTACTGGTCATATATTTACAGCAGATCACTTTCAGCCAATCAGGATTCTATCTCATAGTAGTCGTTTGTGTAGTGCAGATTTGAACAACTGCATTGCTCGACACGTGCTAGAGGTAAACAACATGTAGTAACGCTATACCGTGTTCTAGGAGCATGTAGCTCCCCACTCATTTTTATCCCGGCTTAAACAATTTTGAATCATCACCAGTCATCTGTATATGTAATCTGGAAGAAATCACGAAATAAATCAAGGAAAAATTACAAAAACCTGTTCTCATCTTCCTTCGTTTTGGATCCCCGTACCCAAGCCTTTACTGGAGGGACTGGCATAACCCAACCTAGCAATGTTTCCTATCAAAGTTGACATGAGGTAAGAAGGTCTGAGATCATGAGTTGACATTGACGGTCAATGTTTTTTGTCTTTGGAATTCACATCCAATTTGATACGACAAAATTTTGATGCATTTTTATTGTGCATACAACCTGGGCAGTGACATTTTCTACATACTTACAAACAAGGAATCCTTAACAATCCCTTCAAGATTAGAGATAAATAACTACCCAACATCGGTGACCAGTTGTAAGCCGTGTCATCATGCCATTTGCTTCAAGTGCACTTCTGGTATAACCTGCGACAAACTTAGGTTTAAAAATCTCGAGAATTGAAGTTTATAGAGGTGAATGAAAGTTTCAGAACTATTTTTGAAGCCTTGTACAGTACATTAGTAAACTTTGCACAATCATGTCGAACAGCATGTGATTTGGCTTTACTTTTCGATAGTAGGAATTCAGGCTCATCAGATAGACTCTTGATACAGGTAACTTTTATATGTGAACTATAAGCATACTGTATTTAATTCACTGTATCAAAAGCTGTTTTATCACCCCACCATTGCATTGCCTAATTAGGGTATATCATTTTATCAGCCCCGTTGCCTAGGGCATAGTCAGGTTCCTTATGTAATTTCGCCGGAATTTTTTGGAGAGTAGCAAACCTATAGATTTTTAAGCAGCTCAGGATCCACTAAGATGTTTCACTTGGATGTTTCAGATTTTTTTCAATAACACGGTTACCATGGTAACCATGAATTTTGAATAAGATGTCATTTATATAAATAAAATGAATAAACTTGAAAAATTATTTAAAAATACAGAATAAACAATTGATGAATTATACCTACTTAAATGTGAAACAATGGAGCTTATAATGTATTTTAAAACTTTGGTGTTATTTCTTGTTGCCATGGTAACGGAATTTATGCCGAAATAATGGATTTTTTGCTTTAAAAAAGGGAAAAATGAAAAACCTTACAACAACTAAATGATTACCAAAAATGTTGTGTAGCTGATATAAATGTAGTGTTATATAGAAAATTATGCATTTTAACCATTGGTTGTCATGGAAACAGTAAGTAACCTTGACCCTTCTTATGCTTTTCATGGAAAGTGTTGTTTAAATTCAGGTTCCTTGTGCATATAACTCGGCATTTGTGTGATGCTTTTGGAGAATAGCAAACCCTCACTTTTTTGAATGTATGATAGATTTCCAAAAGAGCCTTATTTTGGCCTAAAACTCCAATCAGCGCTCAGTATTTGAGGTATTCTCTTTCACGTCCACAAAGGCACGTATAAGTAAAAGTCACACGAGGCTTGGGGCGTACTTTCTTTCCGACCATAGCATGGAACCTATGGATATTACGGATTTAATACCGGATATACCTGCCTCGCCAAAATTCACAACAGACTCTGAAGAAGAAAACTACAGGAAGGTCAGACAGCACGCTGATACACTCAGCAATATCCAGGCCACCACTATTGCCCTGACAGAAGAGATTAAATCTCTTGATAAACACCTGGAGAAGAGGACGGTACCCCAACACCTGAGGGTTCCTAGAAATCGACCCAGACTTCCGAATTGAAGTCTCTCAACTGTTCGGAGGAATTTTTTGAGTCTTGGAACTCAGCGGGGAGGGGGCTTTGTAGGGTCTGGCCCCAGGAACTATCCAGCCAGGCTAAAAAGCAAAGGTAACGCTTCCTTGAAAAGGAAGGCAGTGCAAAGTTGGACGTAGAGTCAACTTCGGAGGTTAGGAGGCCAAGACGCTGCTGGAGAAACTCCTCAGGTCATCGGCCAAGAAAGAGGAAGATAGACTGCGGCACCGGAAAGCCCCGAGAAAACATCCCTACAGGCGGTGAAGGAATCCGGATTAAACCAACGGCTCTTTTTAGGGCTACAAATGCTTTCGAAAGAGTGGCACTTTTCCTCTGCGAACATGCTTAAAATGTATTCTAAGTTTTCTTCTAAGTCAGATCCTAGACCTATTTCTGAAACCATCCAACCTAAGCCTACGCTAGTTAAAAAAGAGTAAATTTAAACGTTCGATCAAAGCTGCTCAAAGCAAACTTAGAATGTATTCTAAGTTTTCATCCAAGTCAGATCCTAGACCTATTTCTGAAACCATCCAACCTAAGCCTACGCTAGTTAAAAAGCGTAACTTTAACCGTTCGATCAAAGCTGCTAAAAGCAAACTTAGATCTCACAATCGACAAAGGGAATGTTCGGCTGGTCATAACCAGGTAGAACCCCAAAACCTATTACACGAGGCGAAAGCACTCCAAAATTATGTCAAAAACCTTTCTGATAGACCTCTGTCTAACATTGAAACAGTTGCCAAATTGGGAAAAAGTTTAAAGTTCATAATAACTCCTGAAAAGCCAACACGTAGCGACTTACTGGAGTCAATTAAAGACTTAAAACGTAGAATGAGACTACGCTATGTATTCGAAACAAAAACAAGAGCTTTCTCAAAGTTTCGTTTACCCTCGGCGTGGATACCACAACCTAAATATAGTAATCGTCTTGAAGACTATCTTGAAGCTATACCTTAACTGAAATAGCTAGTCTACCCATCCGCAATGTTAAAAGCAATATAAGCAAAGGGGAATTAAGTTCACTCAAAGCAATTCCGAACGATCGTTCCCTAGCAATAAAGCCATTTGACAAAGGCAGAGGTATTGCTATTCTGAATCGTTCAGACAATAAAGCCGAAATCGAAAGTCAATTGTAAAGTGACCATTATGAACGACTTCCGGGTGATTACTGATATAACTCCTGAAACTGTAAGAATGGTCCAAACCACACTTCAAGATATGTTTCACAAGGATGAACTTGACGAGCAAACACTCGAATATCTTAGTCCACGGTACCACAAAATCCGTACCCCGGTCCTATATGTGCTACATAAAATTCATAAAGCACCAACAGTTAATTCAAAATTTGCTGGTAGACCTATCATTAGCGGGAAACTATCCACCCGAAAAGATAGCCTCAGACACTAACGGCATTGATTGTAAACAAAGAATAAATTTCTCAATGGCTAAAACTACGCCAACAGCGCCACCACTCGTTTTCAAAACAACCTATACACCACACGTTAAAACAAGGCACCCTGCCTAAAGCAAACTTTGATAAAGCACTGGAATACAATTGCAGGTGACCAGCAACTGTCCGGTCTGTTTCCCGACCATCCCATTATAGCCTATTAAAGGGCACCAAATCTTAAAGATTTACTTGTAAAATCAATTTTTCCCCCAGATCAGGAGTCGAACGAAACAGAACTTGAAAGCTATGACGATATCTTACTTGATGCGCCCATAGCTGCATTATAAATATTGACAAACCCTGCCTATGCCATATACAATATAAAAGGCTACTACTGATGACGTTCTGCCTACAGCGCGAAGAACAGAAAACGGTCTAGTTGGTTTTGAAAAAAAAACAATTGTCAACTTCAGAACAACTCACATTCCTGCAAAAGAGTGGAATTTTTCTAAAGCTTTTGATCCTATCATTTAAAACATGATCGGGTAATTTTCCCTAAAAAATATTTCAGCTCACCATCTTGGTAACGTCAGATAGTGAACCGCCTACCCTTCTTACAATTTCATAAAATTGCCATGGTAATTATAACTACATAAAATTAAATCTAGAATTCTTAACTTAACAGTCAGGGCTTCTAAATTTGCACCAGTACCAAACAGCGTAGCTCTCGCACCTGGCACTGTCTGCCGATGTATAACGTCGCTCGTCTCGATACATATGGCCTTTGTAGAATATAACTGGGCTAGCTATACTAAATTTTCGTACGTATATTACAGACGTAGGTACGTGCATTTTGAGATGAACACCCCCCCCCCAAAAACAGTAATGGTCACTTTTCCATCATGGTCACTGATACTTCCACTGAAACTTCCCACTTCATGGCCAATTGAAAAACACGGTTTCTAAAATACGATCTCTGCATCCAGTTACTGTTTCCATGGTAACCAATGGCCAAATTGTATTATCTCTTATCATATTGGTCATTTTATTTTTAATTATAGATATATTTAGCTTTAAAAAATATTTGGAAATTATTTCGATGTTTTCGGTTCTTTATCAATTTCTTGTACATATTTATGTCAAAAAGGAACTTTTTATGCCCAAGCTACCGTTACCATGGCAACCAACAGTGAAAGCCCAACATTACAGTTTGTAATAAATTCCATAGTTTTATATTTTCGAGTTTTGTGAACTGTTTCGTTTATATTTATTAAGGAATTTCTATTCGCATTATTGAATAAACGTCATTTCCACCCAAAACCCATGGTTCTGAAACATCCATTTTTTGTATTAATGGATCCTAAACTTCTTAAACATGTATAGTATTGCTACTCTCCAAAAAATTCCAGCGAACATCAAATTATGGACATAGGAAACCTGAATAGCAGTTCCAGATGCAATCAGCTCTGTTATGCATTTCAGTGGAAGATATTTGTGTCTATTAATTGTGTCTTTGAGAGCACGTCTTCCCCCGAACTGTTCATCCACAGGGAAAATTAGGAATGTAACAGTTGACTAATATAGATAGCAGGCCAACTCATTATGGCGATTGACAGAAACGTATCTACCCTCTGGAAAATCTGCAATCCCTGCCACAGCTAAGAACATGGAGTAACTGTCGGTGCCACCAGAGGTGTATAAAAATCTTTCAGAAATGTAAAAGTTTATGTTTTTAATTATCAAATATTAGTGGATCACTTGCTCATGAAACTTTATATGGTCATACTGACACCACATGTAGATTATTTAAGATACTGTACTACGCATTTGCACTGACTCGTTCCTAAGTTACACACTTTGAGCAAGAACGGCTTGGTGATGGAGTTTGGAAGTTTATGATAACCCAAAATGCCTGTTTTGGTGTCTATATTTATTTTCAGAGTGATGGTTGCGGCATGGATTACAAAGAAGAGTATATATCTTGAAAGCAAAACTAGTTGTGATGATTTGTAACATAACCCTGGTTACGATCGATACTTTAAAGTATGTCTATATGCATTTACCAGGCGCGGATCCAGACATTTCGAAAAAGGGAGGCTGAAACCCCCCTTGAATATACTCCTAGATTAACATTATGCTAATTTTCGCGTATTTTTATTGTTGATGTGGCGAAAAGGGGGGGGGGCTGAGGCCGGGAAAGCCCCCCCCCCTTGGAGGGCCTGTTTACTGTAGTCAGATTTGCTAAACTGCTTTTCTATCAGGTGGATAAGTACAAATGTTACGTGCAATATTTCTTGTCTGCGGAATCGCCGCCGGGCTTCATCTCTGTTTCAGATAGCTGTGTGAGCATAGGTGAAAATCCCGGGATGGGGGCTGGGGATGTATCGCCTCACCTTTTGAAGATGCTTCCATCGACTACAAACTTGTTTACACAGTAAATTTTGCCTCAAGGGCCCAGTATCCCCCCACCCGCCTTTACACACAAATCTCCGTTACTGTGTGCAAGGAATAGTGTTGAATTAATGATTGTTGATGTATTTGGAACTGGAATAAAACGCAGGGACAACTTAGACTTGCTCCTGTTAAACACGACATCACCAAGAAAAATTGGGGAAATGAGTACGCGATTAACTTCAAACACTTTACGTCAAATTATTTTTCCCAAAGCTATTCAAATTACATAACAAACGGCTTGTGACCGATAAGAAACATTACCACCCCACCACTTTGATCAGTTCGGGAGATTATCCCGTTTGGGGGAAAACCAAAATTCTCCCGAACGGGGGAAAAGTTACGCAACACATTGTATAGGCTTGCCAGCCTAACAAAAACGAAGGTTAAGAAAGAATGGAAACCTCTCAAAAACTCGAAAACGGTGTGGTGAACCACCGATTAGGACGTGGCTTTTCTGTTGCTATGACAATAAACCTTCCAAATATACATTTAATTGCTTTACATTAGACCGAAAATTTTTGCAAGGGGGTTCCAAAAACCCATTCCCCACTGACAATGTATACAAATAACGCGTGGGATTTTGAGTGAAATAGACAAAATGGCGGCGCCATGAACAAGTTTTCTCCCGATCGGGGGAAAAGACGATTCTCCCGAATGGGGGAATCTCCCGAACTGTTGATGATCCCATTTTATCATAAAATTATTTTACTTTAAATCTGAAGAAGAAGATTTTAGACCGATGATACATTAGGCATACTTCCTTCAGAATTTCCATTTCTTTTATACCAATCCCTGTAACAAAAGAGAAATGAAATAAGTGAAAGTGTACTCTCAAAGAAATCTGTAGTCAATAAATGCACGGGCCGAAGTCTTATCGAATGTTTGACAAATTTGATTCCAAATTGACGAGATTTGATTAAAAATGAAACCTTTCGATTAATTTTTGAGCCAGATCTATTCAAACATTTGAGAAGATTCCGGGGGTGCCCGTATTTGTTGAATCCGTTTTAAAATTTCAATGGGAAATTCTTCAAGTGTATTTTTTTAGTACAGTATTAGACTATTCCCGTCCGTGTCAAACGTTTTGTAATTGTTACATTGAAGTTCATGCGGAGCATCACAGGCGTAGAGAAGCTGTTCGAGACCGGGGCTGAATGTTGTTTCCGACCGCCTTCCTGGGGAGAGGTCTAAGGGAAGGCGGTGTCCTTTTGGAAAATCTTTTAATACTTGAGGGTCCTAAGATGCAATGTGGTCAAACATATTGGACAAATTGTAAGGAAAATAACTGCAAATTTTGACATTTTACAGAGAAAACAATAAGGGGGTTTCTTCCTTGGATTGAAGAAGGGGAGCATACTTCCTCCTTACCACTTTTTGACTGGGAGCTGAAGCCCCCAGCATCCCATCCCTAGCCCCCACTTTCTATGCAGAGCATATTTTGTTTGCTCTAATGGGAGAGTAAGACCTACAGTATTTTGAAGTAACAATCATTCTTAAGAAATGGAATTTTACCAGTATACTCTACGGCAAATGTCTCAAAGTACTGCTCCAAACTTACAGATGTCTCCACACTATCATTGAAGCAATATTGATGGTTGCTCCTTCCCATTCACCTCACATGGTTTACTGCTGGTACAAAAAGCTACCCTCCTTTTCTAAAGTGAACCAGTAGCCTATCACAAAGCATATAAAGTCGCCCCAATCATACTTTACAAGAAAAATCTTAAAGCTAATAAATCTCATTTCCTTTATGGGAGTGATGTTTTATATTACAAATGTTGTTAACAAAGGTAAATCAAAGCTCGTTATTCTGTAAATTTAATTATTCATAATGAATTACCCGTGGTGTGCGCAATACTTATCCACTACAGATATAGAATTCCATTGATATGAAAAGTCATACTGGGGTAACTGTACCTTAAAAAAGTCTTTCTTCCAGCTTGCTAGTTCGTAAACCAACACGACTTTCTCGCAATATTCCCTATTTTCGCGTAAGTCTTGATAACAATACGTCACTCGTCCAAAAGGGAGAGTGAAAAAATTGAATTTTCAGTTTGAAAGAAAAGTTGGCTTTCGAAGTAAGTTGGCAAAGACTTGAGAATTTGAAATTTAATAGAGAGGGCGTGAACCTTGCACAACTATTATTAAGGGTCTTGAACTAGACCAGGCTGATCTAAAACAAATCCATTTTATATCCATGGTCAAAAATTGAAGAGTTCATCTAAAGAAATATTCATCAATACTCACCGTGTTAATTAAGAACATCTATGTATTGTTAACCCCATCCTCATCTCAATACTGCAAATAAAAAGGATTTGATTTCACAGTGACATTTTGAAGCTTCCTTTCTTAAAGTGTACCTAAAGTCTGAAAATTCAAAAATATATATTACAGAGCATGAAAACTGAATTCCAATGGTCCAATTCCCATCTTCACAGGACTTTCTTAAGCTGAGATATAAAATGTTGAAGTTTATTCACTCGATTTAAAAAGGTAGATTGCGCAATAATTTGTGATGTCATTGTTGTACTACTCAAATTACAATCTTTGTATTTCTTTGTTTTTCTGAAAGCCACCGCACCTTGTGCCAAAATGTGATCGCGTTCTTACTGCTTTGGGGTGACTTGACTATATAAGCCCTCTCTGTACAGCATGTCATGCAAGAAAACAGGAAGCGGTCAAGGTCATATAAACATTTTTAATTTTAAAAGAAAACAAAGCATTTAATGTGAGTTGTACAACAAGAATGTCAAAAATTATTGCGCAATGAACTGTTTGGATTTAAGTGAATAAATTTTAACATTTAATATCTCAGCAATGGAATAAGCTATGACAATGGGAGTTGGACCAATAGGATTAATTTTGTAACCTCTAAAATATATATTTTTGAATTTGTAGACTTTAGGTCCACTTTAACATGAAAAATTTTTGGATCGGTATACTTTAGTAGTATGTGTAGACACTGTACACTAATAAAATGTCCCGATCAATTTTGAACCCAGCTCGGATCAAAAGGACACGGACCCAGAATGTGGTCATTTATGTGATTAGATTCGGATCATAACCGACCTGAAAAGTCCCATAATTTTAACGATCAAAAATAAGTGATAGGAAACGGCGTCCGTCTGATTTGGAAGTTTAAAGTGCACAAGGTTCCCCAAAAACGTCTTTCAAGTCTGGTTAAGAAATATGATTGCTGAATATTCCATTGTTACTTTATAACAATCATCAGAATTTTCTTTGCAAGGGAATCTGTTTAAGTGTTCTTGACTTACCCAACTGTAACTCAGTCCCGAGTAGAAGTCACCAAAGGTCGTTTCTTGGTCGATTATGATGCTTGCGGTTGAAGATGGGGTATCTGAAAGTATACCACTATACGATTTATCAATTTCACAGATTTGTGGCCATGGAATTATTTCTTTTAATTTTTATTTTTACTACCTCCCCAAAACGAGACATGACCTTCAATATAACCGTGGCCAAATTTACCAGTGGTTCCTCAAACGTTTTGCTGCCCGCACTTAAGGAGCTTGAAAATGTCGATAACAAAGAAAAAAGAATAGAAAAAGACCCAAGTCCTTGTATCCCCTGAATAATTTACCCTTTCTTCTTAAAGTTTAAATTTCTAAAGCATTAAATTTCAAAATAAAGAATGCTTAGATATAAAGAACACACAAACACACACACACACACACACACACATATATATATATATATATATATATATATATATATATATATATATATATATATATATATATATATATATAGGTCGAACGTGGTAAGATCGACTGTAAATGTAGGTCGAAGAGTAAGTAACTGATTCGATCTGAATTAAATTCAACCCAAGTACTGGCATAGCCTTTTGAACAAGGGAAGAATGAAAGAAGAAACCAGAAGGAAAATTGAGCCACGCGGGTTTGAACCCGGGACGGTCGCTGTCCGGGCGACTGCCTTAACCACTGCACCACCGTGACTAACGTGATTCTCGGCTTGAACCAAGGTACAAATACCGCACGCTACAATTTTCCCTCCTTGTTACCACACAAAGTGTGTAAATCCCGAAACGGGTAAATTAGATAGGTCGAACGTGGTAAGATCGACTGTAAATGTAGGTCGAAGAGTAAGTAACTGATTTGATCTGAATATATATATATAAAACAACATTTCATATTTAACAACCTCTTTCCTCTTTAATTATTTGATGAGCATAAGTTAGATGACCGTGACTGAAATAGGCATACTTAATTTACTGGAAGTAGATAGAGAAGCATCTGTAAGTCTTCAAAAACTGACCAGTTTTACACAGTGTTTATTATATTCACAATATAAATCGTTTTACTGGTATAAATCGTTTCACTACTTGACCATGAGGATCTTTGTGATAAGTAACCTAGTGAATTCTCTATGATATATGGCAACTGAAAAATTTTATTTGAAGGTTGTTTTTGAAAGGCAACATAAGTTTTTGCATGTAACACGTAATTTCCCTGAGTCACAATCAAAAGTAAAAGGTTCATAGTGTCAGGTTATACACTTTAAGTGCGTTTTATGTAGTATATGACATCTGTGACAAGATGAGTCCCGAATGTCGGCTTTTAACGGCAGCATAGTGGTTCATAAAACAACAAATGATTTTTCAAACATTTTAACAAACGTAAAAGGTGATACAGTCCTGTTTTGCCATTTTTAAGTCTGTTCCATATAGTGAATGACGACTCTGACAAGATTGTGATTGTATGTTGCCTTTCAGGGCGACATAAATTTTTAAATGTAACACGTGATTTTTCCAGAATGGTTTATATGTGTTACTACGTTTTCAGCTTTGTATAAGCTAACTCATACAAAACATCATATGATGATAAGTAGACATGTCATCACAAGAACTCTTTTATAAGGCCTTCTAAAATGTGTCTTAAATTATTATATCATCCTTCCCATAATAGTAATTGAAAAAATCGGGGGAAAGTATATGGTAACGTTTGCTTAGTTCTAGATGCCTATACGTTCTGAAATATCCGATTTTGTTGTTAAGTCTAACCCGAGGAAACCTGACCAAAATACGGACCAGCCTCAACAGGGAAGACTGGCGTCTTTAACTAACATTGCCATAACTTACCACGTGTCGTAATCTCTTGGAGACCTTCCACTTGTTTGCCAACAACAGATCCTTCATATGAAGAGAGAAGAATACAACGTAATAAAAAATGCATTTAGAGGCTATATCAAATTTGATACTTCCAAAATAGGAAGAACAGTATTCTGCTTTAACTTTTAAGGCTTGAAAGCCACATCTCAAAAGCATGTGGTGTTTGGGAGAAACTGACTTTCAAAAAGCTTTCTTCAAAGATTTTAGGCATAACGGCAAACCTATGATGTTATCATGACACTTTGATTAAACATAGCTTCTATATTTCCTTGCAATAGTGACACCTCTGTATGGATTATTCAAAACCGTCTTGTCATATACCTTCTATAACACATTTTTGTACTTCTAGGGCTACCCAAACAAGATATTCAAATATTCCAACACTATCAAATTTCAAGTACGAACCAGAGCATTTAATATGAAGAACAACAAATGGACTCTGAGACAACCAATGAGCCCACTTTCTATTACAACATTTGACTTTAATTGAAGATGACTGCATTCTAGTATATCCTGATAAAAAAAATCACTCTTTAAAAAGTAATATCCTGAGTTAGAAATGGAGCTTTGCTACGATTTTTGTAAGACTCACATAAACTGAAATTGTTTCGCTTTACGCGGGATCCTTTTGAAGTGCTACTGATTGAAAAACGTACATAATAGATGGGCGCATTTCGTTTTAAAACGACCCATTTATTAGTCGATTTGATATAAAAAGATATCAATTTTGCACTCTCTTTTGCCTAATACTACATTATATTCTCAGTAGCATTAACTGTCGTGTATTATAAAAGCAGTAACTATAATTGATATTTTCTTTGTTGTAAATTTACTCGATTAATACAAAACGTGTAGGTCCGCAATGTGAAAATCGGTCCACGTGTAAAACAAGATTTATCTTTATCTAAGAAGGACGTATTATGAAGGATAACTTGCTACTCAAATAGGCCAACTCGAGTTACTCATTTGGTATTTGTTATTTTACATGGGGCTACACCTCTAATATAGGTGGCAATTGCAATGTCCGTGCGGGAACACGGGACCAGATGGTTATTGCGCCCAACCATAAATTCAATATATTGCTTATGTTATATGATTATTTTGGTCAAACATTCATTTCTTACACCTAAAATTACTTCGAAATTTAGAAAAGGCCAATATACCAATGTACATTTATGTCTGTATGAATTTACAGATGCATATAACAACCCTATTTCATCCCCAGATTGAAAATCGTTGTGAATTTACACCTGAATAAGTTGTCAAGGTTTCCTGCTAAAATTTGTGAAGAATCTGATCAAAAGGCAGGAACTGGAATCTTATCAAATATTTGACTTTATTTGGTTCAAAAAAACAATCAGTTCACCTCTGAACCAAGTCTAATAAAAAGTAGACAACATTCGGGTTGAAAATCGTGCCCGACAAAGTTCTTTGAGTGTATATTACGTGCATAAAGTCACCTAAACACGGCCAAAGAATCTTTTGTTATGTGTAACCTATGCTATAGCACTCCTGGCAATCAAAAACCGTAACATACAGTGGCAAACATAACTTTATCCTCGTTATGGCCCATGCATGACAGAATGTGGCTTTCTAGACTCTACTTACTTTGAAAAAACTCATCTTTCTGTTCCCTCTGAAGAGGGAAAGCCAAAGAGTAAATCAGATTACAGACCACAAAGAAAACGACGACGACCACTGGATATTTCATCTACAGATGTTTCATAAACAAGATAAGGACTGAAAAATAACCACTGCCCACATCCGTGTCAACTATATATATATATATATATATATATATATATATATATATATATATATATATATATATATATATATATATATATATATATATATATATATATATATATATATATATATACATACATACATATATATATACATATTTATATATATATCAGCATGGATTATGACTTAAGGCGACACTTCGTGCTAATTCAACGACATTAAGGCGACACCTGGAATTAAGGCGACACATAACTGTCGCCTTAAAGGAATAGGTACCATTTAGAAAAATAATTTTAGTGTCGGAAATAGGCTTAAATAGTTCATTTTGGTCTAATAAGTATGTCTACCAAATTTGGTTAGGGTGGAGTTAGGGGTAGGGTTAGGGTTAGGGTTAGAAAATTTGAATTTTTAGTGTGCAAGTCAATGTAACTGTCGCTCTAAGGTAGTATCCACGATTATTATTACATATGTTTATATGATATATATGTTTATATATAAATATATATAGTCATATATATTGCCATGTATTTATAGTCATATATATCGGTGTAGGAAATACGTTTCAATTTCTTTATAAATATAAAGGATATATATGGAGTTCGAGTTAAATGGGGTTTTATGTTTATATATATATATATATATGTATATATATGTGTATATATATATATATATATATATATATATATATATATATATATATATATATATATATATATATATATGTAAATATGTACATAAGTGGAAATTATTATACGAAATAGACGCTTTGAATGTCTACCAATTTGCCATGGTAAACATTGACTATTTCACATTTCGCTAATAGAGGTTACCTTCCGAATATGGCAAATGTAACTGGTTCGCCTTTATGTATCCCAGACCAGGCTTGGAACACCTGTATATGTTCGTCAACGGTTGAAGAGTAATCTCTGTGATAATGCTGCCCATTTGACATTTATCAAGAAAGTTTTTGACATTCCACTATCATACGGTACCAGTTCAGTAAACAGTAATCAGAATCCCAGCAAATTACCAAAGATTTGCCTCAGATTTACCTAAAATGTATTATGAGCAAAAGAGGATCCAGCCAGACGAAGAAAAATGCATATTCAAATATTATATGGCAGGGGGTGATCTGTCCAAATTATTGGAGAGACACCTGCTTGAGTGAACACTTTGTGCCTCGGGCCAGAGGTATACAGGGGACCGCCCACCACAGGTCCCCTGTTGGAGTCCAGGGGCAAAGCCCTGGAAGCCAAGCAATTTGGTGCATTCTAGAGAACACAGATCACATATTTCTGATCTAAAGTTCTCCCCAGATGCCATTAATATTCTAATATCACAATTATTCATATCGAAAATTTGTGTAACAACATTTACTTTTTGTGCATACCTCTAAATATTGGGGGTATTAATGTCCTCCACTAAAAACATTGAGGGGGACAAGTCCCCCTGTCCCCCCCCCGGCCCATGTTCGCCGCCCATGTTATATGCTAAAAAGGAAAGTCTTTCATTTGAACCATTACAATGCAAGAACAATACATTGTCCTTATACAAATTTGATGCAAACTTTTTTTGGTTTGGCTTTCCTTTAATTGCCAGCATCACAACAAATTATTTCTAAAAGCTGCATGTAAATTATTCTTGTCCTGTATGTCAAGATCAGTGTCTCTCTCGTTCTTGGCCCCTTATCTGACAGAGTGTTCTCGTAATGAGACCATCGACCATAAGCGTGTGGTACTACTTTTGTTTAGTGGAGGAAGGACGGGCTGAGGCAGTGTTACCCCCAAATGTCGCTGATTTTGTCATTACCATTACTTGACCTCCAAAAGAGTGAATTCTGCTAGCTTTTCCAACAGCGTTCTACATAATATTTTTTTAAACATTAACAAATAAATGAGAAGAATAAGGAAAAAGAATAAAAATGATATTGTTGTCTTACCTTGTTTCAATCTGACGCCAAACTGCAGCTACGATAATAAAATGCACCTTTCTTTCTACTTTAAACAGACTGTGCTACCGGCAAACATATATTATGTTACAAAGGAGTGTCTTTACGATCGGTGCATAATGAAGACCATCACATGATTTGAACTTTGTTCTGCATGAGAGCCCTTCTTTATATCAAGCTTTATAATCCTATCATTGGACTTATCCTTCCTCTTAGCTAGGTAGTACTGTGCTGTAGAACACACACACCCACCCACCCACACACACACACACACACACAAACTGATTCTTCTTCTTATCAGAAATCTAGGAAACCCATAAGTGTCTTGTTCGGTAGAACAATTAATTTGTTATAACAAAGTAAAAATTGTTAAAACAAAATATTTATTTGCTTTTATATGTTATTTACAAAATGTTATTACAAATAATTACTTTTATATTGGCCTGTTACAGGTAGGGACATTTTTGTGGATACCAGATAGCTGTTGCTTCCGATACACACCAATGTTTAATATTAAGTACACAATAGTAATCACTATACCGTGAGAGATTCCACCTATCCGAGTGAGGCGCGGATCACATTACAGCGATTTCGGATCGGATTATAACTGTCCGATTTTTTTTTGAGTTTTAGTTAGAATCTTCTCCTTCTCTGGTCGGAGGGAACCAAAAATTGCCGACATGTGTAAATATTTGACTTGTATCAAAGGATTATGTAAATGAAATGTAACCTAATTATTTCGTGACGTCACATCGACAGACAGCTTTTATCGGACTACGCGTGTTCGATAACATCTGTCTGTCGATGTGACGTCACGAAATAATTAGTATGCATTTCTTTTTCATAGTTATGTGATACAAATCAAATATTTACACAGGTTGGAAAATTTTTGGTCCCCTCTGACCCGAGATGGAAAAGACTTACTAAAACTAAAAAAAAAAAAAAAAATCGGACCGTAATCCGATCCGAAATTGCTGTAGTGTTACCCGCGCTTAACTGCTGCTTTGCAATATGCACCATGTTTGCTGGGACTCAAACAATCCATCGCATGACGAATCTGGCTTTGGAGTACATGACTATTGAATAATCTAGCATTGGAACATCGAGAGAGATGAAGAAATAGCCGCCTGTGGTGTGAAATCTTAGCGACATTTTCATCCCATCGCGTGCAAGCTATCGCATCGCGTGCCATCGTATCGCGTGCAATGTGAAAGGAGCTGATACGGTTCTATTGATGTATTGTACACATTGCAGGCAAGTTGGAAATTTTGTAAGTGTGGGTGTGTAGGTGTCTGTGTGTGTGACTGTATGTGAACAACCAAACTCGTGGTAGCAAAGGTCAGCCCTGCACGATAATTGGCTAGTAGACTGACAATGTCCTACGTGGGAGGAGTGGCTAAACTTAAAAAATTGACAATTGCAATTAATGGCTGATTAGCTTCATGTCTGGCATGTTTTATACAAATAATGAATGTTTATGAGTGCGATAGCCTTTATGAATTATTTCATGAGTTGAAAGATTGAACGTTCTATTCAACGAGGCGAAGCCGAGTTGAATAGAACGTTAAATCTTTCAACGAATGAAATTATTCATACTATCGCACGAATGAAAAACATTCATTATTTGTTTTATATGACACCTTATAACTATCTAACGTTACCTTTATCTAGACCTTGGTTAAATTTGTGTTTTGGCTTTTGTCTGTGCGGTAGCTCCATGGTTTGTCGTTTGCTAGCTACGCGTCTACTACGTACGGTATGCAATGTGCGATCCCCAAAGCTGCGTTGATTTATTGAGTTGCGGCATAGTTTGTACGTACGCGCAGTGATTGTGACGTCACAGCCGTGTGTTATACTAGACTTGCACGACCGTGTGTTATACTAGACTATTGCACGATGGATAACACACGACCGTGATGATAGTGCCGAATCACCCATGGCATGTGACCACCAATCCTCCAATCAAATGTAGAGAAATAAATAAGGTGTTATATAATATTGAATAGGTGGAGGTAATAGCTTACAGTTAATCGCCTTTCCTTATATGCATGATTGGGAGTGGGTGGGGCAATTTCTGAAAAAAAAAAACTGAAAAAGGTTGTGCACAAGCAAACCCATAGAAGGAAAGTTCTGTGGTGCACGATATTTGGCAGGTGCGTTGACCCTTGTGTAAAGTTCTGTCCTGTTCCTTTTGATGCCAGTATCATGTATAGTAATAAGTGGGTGGTGTTTAACTTAAAAAAAATAAATGACACTATCTCCAGGGCTGTACCCTGGTCGAAATCTATAGTGGAGCAGTTCATGATAACGTCCAGTAGCATACCTAGGATAGTTGGCACCCATGCGGATCCTTTTTTTCGTTACACAATGCCGTTCTGAGAGAGGGGTTTAAGAGGAGGGGTCAAACAAAGGATATGACATGTATGTAAGGTTGCTTAGGTGCAAACTGGTGCTGTCTTTGGCAAAACCTCGAACTGATCATATTTAGTGCTTTTTTAACATGTTTTGGTTTTTTTTTTGGGGGGGTGGTGCCTAAGGTGCCCTGGGACACATCTACTCTTTGAAAAGTTTTTATGTATATATTAAGATAGCTAAGGTGCAAAATGGTGCTAGCATATGTTTGGAAAAGCTTTGAACTGTTAAAAATTCACATTTTTTTTACCTTTTCCTCTTTTTTTTTTTTTTGATGGGTGTAAGGGAGATGGTGCTGTATAAGGCCCGCACCCTTTGTCATTGAAAGGTTGTTTGGATACAAAATGTTGCTTACATTGACAAAGCTCATAATTGATAATGTATTTCAGAATTTCTTATTATTTAGTCTTTGATCGACTGTGGTATGGTACGGTGCCATACCACAGCCAGTAACGACCTTCCTCTGTGTGTGCTTGATGTGTGGGATAGCCTGTCAATTGTTCGTCCAAATACTCCTCAGACTGGAGGAAACGGCACTTTCTAGAAACCCCAAAGTAGCATCATAACATTTTTTAAGACTTCATGCTATAGAAACGAAGACTTCAAGAAGAAAAGTTAAGCCTGAGAAACTATTCAGTAAGATTACTTTGTAGGAAAAATCAGGACCAAACGGAATTTTACATGCGCATTGATTTTTAGAAAGAAAGTTAAGGTAATTATAGGTTCAAAGTTATTTATTTGCTTGCTGAGACAACGTATGAGAAACAGTCCTAAATATTTTTAACTTGTATGCTTCAGTTGTGTTGTGTGCGTCTTGCATGAGGAAGGAAATGTGTTCGTCAGTGGGAGTTTGTCGCACAAGAGGCCGTCTGAGGCGGGGGTCCGGGGACCTCCCTGGGAAAATTTTGGAAAAAAGGGCCTAAATGTATATGCGATTTTCCAGGTCCTGAGGGCCTTCAAAACATAATCAGTGCAATAAAGTCTACAACATTTTCAGTATTGTTTTCAAGAAGGCCATTTTTCATTTAGGGTTCAGAAACCTCGTGGAGGGGACTTTCTCTTTCCCCCTCCCCCCTCCCCCGCAGGCTACTGCCCTGATCTCTCATTCAGGTTGTCTGATTAGATTCATATTTGGCACTCGGGTTTGCTAATTGGTAGAGGTAGTATCTTTTTTCTTTTTAGTAACTATCGGTTGGCGTGTAGCATTAAAGAAACTTTCTTGCCCAAAATGCCTCCCAGACTGCAGGAAATGACACTTTCCATTCCATGTAGGTTGCGTCTGCGCATAAACTATTTGTAAAAAATTATGCCTACGGAAAGAAAAAATCTTGAAATCATTTTGTGGGGGATAATAATACTGTGCGGTACTCTGTAACCTGATATAAACTTAGTGTAACTCATTTAAAATACAGACAGATGAAGTGTATGTTTTGCGTACCTGTAACAATTTGCATCCAGGGGATCCTTTGTCACCTCTTGCAGAAGTGCCGTCGGAGGAGACTACGAGGAAGTGGTGTCCTTCTCGGTTTGAGAAAGTTTTGTTTATTTAAGGTGGCTTTGATGCAAAATGGCGCTATCTATGGCAAAGTTTCAAACTTCTCATAATTTAGTGAATTGTTCATATATTTGGTCTGGTGAAGCTACCAGGAAAGGGTGTGTTGTCCAAGAGGAGTGGGTAAAAACTCCTCCTCTTAAGAACTGATTATTTATGTTGGGCATTTTAGAGGCAAAATGACGATATCTTTGGAAAAGCTTTTGAACTAATTACATTTTGAAAATTCTAATTATTTTGTCATATTTTGGTTGTGACATGGTGCCCCTTCAAGGCTTGTTCCTGAGACAGGCATATTGATTCCTGGAAGTTTTGGCAGTTTAAGGTTATTACAAAATTGGGGTGCTAACATGATGCTTTTAGCTTAAATTCAAATGGTACTTTTCAGCGGTGCACATTACTTCACAAAAATCGAACTTTTACTAACTTCAAACGAGGGTCCAGACAGACAGCATTCAAGGGAGAATGGGCCAAATGTGAGTATAGGTGTTATAACAAAAGGGGTAGAAGACTAATAAGCATGTTTCATTATGCTCATTCTCTGCCTCTGGGAATGTAGTATTAAGCATTTACTGACCTTTATGCTTGCGTAATGAATAAGGCACTTCAGATCATCTATATCTGACTCTAAAAGGGGCTCATAACGTATGAGTACCGCATTATTCCCTCCAAAGGGACAGGAAGCTTTTCTTGACTGGGGGTGAACGTTGTTTTGGACCTCCGTCCTGGGGAGGTCTACGGGGAGGGGTCCTTTGATGCAATTTGGTGAAATATATTGGACGAATGTTTAAGGAAAATTACTGCAAAATTTTTGGAAAAAAAAAGAAAAAATAATATTTTACAATATGAGATGCAATTTGCTGGCGTCTGGCAATTAAAACTTTACAAAACTTAAATAACGCACCCTAAGGAGGAGTAATGCTTGTTGACCTAAATTTTTCTCCATTTTATGAACACTAATTTGAGAGAACAGTGGAACAATGTTAGTATTTTTTTAAGCTCCGGATTATATCAAGTATTTCATTTTATCAAACGTCCCCTGCTGCCCTTAGCGTTGAAGCAATGAACAGATGAAGAGCAAAATCGTCCCGTCATCAAAGAATTTCCATATTTCTGTGTGTACTAAATTTCCAGCATACACGTACACGTGCTCACGCGGACGCCTTGTGCGATGAGGGGAAATCATATCATCGTAAACGCTGCATTTTTGGATTTTTTTTTGAAAATAATCTTTCCCAAAAAATCATTCAATAAAATTGTTTTACCCCTCATGATCTTTTTAGAGAGTAAAACAGGCATAGTTCTACTTTTTTTTCTCCGGTACCATTTTAAGCATACATTCATTTATTAGGTGACGTTTTATACTGGCTTAGAGAATACTTAACTAACACATGAAAATGTTTGATACGTATGTAGGATACCCTTAAAACGGCAAAATGTCGAGTGCTGTAATGGTTGCCATGGGAAATATCCTACTTATTATGAAACGATCCCATTTCCATCATAAGAAGTTTGCTTTTTCCTATTAAACATATTTTAAGCTGCTTACAGTAAATGCTGTTATCTTATGTGGTCCAATGATTGTCCTCAAAAGTTGTTAATTGGTTGGGTTTTCTTAACATTGACATTATGTATTTCGTAAATCCTGCCTGCCTGCGACTTCTTTTGACATTTTCAAGGACTACCACCTGATCTCAGTTTTAAGACTGTACCTAGAAAATGCAAGCTTATTTATGGGCTTATTATATTTTACTTAGTAAATTATGACTTGTAACTTAATTGTCTTGAGCGAGAATAACTTTTGACTCGACTTGACTTGGAGGGAAATAACTTACGGCTTGACTTGACTAGAGAAAAAATGACTTGGTTACAACTCTGGTGTTAAAGAAAACCAATAAAAGTGAAGACAGATATTTGTTGAAGGATTTGCAAAACCTTTGACAGTTTGCAAATGACCTGTGATTGAAAATGATTAAGACAGATCCATCAATCAGTCGAAAGCACAACTTACCTCTCACCCCCACCCCCGGTGCTGCAGCCACTAGATTTTGTAGTTTAGAAATTCTTGTCATTTACAGAATTGTTTACCTGTGGTATTGCAATCCTCAAGGCTGGTGCCCGGAGAGAATTGTTCCTCTTAGTACTCTACTAGACATAAAAAAAATCATTGGGGGACAGAAATGGAATGACCCAGAGGTCCATCTTCGGTCTTAAGTGTGTGCAGGGCAATGTAAGATAATCTCAAAATGTATTTGATAATTGTACAGTTATTAGACCACAAATACCACAATTTCATATTTTTATCATAACCTGACAAAGACTCAGGCCGGTCGGTTTGATCATGCATGGGGATTGTGAAGGGGACTATAGATCAATGATGGCAGGGGTTTGCACCTGGCTTTGGAACAACAAAATCATATTATTTGTCCAGAAAGTAAAATGGGACACTCACTAACCTGCTGCTGCTAAGGGTGTGCGCAAATGTCACTGAAAAATGTCTTTTACAGACAATTAAGAAATTATCCAAAGTCATAGACACTTATCGTAAGTTCTTTCCAGGCCCGTAGCTAGACTAGATCCTGAAGAGGGCGAATGGCTTGAGAGGAGGGGGGAGGGATTTTTCAAAAAAGCAAGATGTGTAAAAATGTGATAAGTCAGTGCATGGCAATTTGAAACTTTCTAGGGGGCAAAGATTTTTGTAGGGAAGCTGCCTCCCCCCCCTCCCACCTCCCGGCTACGGGCTTGCCTCTTTCTGAAAGCACAAGGAGCCTCCAGCTATGTATATTTTTGGCTAAGCGCTATACCTGCACGGTACCATTACTGTTTATAGTATGGTAAATTGTAAGGGTAAGTTCGCATTAGCGCGCGAAGCGCGCCAAGATATTTTGACTTATGAGTAACTGTAATTTGTTACATACAACCAGAACAATACAAATATAATAAACATTATTAATTTTCACTGCCTTTCAAACTATTTGTCTCTATGCCGAGACACTTATACTAAAATACTGGGGCCGAAAGACATCATCTCCGTCCCCTCAGTCAAATTATTGGGGCTCCCTTGCCCCCGCTTCCTACGCCTATGGTATGTTAAACCTAGAGGTATGATGATTTCTTTGACCTAAAAGCATCTCTCCTGACCTTTTTTTCTTCTCTGCAGGGCTTTACATTTGGCTGTAGCCATATTTATCACAAAATGTAAAAAAAAATCAGATATTACCAGTGTCCAGTATCGTAAGGATTGTAGAATTGTTTCTTGCCGGTAATCCAGTATTGAGAGTCAGCCCATGCAAATGGGGCTATTGACTAATTTGATTTGTAATTATTTTCAAGTTTTACTGGGTTAACTTACTAATTTCAAAAAGCATTGCGACAGCCCAAGACTACCATCCTGCTCATATATTTTTACCTGCACCAAAACTTTTACGCATAGCTTATAGAAGATGGCAATAGATCTCAGGTTGCGCATAATGTACGGACGTACCGAGCAGGTATATACATTTCCTTCAAAATATGGAATAAAGCAGCAATGACTCCAACTGCAAGTCAATGATGGATTCCCATAATCAGTAGATCTTGACTAGTCATTCACAGTTCCAAAGGCAACTGTAGGCCTTGCTACAGATATCGTAAATGTCTTGATGGTTCAACCCTAAGGTGAGGCTATTTCATGAATTTAACAAATTCAGAGAACTCGGAAGGTTATGTTACTTTGTGTATTTTCAGTTATGGTAAACATTTGTTGAAACAAAACAGTATGACGTACTTGGCTGAGGCCTATCAAACTGTCTTTCCTTTACAACTGTTACAAAATTCAACTCAGTACTATAAAAGAACTCATATTTTTGACACATTTTGACAGACTGAATAGAGGCAATTATATAGCACCTTATTAATTTCTCTACATTTGATTGGAGGATTTGTGGTCACATTCCATGGGTGATTCGGCACTATCGTCAGGGTCGTGTGTTATTCATCGTGTTATAGTCTAGTATAACACACGGTCGTGTGTTGCACTAGTCATGGGCGGATTTAGGGGGGGGGCCCAGGGGGCCCGGGCCCCCCTTCCAAAAATTTTTGAAGTTTTTTCAACAAATGACTAGGCCCTATTTCCAATTAAATAGGCCTTTGTGATGTGTCAGAGTGAAATTCAAATTTGTTCATTATTTAAATTTCAACCTCAGAAAATCAGTCTTATGTTAATAATTCTGTTACTGACCTCCGGCTGATAACATTTTGGCTTATATTGGTCACAATAACGTTTTCCGGGCATTGCAAGGGGTTACTCATGAGCGCTGCATTGGACTGCTAACTTCAGTCTATTACCGGCCGGGCCCACATCATTGGGAACACTGCTTCTACTTTCAAGGGAAATTCAGAATTCTTTAATATTTAGAGGAATATTTTCAACAACCTCAGGCTCTTAAGTTAACTATAACTTGCTGCAACGTTAGCATCTTCTTTAAGCTTTGTAATTTACTTTAATGAAATATACTTCGAATTTAGGGTAATATAAGGGAAAAGAAGACTTCAATTCGGGAAACTGCCATCCTAATATGTGGACAACAAAGGCAACTTACTCTCCTCTTTCAACCAACCAAAATTTAAATTTCACTAAATTATGAGCATTTTCCAGCCATATATGATTAGTTTCAAAAATATACTAAAGACATCACCATTTTGCATCTAAGCAATCTTAAATTAACAAAAATTTTCTTAAAGGGGAGGGGACACCCCTCCCCTGTCCCCTCCCCTTACACCCCTCCCCAGAAAAGCATCCTCCATCAAACCAAAAATTAAAATTGACTGAATTATGAACACTTTCCAGCCATGTATGATCAGTCCAAAAAACATACCAAAGACATCACCATTTTGCATCTGAGCAACCTTAAATTAACAAAAATTTCTCAAAGGGGAGGGGGACACCCCTAGACCTCTCCGCAGAGAAGCATGTTTCACCCAACCAAAAATATAAATTTCACTAAATTATGAGCATTTTCCAGCCATGTATGATCAGTTTCAAAAATATACTAAAGACATCACCATTTTGCATCTAAGCAATCTTAAATTAACAAAATTTTCTTAAAGGGGAGGGGACACCCCTCCCCAGGAAAGCATCTTCCACCCAACCCAAAATTAAAATTGACTGAATTATGAACACTTTCCAGTCATGTATGATCAGTCCAAAAAATATACCAAAGGCATCACCATTTTGCATCTGAGCAACCTTAAATTAACAAAAATTTCTCAAAGGGGAGGGGGCACCCCCTCCCCTTAGACCCCTCCCCCAGGACGGTGATCACTCATCACATACTTTACCTCCTATCAAAATACCCTGGCACCACCCCTGGCGCACCGCCTCCCCCCTTAGATCCCTCCCCCAGATCGGACTTTTATACAACCCACTATGACCTGG